>SJXQ01005688.1:154813-287500 GCA_006408695.1 Aepyceros melampus
ATATATATATATATATATATATTATATATATATATATAATATATATATATATAAAATCAGAAAACAAATGCTTCAATCTGGCTAACTTTATTCTTGTCAATTTAGGATTATTTTCCTTCATGCTTTAGCTAAACAGGAACTAAAGCAACAGTTTGATATAGACAGAGATTAAGGAAGGTTATAGATAGAATTTACTTGAAGTAGTGGTGGTTGGTGGTTTAGGTGCTAAGTCTTGTCAGAGTCTTTGTGACCCCATGGACTGTAGTCCTCCACGCTCTTCTGTCCATGGGATTTTCTAGGCAAGAATACTGGAATGAATTGTTATTTCCTTCTCCAGGGGATCTTCCTGACCCAGGGACCAAACCCAGGTCTTCTGCACTGTAGGTGGATTCTTTATCACTGAGCCACCTGGAAAGCCCTTATATGTAAAGTAAAGTGAAAATACTCTGGCATAACTGATTTATAAAAAGTTCTGTTATAGTGTGGGTTTTTAGAGAAAATAAATTTAAAATTAAATAGATGAAAAGGAGAGAGAGAGAGAGAGGAAAACAGAGGGATCACTTAAGTGTCTTAAGAAACAAGCAAAAATAAAGATGTAAAGGGTATTAAAGTATCTCAGAAAATGACCATGAATCCATTGTATTTAGTATGAGAGATGAAGGAGAAAATTATCTAATATTTAAGATCTGGAGAGAGAGAGAGAACACATATCTGAAGATGTGTGTGTGTGTGTGTGTGTGAGTTAATTGTGTATGTGTGCATTAATTGTTCATGTGTGCAGGCTAAGTTGCTTCAGTCTTGTCTGACTCTGCAATCCCATGGACTGTAGCCCACAAGGCTTCTCTGTCGATGGGATTCTCTATGCAGGAACACTGGTGTGGGTTGCCATTTCCTTCTCCAATGTTAATTGTATATCTGGATAATTGTAAATTAAGTAAATATTTTTATCCTAATATTTTAACCAAGTAACCAAGTCAGAGATATTAAGCAATGAACTAATGTCTCAAAGTAAATTGGCTGATATTAGATTGGAATTGTCTGATTAAAAAAATGATTTTAAATATTTTCTTTAAAACACAAAACTGAATGAAAGAGTAAGACTGTGATATTTTTATTATATATATATATATAATATATCACTTAATTTAAAAATATAATTCCTGTATGTATTCATATAAATTTGAAATATTTGATGTATACATTATTATCCCTAATATACATAAGGGGAACCTTAAGCTTAAATATATGGTCTCATAGGATTGTTTTCTTCTCTAACACCAAATCCTAAAAAAATAGGAGAATATGTGATTAATAGATTAGCTAATGAACATGTAATAGGAAAATATCATTAACTATTTTTAATCCTAAGTCCAATTACTTATTGTTGTTGTTCAGTCACCCAGTCGTGTCTGACTCTTTGTGACCCCAGGGACTGCAGCACACCAGGCCTCCCTGTCCCTTACTATTTCCCAGAGTTTTCCCAAGTTCAAGTCTTGCTTTGGTGATGCCATCCAACCACCTCCAGTCACTTATCATGTTTAAAATATTACAACATTTTGCAGCGGTTCATTTCATGTGTTGAATTTACTGATCTTTAGATTATGTACAGCATTTATCAATAAATAGGATTTTCAAATTCTCCAAGATTTTATCATTGATCTGATGTGTATAGAGCCTCTGAGGAAATCCTACTTTGGGCCTATGACATTCAACAGTAATTTTCATCAAAGGTATTGTCACTTAGCTATTTGGGGAGATAATTTCTTTTTCTTTGAAGATATGATAAGAGTGCAGGAAATGTTAAGATGGGCAGACCAACAAATGAAACTGGGAAACTGCAAGTAAGACTGGTGGCAGAGAATTTCCAAAATTGAAAAAAAAAAAAAAAAAAATAGTAATTCTTTCAAAACTTCTTAGTTTCATAATATCTTTAAGGGGAATATCAGTAAAGCTTTACCATATGAAAAGAAAGCTGAAAAAGGAAAATTGTCACTTAGCTATTTGGGGAGATAATTTCTTTTTCTTTGAAGATATGATAAGAGTGCAGGAAATGTTAAGATGGGCAGACCAACAAATGAAACTGGGAAACTGCAAGTAAGACTGGTGGCAGAGAATTTCCAAAATTGAAAAAAAAAAAAAAAGAATAGTAATTCTTTCAAAACTTCTTAGTTTCATAATATCTTTAAGGGGAATATCAGTAAAGCTTTACCATATGAAAAGAAAGCTGAAAAAGGAAGAAGCATCTTTATCACCAACATGTTCTAAGTAAACTGACTGGGATGTCTCACTAATGTTCTAAGAGCCTCAAATTTTTGCCTCAGTCTCTTTCTTACAAAATTATTTATATCACATGTAATCTTTTAAAGTAGCTCAATTAGTGACATAGCTACATTCATTTTTAATTATTTGCTCATAGAAACCCTTCTATTATATTCTATATTTTTATAGAGATTAGGTGGAAAAATTGTAAAATACATGCTTATCAACACAGACATTGTCTGAGTCAGTGTGGACCCCTCTAACAGAATACCATAAACTGGATGTTACTTATTTATCAACAGAAATTTAATTCTCCCACTTCTGGAGACCAAGAACAAGGTGCTGGCCAATGTGATGTCTAGTGAGGTCTCTCTCACTGGTTTGCCAATGGGTGCCTTCTTGCTGTGTGCTCACATGACACAGGAGAGATCGTGTGTCTTCTCTTCTTAGAAGGCCATTTATTCTATCATGAGGGCTCCGTAAAGCCTTGTACCAAGGTCACAGGTATGGAGTCCTATACCAAGGTCACATGTATGGAGTCCTGTTCCAAGGTCACAGGACAAAAATCTCTGGAACTGACCAAATGCCATAGCCACAGTTGTCATGAGCCTCTCAATCTAAACTGGTCAGTTCTCGACACCATATTAGGTAAAATACCCAGCCTGTTATCCACCTTATAGCCTCCTAGCCAAACACCTAAGGCCACCATTTCAGTAGGAATTTTCTCTATCTTGAGGCTACAAAAATTGGCTGCTAGCCTGCAAAAGGGTTTGGCTCTCCCTTGAGCCAGACTGCACTTCTAAAGCATCTCCCACTTTAAGAAACTTTATTCCCCTTTCATTCTGCTTCATATCTGTAAATTCTTTTGGAACCCACATGCAGGCTACCACGACAGGCTCCACTCTCACAACCTAAATACCTTGAAAAGGCCCCACTTCCAGATAACATCACACTGGGGACTGAGGATTAATAAATGAATTTGGGGACAGGGCAGACATTCAGGCCATAGAAATTGGTAGATGCAAATTGGGTATGGATGAAAAGTACGGGGATATGTGCAGGGGAGAGAGAAATGGACAAGCATGGTCTTTCCACATTTCTTATTACATAACAAATAACGTTCAGTTCAGTTCAGTTCAGTTCAGTCACTCAGTCCTGTCCGACTCTTTGCGACCCCATGAATCGCAGCACGCCAGGGCTCCCTGTCCATCACCAACTCCCGGAGTTTACCCAAACTCAAGTCCATCAAGTCAGTGATGCCATCAAGCCATCTCATCCTCTGTCGTCTCCTTCTCCTCCTGCCCCCAATCCCTCCCAACATCAGAGTCTTTTCCAATGAGTCAACTCTTCTCATGAGGCAGCCAANATGTTCAAGCTGGTTTTAGAAAAGGCAGAGGAACAATGGCTGTTGACTTGCTCTGAAACAGCCTGAGAAAAATGCCCAGAGGGATCCAGGTGAAAAGGGATGGACTTGTTATTACTGTGGGAAGAAGGGGCATCTCAAGCGAGATTGCCCTCAAGTGTTTAAGCCGCCCCTGGCTCCATGTCCGGTCTGCAAGGACCACACTGGAAAAGAGACTGCCCCCCAAGGTGTAGGTACTAGGGGTCAGACTCTCAAGGCAAGCAGGACTGAGGGTGCCTGGGGCTCCCCACACAAACTCCCATCCTAATTACACCTGCAGAACCCCGGGTATTAATAACTGTGAGGGGCCAATCTATTTATTTTGGACACTGGGGCAACTTTATCTGGGCTCACTGAAGCCCCTGGTCCACTTTCCTCCTGATCCACTACTGTGATGGGAATGTCAGGACGAGCCAAATGCTATTATTTCAGCCATCCCTCATGCCGCAACCGGGATTCTGTGCTATTTTCTCAAGTTTCTAATTGTGCCGGAGTCTCTCCACTCCTTCTGGGGAGGGATAGACTGAGCAAGGTTCAGGCCTCTGTTTTCATGAATATGGAACCTGCTCTTTTAACTAAAGAAAATGTAAATCCTAGAGTAGGGGCTGATGAAAAAACTGTGGGTTGAGCACAAAATACTCTTCCCTGTCATTATCAAGCTCAAACACCTTCACTTATTTCAAAAGCTGCTGCTGCTAAGTCACGTCAGTCGTGTCTGACTCTGTGCAACCCCATAGACGGCAGCCCACCAGGCTCCTCCGTCCCTGGGATTCTCCAGGCAAGAACACTGGAGTGGGTTGCCATTTCCTTCTCCAATGCATAAAGTGAAAAGTGAAAGTGAAGTCGCTCAGTTGTGTCCGACTGTTAGCGACTCCATGGACTGTAGCCCCCCAGGTTCCTCCGTCCATGGGATTCTCCAGGCAAGAACACTGGAGTGGGTCACCAGTGCCCACTAAAGCCTGAGGTTAAGGAAGAGTTAAAACCCATCATTGAAAATTTAAAGGAATGGGGGCCATTAATTCCCTGTAACAGTCCATACAACACTCTTATTTTGGGTGTGAAAAAAGTCAAATGATAAATGGAGACTTGTTCAAGATATGCAAATAAGTGCCTAATCCTTATGCTTTGTCTGAAACTCCTAAACAAGCCAAACATGACTTTAAGACAATTGAGAGGATTTTTGGACATTACAGGCTATTGCCACATTTGGATTCTGGGTTATGGGGAACTTGCCCAGCCTTTATATAAACTTGAGACTCAGTAGGCCCAAACCAACAAGCTGGTTTGGTCCTCAGAGACTCAAAAGGCTTTTAAGGCTATTCAAACTTCTCTCCTACAGGCTCCAACTTTGAGCTGTCCCACAGGATCCGAGTTTAGTTTGTTGCTGAAAAAAAGCTATGGCCACATCGAATAAGGGTAATTGTTACTATTGTTTTACTAATGCCTAAAGCTCATAAGTTTACTAATGGGCAAAATCTTACTGTACTGACTTCTCATGATGTAAGTGGGATCTTAAACTCTAAAGTTCAGAGCAACAATGCTCCACCTTTAAAGCTGCTGTAACTCAAGTGGTGTTGAAAGCTCTAGGAATAGAATATCATTTACACTGTTCCTGGAGACCCCAATCCTCAGGAAAACTAAAAATGCTAATGACATTATTAAGAGGCATTTGTGTAAGCTAACTCAGGAAACACAAGACAGTTTGTTTAAAGTTTTACCCTCACCTTTAATGAGGGCTTGAACTGCCCCTGAGAAGAAGGGACTGTCTCTATGACAGACCATTTTTGTGCACAGATATTTTCATAGATCCTGAAGCCTTAGAATTAACTATGTGACTCAGCTTTAGCTTTTCAACAGACATTACTGGGAGGTTAACTCCTGACCCAGCCTTTGAGTCAAACAAGCCACTATTTGAGCCAGGAGCCAGGATGGGCCTGAGAATCTAGGTGGGCTTGCTTTTGCTGACTCCAAAAGTTATGAGTCTGCCGTTTGACCCACAAGACAGTGACTTCCTGTCCTGAACTCATTCCTATGGTGCATTCCACAATCAGTCTAATTGCTGGGTCTGCAGAGCACTCCCCTCCTCAACTGAAGACTTCCCATGGTGGGTTTCTCTGCTTAAAGGAAAGGGTATTCTTCAACTCTGTGATGACATCTAACAATCCTAAGATGGATTGATGTAACTATGGACATAATGTGACTTTTAATTTTGATTATGTTTTAACTTGGTTTAATGGTTATTTACATCTGTAACTGTATAATGGGGTTTGTTTCTAACCATCTGGAAGCTTTTAAGTTACAAATGGTTGTTCAAGCTCCTATGAGTGTCACAACCTCCTCCAACTATTACTTGGGGCCCCTAGATCAAAGACCCTCAATATGAGGGTTAGAAGAATATGTTGCCTCAACAATTTAAGGATGATGCCCCTCAACAGAAGGAAGTAGTTATGCAACAAAAATGACGCTCCTTTCCCATGGCAACATAATTCTCCTAAAAGAAAAGGGGGGAATGAGAGAGTCAATTCCTAGGCAGGTTGATAAGAAGTTCGGTGACCCCCAAGGAGAGAAGGGTCTGGTGTTCTCAAGGAGGAGATAGTGTTAGTTGCTGAGTCATGTCCAACTCTTTACAACCCCATGGAATGCAGCCTTCCAGGCTTCTCTGTCCATGGGATTCTCCAAGCAAGAATACTGGAGTGGGTTGCCATTTCCATCTCCAGGGGATCTTCCCAACCTAGGGATCGAACCAGGGTCTCCTGCATTGCAGGCAGATTCTTTACCATCTGAGCCACCGGGAAATCCTCAAGGAGGAAATAGGGGTCTGGAATTCTCAAGGAAGAGGAAAGGACAAACATCTTTTTTTCCCTTTACATTCCTTAGTCTTAATAACATACAATATTTTTTTCTTTAAGCCTGTAACTGATTATTACACAACAAACAACTCAGTTTAAACTCTGTACTAAGGATTATATAACAACAATGTATCCTGCTTGAGGACAGTTTCTCCTTCCTGAAAACCTTCTGGCTAATCCTGTTATCTTAAAATGTACATTATTGGAGTGGGCCTAGTAAGATCTTCACAACCTTGAGACATACTTTTGATTTAGTGTAATAACTAATTTAAAAAGTATATAACTCCCTTGCTAACACTAGCGAGGGCAGCACTCTCCAGCCTCCTTCTAATGTCTGTGTCAGAAGCTTTCGCTGCCGCTTTTCTTATTTTAATGAAACTCTGCTATACAAAAGCTCTTGAGTGATCAAGCCTGGTCCCTGGTCCAGAAGGTAAATCTTCTTCAGAGATCCCGAATCAGACACCATTCACTGTAAGCTATCAGTTACGTGCTGCTTAGTACCCTAGATGCACTGGCCTTGGAGCACTCACAGCATTGCGTTCACATCTGCTGATGAAGCTGTCTCCTCCACGAGACCATAAACCCTCAATGTTTAGAGCCAGGTCCAATTCATTTTGATAATCACTGCCTGGCATGGCACCTGGCACCTGGAAAACGCTTTTGTGCCTATAGGGGCTGAGATCTACTGAGTAAAGTCATCTAGATATCAATCACTAAAAGGAATGGTAGAGAATAATTGCCCTCTCACAATACCAAGTAGCAGGAACTATGCAAATTCAGTGTATTGTCACAGGGAAAAATAAGCCGGGGGCTTCATATCAAGGGATTTTCCAAAGTCCTGTATTCATTTTCTATTGCTGCTGTAACAATTAACAACCTTAATTCTATCTGCAGTCTTGAATCCACTTTGCCATGTAAGGTAACATATTCACAGATTCCAGGGGTCAGGGCATGGCTATATTTGGGGTGCTATTATTTGGCTGCTTAGCAGCAGCAGCAGCAGCAGTAGGCCAAATAATAGCACCCCAAATATAGCCAGCCCTGACCCCTGGGATCTGTGAATATGTTATTTGGCCTACTACAAGCCCCAAATATAGACAGAAAAATAAATGTTGGATTGTTCTATGCTTTCTCTGACATAGGGCCTTTTATTTGTTGGGTTGGCTTTTTCTCTCTCAGGTTATAGGTCCTTCTCATGTATTTGGTGACTTATCATGTAAGCTCATCTTCTCTGGGAGATTGCAGCAAACGTTCACTGACTTTAGGAACTATGGCTGTGTGGGTTTCCCTTGAGGTGGCTATGGTTTCTCAGGCTCTGTGGTTTCTCAACAGGCTCTGTGGTTTCTCAGTATTGTGGGCAGAATCTCTGAAAGGAGAAACATGCAAACTTCCACACTGAGGAGCCTTCCTTCACAGAATCTGCACCTCCTCTACATCATGACTACATCTAGAAGGGAAGATTTCAATCTTCTCTTCCAGTTTTCAAGCTTATTAGACCTTCCTTTAAATATGAGAGATTAGAGATCAACATTAGCAAGTGAAAAGGAACCTACTTGTAATTGGGCAGGCAAAACCAGTCCTGTCTCCCAGGTAACCTTTAATGTCTCATACCAGAGGCCTTCTCCAGTTTTTGATAATAAGAGCTGACATTTACATAGCATTTAGCAAGTGCCAGAAGCTGTTCTAAGCAACTTGGCATACATTAACTCATTTATTTCTCCCAACTCTTAGTATCCCCACCTTGCAGATGGGTTTACAGACATTGAATAACTTCTGGATTATTCAATGTTTTATTCTGAGCAATGTCAAAACAAAGACATGATATGAAGGAATGGGCAACAGCCAGAGAAACTGCACACACACACACACCATTTAGCTCAAACAGCTTCTACTCATTTATTTCCTTCAACCAGCCAAACAATGCAAGCAGGCAAGAGAAGTGGGTGGAATCCTGTTCCAGGATAGACTAGTGCCTCTCACTCCCTTCAGTCAGTTCAGTCCCTCAGTCGTGTCTGACTTTTTGCGACCCCATGAATTACAGCACGCCAGGCCTCCCTGTCCATCACAAACTCCCAGAGTTCACTCACACTCACTTCCATTGAGTCAGTGATGCCATCTAGCCATCTCGCCCTCTGTTGTTCCCTTCTCCTCCTGCCCCCAATCCCTCCCAGCATGAGTCTTTTCCAATGAGTCAACTCTTCGCATGAGGTGACCAAAGTACTGGAGTTTCAGCTTTAGCATCATTCCTTTCAAAGAACATCCAGGACTAATCTCCTTCAGAATGGACTGGTTGGATCTCCTTGCAGTCCAAGGGACTCTCAAGAGTCTTCTCCAACACCACAGTTCAAAAGCATCAATTCTTCAGCGCTCAGCTTTCCAATTCTCACATCCATACATGACTACTGGAAAAACTACAGCCTTGACTAGACGGACCTTTGTTGACAAAGTAATGTCTCTGCTTTTGAATATGCTATCTAGGTTGGTCATAACTTTCCTTCCAAGGAGTAAGCCTCTTTTAATTTCATGGTTGCAGTCACCATGTGCAGTGATTTTGGAGCCCCCAAAAATAAAGTCTGACAATGTTTCCACTGTTTCTCCATCTATTTCCCATGAACTGATGGGACCAGATGCCATGATCCTCGTTTTCTGAATGTTGAGCTTTAAGCCAACTTTTTCACTCTCCTCCTTCACTTTCATCAAGAGGCTTTTTAGTTCCTCTTCACTTTCTGCCATACGGGTAGTATCATCTGCATATCTGAGGTTATTGATATTTCTCCCGGCAATCTTGATTCCAGCTTGTGCTTCTTCCAGCCCAGTGTTTCTCATGATGTACTCTGCATAAAGTTAAATAAGCAGGGGGACAATATACAGCCTTGACATACTCCTTTTCCTATTTGGAACCAGTCTGTTGTTCCATGTCCAGTTCTAACTGTTGCTTCCTGACCTGCATATAGGTTTCTCAAGAGGCTGGTCAGGTGGTCTGGCATTCCCATCTCTTTCAGAATTTTCCACAGTTTATTGTGATCCACACAGTCGAAGGCTTTGGCATAGTCAATAAANAGGGTTTCTCATGATGTACTCTGCATAGAAGTTAAATAAGCAAGGTGACAATATACAGTCTTGATGTACTCCTTTTCCTATTTGGAACCAATCTGTTGTTCCATGTCCAGTTCTAACTGTTGCTTCCTGACCTGCATATAGATTTCTCAAGAGGCAGGTCAGGTGGTCTGGTATTCCCATCTCTTTCAGAATTTTCCACAGTTGATTGTGATCCACACAGTCAAAGGCTTTGGCATAGTCAGTAAAGCAGAAATAGATGTTTTTCTGGAACTCTCTTGCTTTTTCAATGATCCAGCAGATGTTGGCAATTTGATCTCTGGTTCCTCTGCCTTTTCTAAAACCAGCTTGAGCATCTGGAAGTTCATGGTTCACGTATTGCTGAAGCCTGGCTTGGAGAATTTTGAGCATTACTTTACTAGTGTGTGAGATGAGTGCAATTGTGTGGTAGTTTTAGCATTCTTTGGCATTGCCTTTCCTTGGGACTGGAATGAAAACTGACCTTTCCAGTCCTTCTCCAAAGCAGACTCTAAAACCAAGTCCCCAATATGGCAGCAGTCTGGGATGATTAGCCAGGTACATGGTGGCAGGTTGATCACACTGTTCCACTTCCATCACAAAATCGGCAATGTTTTGCTTCTACTGGAATAGATACTCTAGATATGAAATTGCCTTTCTGGCTTGCAATGCTTCTGCCAAAATTACCATCTGTTGTCTTACAGAACGCCTCGCCTGCTGTCATAGTATCAGCATTGTAATAGGCATTGCTTCTGATCAAGGAACTCATTTCACACCAAATAAAGTGTGACAATAGGACCATGCTCATGGAATTCACAGGTCTTACCATGTTCCCCATTGTTCTAAAGCAGGTAGCTTGTAAAACAGTCTTTTGAACAGGGTCAGATATACAGCACAAGTTAGGTGGCAGTACTTGCAGGGTTTGGGCAATATTCTCTGGGAGGATGTGTGTGTTAATCGTGACCCCGTGGACTGTAACTCACCAGGCTCCTCTGCCCATGGAATTTCCCAGGTGAGAATACTAGAATGCATACTCATTTTCTTCTCCAGGGGATCTTCCCAACCCAGGAATCAAACCTGGGTCTCTTGCATTGTAGGTGGTTTCTTTACTGTCTGAGCCACCAGGAAAGTGAGGATTCATGAGTCCAGGAATCAAAGGCTGGAAATTGAGGTGTCACCATTCACTGTTACGCCTAGTAACCCACCAGCAAAATGTTTACTTCCTGTCCCTGTGACGTTATGCTCTGCTAGTCTAGGAGTCCTAGTTCCAAAGCAAGGAATACTTCCACCAGGAAACACACTAATGATTTCATTGAACTGGAAGTTAAGGCTAGTACCTGAGTACTTTGGGCTCCTTTTGCCCCTGAATTAATAGGCAAAGAAAGTCCAGGAAAGTGAGGATTCATGAGTCCAGGAATCAAAGGCTGGAAATTGAGGTGTCACCATTCACTGTTACGCCTAGTAACCCACCAGCAAAATGTTTACTTCCTGTCCCTGTGACGTTATGCTCTGCTAGTCTAGGAGTCCTAGTTCCAAAGCAAGGAATACTTCCACCAGGAAACACACTAATGATTTCATTGAACTGGAAGTTAAGGCTACTACCTGAGTACTTTGGGCTCCTTTTGCCCCTGAATTAATAGGCAAAGAAAGGAGTTACTATACTGGCTGGGGTAATTGATCCTGATTACCAAAGGGAAATTGGGCTGTTACTGTAAAATGGAGATGAGTACTATTCAGTATACCAAATCTGTTAGGAAATTTGGTACAATCATGCCCTATGGTTAAAGCCAGCAGCATTCTTTCTCTAGCGGTAGAATTTGATCTCTTCTTTCAAACTGTTCTGCTGAAATATGCGCTAAGTATTTAAGATCAGAATTACTGTTGCTACAATGGGGCTTCTCTTTAAAGAGATTCTGTCCTTTCAAAAAATCAGAGTTCCATAGGGACCTTAAAGATAAATGCTGACACTCCTTTCTTTTGTCCCTTATTTGACCATTCTGTATCTATCTCCATGTATCCTCTCATGCTTAGGATCAAAGATCTCAAGAAGATCTGGTTTCCTCATTTGGGTTCTGGAGTTGGTAATCAGTTTATGGCAAGTCTCTTACAATGTACAGAGATTCTAAAGAATCCAACATAAGCAGGACTGCTGTTCAGCTGAAAAGCAGTGGTAGGGCTACATTGTTAGTGGGAATGTAAATTGGTGCAGCCACTCTGGGAAAACAATATGGAGGTTCCTTAAAAAACTAAAAATAGGCTACCATACAATCCAGCAATCCCACTCCTGGGCATATATCCAAAGAAAACATGTTTCTAAAGGATACGTGCACCCTAATGTTCATTGCAGTGCTTTTTACAACAGCCAGGACAGAGAAGCGCCTAGCTGTCCATTGACGGAGGATTGCATAAAGATGTCGTTCAGTTCAGTTCAGTCGCTCAGTCGTGCCCGACTCTTTGCGACCCCATGAATCGCAGCGCGCCAGGCCTCCCTGTCCATCACCAACTCCCGGAGTTCACTCAGACTCTTTTGTTCATAGTGATGCTTTCTAAGGCCCACTTGACTTCACATTCCAGGAAGTCTGGCTCTAGGTGAGTGATCACACCAGCATGACTATCTGGATCATGAAGATCTTTTTTGTACAGTTCTTCTGTGTAGAAGTTGTACAATTTGTACAAATTGTAACATATCTATACAAAAATAGCTTATAGTGTGTGTATATATACATGTGTGTATATACACATACATACATACATACAATGGAATACTGCATGCATGCTCAGTCATGTCTGACTCTTTGAGAGTCCATGGACTATAGCCCACCAGGATCTTCTGTTCCTGGGATCTTCCAACCAAGAATACTGGAGTGAGTTGCCATTTCCTCCTCCAGGGGATCTTCTTGACTCAGGGATGAAACCTGCATCTCCTGCATTGGCAGGCAGATTCTTTACCACTGAGCCACTGAACCACCTGGGAAACTGACACTGGAATATTACTCAGCCATGAAAAAGAATGAAATTTTGCCATTTGCAGCAACATGGACGAACTTAGAGGGCATTATGCTAAGAAAAATAAGTCAGAGGACAAAAAGTACTTATGATATCACTTATATGTGGAATCTAAAAAATACAACAAACTAATAAATATAACTAGAAAGAAGCAGATTTACAGATTTAGAGAACAAACTAGTGGTTGTCAGTGAAGAGAGGGGAAGAAGGAGGAGAGTAAGAGGTATAAATTATCAGAAAACTATCAGGTATGAAATAAGCTACAAGGATATGCAACATGGGGAATATAGCCAATATTTTATCATAACTATAAACGGAATATAACATTTCAAAATTGTGACCCACTATACTGTACACCTATAATTTATATAATATTATACAGCAACTATACTTCAATTTTTAAAAAAAGAGGCCAGTGTTCTGAATTCCTGCCTGTGTATCTCACTACCTTTTCTCTTCATCCTCATAACATCTGAAAGTCACATGCAGGGAGGGGGAAATAAGAAAAGAAGATGGAGCTGGCCAGGAAGGACAGACATCTAGGTCTTGCCTAGAGCTCACATCCTGGGAAATCAGAGTTCCTTCTCTGAGGCCAGCCAGGCACTGCAGTCTAGAAGCAGGAAGCTCCATTCATTTGACAAACACTTATGGAGCACCTACTATGTATGATACCACATATCCTCATTAAACACCTCCTGAGAGCCTCGTGCTAGGACTGAGCAGTGAAACAGACAGATATGACCCACACGGTGGGAGTTAAGTTGGGGAGACACTGACCAGATTTAATTTTCCAAAATTTAAACTGGCTGCCTTGCCTAGAATGGATCATAGGTATGAGTCACCCTATTTTTACATACAAGGAAATTGGGACTTAGAAGGATTAAAAATCTCCTTCCAAGAAGCTGTGGTACACATATACAGTGGAATATTACTCATCCATAAAAAGTAATGCATTTAAGTCAGTTGTAATGAGGTAGATGAACCTAGAGCCTATTATACAGAGTGAAGTAAGTCAGAAAGAGAAAATGTTGCATATTAACACATATATATGGAATCTAGAAAGACAGCACTGATGAACCTATCTGCATGGCAGCAATGGAGACGTAGACATAGAGAATAGATTTTGGACATGTGTAGGGGTGGGAGGAAGGCGAGGGTGGGATGAATGGAGAGAGTAGCATGGAAACATATACACTACCATATGTAAATAGGTAGCCAGTGGGAACTTGCTGTATGACTCAGGGAACTCAAACTGGGCCTCTTCAATAATCTAGAGGGTGCAAAGAGGTGGGAAGAGGGAAGGAGGGTCAAGAGGAAGGGGACATATGTATTCCTATGGCTGATTCATGCTGATATATGGCAGAAACCAACACAATATTGTAAAGCAATTACCCTTCAATGAAAAATAAATACATTTTAAAACAAAAGTCTTGTCCCAGCTACAGACTCTGAGACTCTGATTCTTGGCCAACCCCACAACCTACACTGGCTACAATCTACGCTCTATTCATGAAGGTGTCTCTTTCTATTCATGTTATTCAAGCAGGAATAGGGAGGGGAGGAGGCCAGGGAGGGAGGGAGAGGAGGTGATGGAAATGACGTGCCCCCAGGTCAGGATGTGCTTGGCTCACACTTCAAGTCGATCCACTGTGATGCCCTGTGTTTGAGCCTGGTCGAGGGGCCAGCCGCTCCCAAGGGCTCTGGTCAGAGAAACTGCTGGCTGCTGCCACCCAACAAAGATGGCTCGTTGCATCTTGTTCCTATTGATTACCCACCAAAGTGTCTCTCATTGTTAGGCATTCCCCAGGGGCAACCAGAGAAAAGGAGTCCTTTCTCCTTTTTTTTTTTTTTGCTTTTAATGACATCCAATCCTACCCAGTGATCTATGCCCTCTTCCTAGAGGCAGCAGGGGGAAGGGAAAGGAGAGAATGAAAACACAGAGATAGTGAGGACTGGGGTAGACACACACGCAAATGAGAGATGGAGAGAGACAAAGGGAGAGACAGAGACAGAGAGAGAGATGGAGAGAGACTGAAACAGGTACGCAGACAGAGAGAAGCAGCAGAGACTCGCTGAGAGCGAGATGGGAATAAAGACAGGAGAGTCTCTATTTTGACTTTTTGTGCTAAGACACTCTATATGGGAGAGACAGAGGCAGACCCAGAATGAGAAGGCAAGAAAGAAGGAGACAAAACAACAACAGGACAGAGGCAGGCAGAAACAAAGTATCAGAGAAATAAAGACGAGATGACAAGAGAGGAGGAGATGAAGAGAAAGAAAGGGAGCAGAGGAAGACAAGAAAGAGGACATTAGCTCTAGAGGTCCAGGGGCTAAGAGGACTCATGAGGCCCCAGATAGCCTGGGAATATAATTCACATCCCCAAGTGTACAGGGACAGGTTATTCTGCTATTTCACCTGTGAACTGTATTAATACCACCCCCCCCACAACTGGAAATGAGAGCTCCTGAGAGGCAGCCAGACCCTGCCCCACACTTTGATCTGGGTACCACGACCAGAGCAGGCTTTGGATTTGGGGCTGTCATGCTCCAGGACTCAGCACTCACCTTTCCCAGACTTTCTCTCTCTTCAGCTTCGTGACTCCAAGATAACGCTGAAGCCCAGACCTCCACATCCAGCACAACTCTGAGCTCTGCACACCAATGTCCCAACGTCCCATTCCCCCTTGTCCCACTGCCTCACGCCAGCCTCTGGTGCCTCCAACACAGATACAGCTCAGCATCTTCCCATCTCCTTCTCCACCCTGCTCCTTCTCCTGGGTACTTGGCTTCCTGACCCCTCATCCTAGCCAGATACCTGGGGATCATCTCCGCTTTACCCCACATCGTGCATACTGCCCTCTGGACTTTATCTCCTCAACACTTTTTAACCTCTCCCCGCCTTTATCTCTGCACCTGAAACAGAAAGATAACAATAGGACCTACCCAGTGGGTTGTTAGGATAATTAAATGAGCTAACAAATGCAAAGCACTTGCAACAGCGAGCTCCTGGCCTAGAGTAAATCCTCTGTAAACACCAGCCTGGGGTCAGCAGTCACAGAAGCTGTTCCTTCCTGTCCATCCCACTGCCTCCGGCCCTCCTGGGGCCCATCATCCGCTGGCAGCCTCAGCGTTTCCGGACTGAGCTCGGCCTCTAGGCATATGGATTCCAGTCCATCCCCACAGCCACCAAGACGACCTCCCAACAGGACAACTCTTCCAGGCTCCGCCACAAAAGCATTCAGGCAGCCCAAGTGAACGCAGGATGGGGTTCAAGCACCTCTGTTGACACAAAGGGTCCCCTGTGCTCTGGACTCCTCTACGTCTCTCCTCTTGGTCTCTGCCACACCCTATCCCTCCTCCTAAAGATACATCTGTGCACCCCAGGCTGTTCTCAGCCTCCTTGATATCGTTCCTGCTGTTCCTTCTTCCTGGGACACCTTTCCTCCTCCCAGTGCCTCAATTGCTCCATTTCTTAAGTGTCCACCAGTACCATGGGTTTTATGTATGTGTATCATTTCTAATCTTCCCAAGATAGGCATGGTCATCTGCCCCGTACAGAAGGAAGGGAGGCTCCATGGCCTAAGACACACGGTCGTAAAAGGCAGAGCTGGACTTAACCCCAAGGCCCTCTGCTCCCATGTCTGCATATAAGTTAAATAAGCAGGGTGACAATACAGAGCCTTGATGTATTCCTTCCCCAGTTTTGAACCAATCTGTTGTTCCGTGTCTGGTTCTAACTGTTGCTTCTTGACCTGCATGCAGGCTTCTCAGCAGGCCGATAAGGTGGTCTGGTATTCCCAACTCTCAGAACTTTCCATAGTTTGTTGTCATAGTCACAGGCTTTACGTAGTCAATGAAGCAGAAGTAGATGTTTTTCTGGAATTCCTTTGCTTTTTCCATGATCCAGCAGATACTGGCAATTTGATCTCTGGTTCCTCTGCCTTTTCTAAATCCAGCTTGCACATCTGGAAGTTCTCAGTATGATGAATACAGTGTGTATGTATAAACAAAGACTGTATGGTTTATTATAATTTTAATTTTAGACTACAAAATACATATACAATTTTTGACATTCATAATCGAAGGTTATTATTTAGGTATTTTGGAGAGAATTACATTAATGCTTTGCTATATAAAAACAAACACCATATAAAATTTTAAAGACAAGCCAGATGGGTTTTTATGCTTTAGCTACGACGAAGTAAGAGTGCAAGAACTATAAGGAGGTGGTGTGGTCTAACGGAAAGAGCACTGTTATCAGAAACACGTGATCTGA
The DNA here is from genome assembly GCA_006408695.1 of Aepyceros melampus. Classification (NCBI taxonomy): domain Eukaryota; kingdom Metazoa; phylum Chordata; class Mammalia; order Artiodactyla; family Bovidae; genus Aepyceros; species Aepyceros melampus. The sequence goes on from SJXQ01005688.1 coordinate 171,681, forward strand.
ACCCCAGCCCAGGTCTGAAATTTACTAGCAGTGTGATGCTGGGAAAGTTGTATACCCTCTCTACTTCTAATTCTTTCTCACAAATCAGGGGCCTTGCTACCACACTCTTAGGGTCCTTGGGAACACTGACTGGCATCACTGAGACACATCAAATCATTTCACTCCTCTGTTACAAGACCTCCAAGTAAAGGCCATAGTCCGCCATGCCGGCAAGGCCCAGTGTGATCTCCCGCATCAGCTGTTCTGTGCCATTACACATCAGGCCTCCTCTTCTGCTCCCTGTCATTCTCCCCTCAACTCCCCTCTAGGGACAGTAGCTTCCGTACTGTCTTTCAAATGCTCCATCCAGGCTCCACGCCAGGGCTGACACCTGCTGTTCCCTCTGCCTGGGAGCCCTTCCCCCGCTGGCTTTAAGATGCACCTCGCCCCTTCAAGTCTTTCTTAAAGACTCATTTTCTCTGACCTCCCTTTTTAAAACTGCAACCCCTCTTTCCAGCATGACCTATCCCCACTCCTGCTTCTTCTCTATTATTCACACTCCCTTTAATTGCATCTAAAATTTACTTATTTCTTTTACTTATTGTCTGCCCCTCTCCATCAGAACAGTCTTCATGAAGGCATGGATTTGTATCTGCTTAGTTCATTGTGGCATCTCCACATCTGAAACAGAGTAAGCAACTCAAGAGATATTTACGGAATGAATAGATGAATGAATGAAAGCACCTAGAGCAAAACTCAGCATGCAGCAAGCAGGCACTTAATATCACTTCTTTCCTACCACATCTTCTGAAATATTTCCTTTTCTTCAGGTCCAAGTTAGATGTCAGTTATAGGTGATGTTTTCTTTGAATGCATAGAACGTAACATTTCATATTCTAGCTGCTCATATGTCAGGGATTTTCATCCACTCCTCTGCACGTCTATCCTTGCTTTTTTTATATACATTACACGTACACAGAAGGTGCTTCATAAATATTTGCTGAATTGGCTTATTTATCCAAGTTCCATGAAAGGAAATAAATGTTTTGTTTACTGCTGGTGACACTTTTGATGATCAATTCTTGATAGAGTCTTGATTACACTAAGAAATCCATATGTTGAGAAAGGATGAAGACATCCTCTAGCATCAGGTATGTGAAGGGCCCTGTATTCATTTGCTCCTGGAAGGGACATCAACTGTTTTGTTTGTCCACCTTCTTCAGAAAAGTCACCACTCTCAACTCCAACCAGATTATTCTGAAAGAGCTGCCAATCTTTGAATCAGTCTTGCCCCCTGCCCTCCACTATGGGATCCAGACCAGTCATTGATAGTGTCTCTTCCCTCTGGTCCAGTGAATGGCCCTCTAGTGGCCCAATCAAACTCCCTCCCTCCAAAACAGTTAATTAGCAGGGTAAGGTTCTTGCTTTTTTAAAATATAATGAAGATGGGAAGATTTGTATCAGGGATTTTTCTACTGCAATAAGAAAGTCTGCAACGGGAGAGGAAAGGAGAAACAAACATGGAGAAGAGATTAGGGGGTGGGGAGGGAAGAATGTGAACAAGAGCAAAAATGGCTATACCTCAATATTTGGAATAGTTGCTGATACCTAGTAGAGTGAGTGGGTGAGTGAAGTCACTCAGTCGTGTCTGACTCTTTGTGACCCCATGGACTATAGCCAACCAGATTCCTCCATCCAGGATTTTCCAGGCAAGAGTACTCGGGTGGGTTGCCATTTCCTTCTCCAGAGGATCCTCCTGACCCAGGGATTGAACCTGGGTCTTCCGCATTGTAGACAGATGCTTTACCATCTGAGCCACCAGGGAAGTAAGCACTCAGTAAATAATGGTAGATGAATTACTGAAGGGGAGGAGGAGAAAGAACTGGTAACTTCACCTGTATCCAGATCAAAAAACTTATCCATTTTTTTCTTCACACATTTCTAGACTTAGTACCATATGTTAGGCACCATGCTAGTAGCTAATATAGGGAATTAACAGACAATGTTTCCTGCCCTAAAGGAGCTTACCTTCTAGTGGAGAATGTTAACAGCAGACAAATTATGACCTGCTGTAAATCAAATGCCTCCATGAGGAATGCCTTGGAATCACCCACTCTAGAACTTGGGGACAAACTGCCTCCAGTTCTCAGAGTGTGTTCCCAGTAGTGATATCTCTCCCATTTGACTTCACACTTTGACTGACCTATGTTTCTAGCAAGAACTGTAAGTTCTGACCCAAGACACGGAGACTGGGATGCACTGCTGTTGAGCTGTGCTAAAGCCAAATTTTTAGAATAAACTTTTAGAAATCTTGCTGCTGAGAGATGGTCACTGGTCTTGCCTATTCTGAGGCTTTGTTAGTTGATTCTTTAGGATTCTATAAACTTCCCTAGGACCTGTATGTACATTTCCCTTTTAGTTAAGCTAACCAAAATTGGGATCTAATTTTTGCAACGCAAAGAAATTTCACTAAAACAAAAGCAAGCATTCCCTCAACTCCTTGGAGAATGGAGACAAAGAGAAAGAAAAGAAGTAAATCTAAATGCTTTGGGATTTTCATATGACTTTTCCCCCACAAGACTTTCTTTTAACATCCCAGCATCCAGGAAGAAGGTGCCATTTATTCTCATCTACAGATGAAGACTTCTACCCTCTGTAATGTTAATTGTTAGGTCAGATTTTGAAATCAGAGACTTCATTTGAAACGCAAGCATTATCACTAATTGTGTGATCTGAGCAAGTTGTCTATCATCTCTGGGTCTCAGGCCCCTTGGCTATGAAATGGGAGAGGCAGTTATGCCACTCTCACAAGGTTGAGAGGATGAAGTCAGATTCTGGGTGTGAATCTTTGAACTTGAAGTCAAACCTCAGTTTCCCAGATGCTCAGGCTCCCTGCCACTAACCTTCAACCCCTGATATAGGTTTGAAATGTTAATTCACACACATACACACCCCCACATGAATGACTTGAACCAGGTTTGAACCTTGGTCCTTTGACTCTAGAATCTTCACTCTTTTTATTACTGTCAAGCTCCAAATAGGATGATGTGGAGACTCAAGCCAACATTATGGAAAAACTTGGGCTTATTTGCTCTGGAGATGATACTAAAAAACACTTGAAGGACTAGCACATGAAACAGAGACCAGACTTACTCTGTGAATTCTCAGGAGCAGAACTGAAGCCAACAGGTGGTGCCTACCAGTTTTCTGCTTAGCACAAAGGACTTTCTCAAGGCCAGCACATGCAACTTTCCAGAGGCGGTGAGACTTCGATCAGTGGCTCTGAGCAAATAAACTGAGTGACCTACTTGAAAGGCATGTCAACAGAATGCAGGAATGAGATGTAAGTTCCTCCAAGCCCTGCGCTCCTAAGAGCCTTTTCTTACAAGATGTGTATTTGAAATTCTCAGGCAAATGCCTGTGCCTTGAGGTTCAGATTTCTAAGCAGTAAGTTCTTACTGAAAGGACAAAGCCTTAGTGGCCTGTTACAAGATGAAGGGGAAAGGCTAGGCCATTTGTTGGCTTTGATGTGAGTCCTAAATTCATTATGTCTCATCCCTCTGATAATGGGGATTAACCATGATCATTACAGAGTCCTCCAAGCAACTGCGACCAGCAGAACTAACATCCCTCATCAGCCCTGAGAGCCACCTGGATTGGGTTTGTCTCCTTCACAGACTACCAAGAAGAGTGCCTGGCCCAGGCAGACTGTAGGAAAAGCAACTCTGCTTTGACTGCAAAGCCATGGCTTTGAAGTGGCAAGTAGTGTGCTGCAAAAGCGGCAAGCTCTCCTCCAAGGATCCTAAGAATTAGGTCCAAATCCAACCTAGTCTATGACCCAAGCATCACTAAACCTCTCCAGATGAGGCTGAGTTCCTCATCTGTGATACCCAGGGTGGCTGGGAAGATGAAACGGGAAGAAACACTCTTAGCACAAAGCCCAGGGAACCATGGATGCCCAGGGAGCAGCAGGCCACCCACCCTCCTCTCTCCTCACCCCTCTTTGCTCCGCTCTTCCTCCAGTTTCTGAGACCCTTCGGCCCACATTAACTAATTTTCCAGTTAGACTGGTAGCTCCAGCTGGACCTAGCAGACTCTTTCAACACATTGATTACTCTGACTTCCTGTGGTCAGTGCTTTACAGTTTGTGAAGCACCATTCACACAGCTGGTTGCAGTGAATCCTAAGGGCTCATTTCCCACTGCTGCCCCTCCTGCTTCCTCACTCCCTTCCCAATCACATCCACCACCACGTGTTCCTTACACACGCACAAGTCTTTTCATCACCTGGAGTCTTTATACTTGCTGTTCCCTCTGCTTGGGATTTGTCCCTAACCCCTTCCATCTCATAGCTGGTCATTCACCACAGGGCTCCCTCTGATGCTGCACCTCAAAGAGGCTTTCCCTGGCCCCTCTATTTAAAGCAGATTCCTCCCAGGAATCCTTCATCACTTCATCCTATTTAATTCTCTCAGAGGATTGATCATAAATCTATAAACTCATTCTGTGTTTGCCTGCTTATTGTAAGGCTGCCCTTTTAGAGTGTAAACTCCACAAAGGCCTGTCGTCCCTGGCTCATTGCTGCATCTTACAGCCTGGCAGAGTGAGGCACTCACAGCAGGATGAATGAACGCATGCATGAATGAACAAATGAACGCTGTTGTTATCATCCCGTTTCTTGGATGAGGAAACTGAGGCTCAGTGGAGACTCACCCATCTCTCATAGGACTGTGTGGCTGTCTTCTCACAGCCCCTGTGTGCCCTCTGCTTTGCTCTAGGAGATTGGCGGCTGAGCAGGACTCAGGGAAAGGATAGGCCAGCTATCAGGAGAGCAGCCCCAGCCAAGAGCCACAGGAACACCTGATTTTTTACCGTGACCCAGCCCCAGGCATTGAGCTCCGTACTTGATGGGCAGGATGTCACCTTGTTCCCCACGGTCACCCTTTACTCATCTCAGAAAAGGAAACTGAGGCACAGAGAGCTCGAATGCCTCGTGTGAAGTCATGGCAAAGTAGTGCTGCAAACCAAAGGTCATCCGATCGCTGCGACATGGAACCGCGGGGCGTCGCTGCCTCCTGTCTCCCTCCTTTGTCTTCCCTTAGCTGGCACTCTGATGACCTGTGGGCCTGTGACAGACTCTGTGAGCACAGGATTCCCTTTGAGCTTAAATGGAGCCAGAAATCTTAGAACTCTCTGAAAGCAGAAGAGAAGGACCCCTTTTGAGAGGCACCCACCTGTAATTGGCATGGCCCAGTCACATCTCCCTCGATTTGTCACCAGTGAGAAATCCTGTTGAAGTCCCTGGAAGGCCGTCCCTGCTTAACGAGGATACGATCCAGCCCTGGGCGGTTCCAGCCGCTTTCAAAGCCACAGCCCAGAGCCAGTTTTAATGATCACGGAAGGAACTTCTGAGAGAGTTGTAAGAGGATGGGAGATAATTGCAGTAGAAATATATGCCACTGATGACAATGGCCCGCTGGCCCTGGCTCTTCAGGAGACGTGGCCTTCAAGGTCAGCTCCTCTGGCACCTGCTCTGATTCTCTCTGACTCTCTGCTCCAAGATAATTATGAAAGACAGACAGTACAATTCCCCCCACCTGCTCCCCCAACCTTCACAGCCCTCCACCTCCCACCCCAGTGAAGCAGCAGAAAGTAATGATTCTTAGCGGCTGAGATTAATGAAAATAAAGTGGGTTTGAGAGTGGGAAGCTTGACTGTGCTCCTCACCAGTTGTGTGACCTTAAACAAGTTACTTAACCTCTCTGGACCCATTTTTCTCAGCTGGAGAAAAAAATATCAATTAATATCCACCCAGTGGTCCATCTAGAATGTTAGTGACAGTACCTGTGTGTGCTAATGTTATCACTGCTAGCAGCAGAGAAAGATTGATGTTTGACTTAGTGTTAAATGTTTCTGGTTTTCAAAAGTTCATTTATACCTGTGTGACAGAATCATTAATACCTAAGTGTTCTTGTCTTCTCCCTGCTCTCCTCTCCCTCCTCCTCCATATCCCTTACCTGTTAAAGAACATGTTGTCTTTTTAAGTCCAACTCCTCCCAGGCCCCACCCTCCCAGGGAAACTTCCGGCTTTGTTAGATTTCTGTGCTTGGGATTTGATATTAATAGAATGGCTTCCCTGAGGTCGTTCCACCTCTTGTCTCTCTACCAGATATACAAACTCCCTCATGGCATGGATTTGGCTGGTTTTGTGCATGTAGATATTTGTTAGCCTCCATAGGTATTCATTGAATAAGTGAAAAATGACTGAATCCATGACACCAGGGTTTCTCAACAAGGAGTGATTTTGCTCCTTCCCCAGAGGATATTTGGCAATGTCTGAAAATATTTGGGGATGTCATTTCTGGGAGAGGTTGCTACTGGCCTCAGGTGAATAAAGGTCAGGGATGCTGCTAAATATCCTGCAAAGCAGAGGAGAATATTATCCTACAACCAAGAATTATCCAGCCTCAAATTTTAAGAGCTACCCCACTCAAAGTGCAGACAGCTCCCATCCAGCATCTGCCCTGTAACCATCCCAGGGCCAAGACTGTCATTTTTCACCTCTGCAACATCCACCTATCTGATGCTTCTACTCTGGCCAGCTGAAGTCTACTCTCCAAGAAGTGGTTAAAATAAGATTTTAAAAATGAAGCCAGTTTCCTACTAAGAACTTTTCAGAAAACCGATGGCTTCCCATTGCCCTCTGAAAAAACCCAGCCCGCTTACCATGTTTTACAAAGCCCTGAATCATCTGGCTTTCATCTGCTTCTCTGTCCTTGATTCCTACTACCTGCCTCCTCACTCAGCTCTACCCCCACTGAATGTCTGCTTCTCTGATTGGTGGTTCCCAAAGTGTGGTCCTCGGTCCAGCAGCATTAGCATCCCCTGAAACTGGTGAGACACACAAATTCTCCAGCCCCAGACCTACTGAACAGAATCCAGAGATCAGGCTACCGATCTGTGATTTAACAAGCCCTAGCCCTCCAGGTGATTCTGAGGCAAGCTCAAGTTTGAGATCCTATGACCTAACGGAGAAGCTCATCTCTACCTCAGGACTCATATTTGCTCTTCTCTTTGTCTCGAATATTCTTCCTGCAGATCTTCATATGATTATACCCTTATCATTCAAGCTTCAACTCAATTTATTTCCTCACACAAGCCTTCCCTGAACATTCTAACTAGAGTTGTCCTCTGACCTAAGGTAATATCACATTACTTCATTACAGGCATCATATTATTAAATTGTAATAGTCAATTATTTGTATTTATTTTCTCCCTCCTATTATGTAAGCTTTGCTGGAGTTCAGGTACCTTGTCTGTCTCATTCATTGCTCTACCCCTAGTGCTTAGAGCAGTGCCTGTCAAAATATTTATTAAAGGAATGAATGAGTAAGTGAAAAACCTAATTAACAGGGAGCAGAAGAGAAACCAAAAGAGAAACAAAGAAAAGTATCAATTCATATTATAATGAGAAGTGGGGGCAGGGAAAGAAAGAAAAATACTTAAATTGGGGTCTTTAAGACAATTTTGAGAGAAGGCAAAGGCAACTCACTCCAGCACTCTTGCCTGGAAAATCCCACGGACAGAGGAGCCTGGTGGGCTGCAGTCCGTGGAGTCGCTGAGTTGGGCCCGACCGAGCGACTTCACTTTCACTTTTCACTTTAATGCATTGGAGAAGGAAATGGCAACCCACTCCAGTGTTCTTGCCTGGAGAATCCCAGGGACGGCGGAGCCTGGTGGGCTGCCATCTATGGGGTCACAGAGAGTTGGACACGACTGAAGCGACTTAGCAGCAGCAAGACAATTTTGGCTTTGGAGAAATAACACTAGTAGAGAAAGGGGAAAGGGAATTTTGAGACGTGTTGCTGAGGAACTACACAACACTCGGTAGAGACTTAACTCCCCCTGAGCCACTGACTTTTACTGGGTTGAATGTGACCTCACAGAGGTGATGTGGGGCCCTGGGACAGAAGAGGTTTACATATGAACTTCCAGCATTCATTGTTTTTAGAGACTTGACTTTTCAAGAACACAGAGGAGAACTAGATATGAATCCTGTCTTTAAGAAGCTAAACGTTTAATCTGGTAGCTGAGACATGTACAAAGATAGACCATGCTAAAAAAGTGTATGTGTTGATATTGATTACTGTTTCTTTCTGAAGCATCTCCTTGGTGCCTTACATAAAATACCTCATGATACCCACAGAAACTCTGTTGTGTATCCCTGTTTTAAAGATGATAATAAAAATAGTAACACTTGTTGAGATTCTAGTCTGTTTTAAGCCAAATTCTCACAAAGAATTCTCATTGAATTTTCACAACACTCCTAGGAGAAATTAACTATCAAAAGTCCTTTTGCACAGATGAGAAAATTAAGCCTCAGATGGTTGAAATGGTTTATACAAGATGATAGAGCACTCTGCTCAAAACAAACAACAACAAAGCCCCTAGGGATGCCTTTTCCCACTGGATATTAGGCAGAAACCAATTTCAGCTTCATGTAAGGAAGAACTTTCCAAGCAGTCATGTTATCTGATGCTGTGATAGGTCATTCCTAAGACGGTGAGTTCTGCTGCTTTCTACATCTAACCAGAAACCAAACAAGCTTCTGTGTGGGATAATTAGTGACTTCGGAGAAGAGAGGGATGTTAAGTTTCTGAATGTATGATCACACGATTTCATTCCTAGATATGTGGCTTTGGAACAGTCCTTCTCTCTGCATCTCATTTTTGTGTCATGGGATTACATGACCTTTAAAGTTCCTCCCAGACCACCTCTCTACTCAAAAGTTCTCGGTTTTAAAGGGTAGACACAGAAGGCAGCATCGCTGAGCTCTAACCAGGTTTTGGGCGACCCTCAGTGGGGTCCTGTTAAGCCAAGACACTTGGGAGCTTTGAAGTTAACTTTGTTCCCACTTTTGCCTCCAGTTGCCCACAAGTAAACCTGTATATGGAAACTTCCAGGCAGCAAAAGACTGGTGTGATGACAAAGTCCTATAGTCATTCCAACAGCTGGCTTGGGAACCTATACTTCCCCACATGCCACCTCCATTCCCACAACACCCCTCAAACAGCTCATTTTATTAGAATTCCAATTATGCTCCAATGATCTCAAATCCCCAGAATTCCTTTTTCCCAGGGCAAAAGTAATTGGATTTTCCTCCTGTAAAGCCTCAGCCACCCCTCCCTTCCATCAGCATGCCAGGCTCTGGGGTCACCTGGCTCTGTGAAGGGATTGAAAAGATGCCATGCAGCTTTATAAAATTATACATAAGATCTTTAAAGATGCTTTCTTCAGTGGTGGAGGGTTGTTTTTTGCTAAATCACTTGCAGTCTTTATATAACAATTTCATATGCAGTTAAGGTCCTGAGATAGAATTTATGGTTCTGAAGAATGGCTCCTTCCTAATGTGGCCCTTTCTTTGGCCTTCCCCACCTTCTTCTTGGAGGATCCAGCAAAGAGGGAGGGAGCTGAAATGATTACCTCCACTACCCACCATGTACAGTTCCTCCACAGGCTCTGTACTTTGTACTCACAAAGCACTTTTAATAATCACAATGTCATGTCATCTTCAGAAGAGGCTAGAAATAGGCTGGGCAGGTATTACTGCTCCCATTTTCCAGGTGCAGATAGTGAGGCTCCAATAGAGCAGGATTCAAACTTGCTTCTTCTGATCCCAAGTTCAAGGCCCTTTCTAACATGCCATGGTGCCCCCCTAATTACTGTGTGGCCTCTTTTCTTTTCCTGAGGTCAGATCCGGATCCTGGTTGGAAGGGAACTTCTAAAATGATAGGTCAAGAATTACAGGCTATTGTCATGTGATAATGAGGGAGACCTGTCCTCCTTCCCAATCCCACAGCCACCAGTTAATTGAGGCAGCAAATTTATTAGCCAAACATTTGCAGTCCTCTTTAATCCATCTTATATGCTACTGCCAGAGTTACCTCCAAGGGTGAGCATGACTGGGACACTTGATTGCTCAAAAGTTTTCAGTGCCTCAGAACTTCCCTGGTGGTCCCATGGTTAAGACTCCATGCTCTCAAAGCAGGGGGTATGGATTTGATCCCTAGTTGGGGAACTAAGACTATACAGTGAGCACTCAGCCAAAAAAAAAGAAGAAGAAGAAGAAGAAGAAGAAAAAATGAGATGGAATATGTAAAACAAGGGACCAAGAAAAAAAAAAAAAAAGCTTTCAGTGTCTCTCTTTTGCCTAAAGGGAAAAATTATAAAGTTGGAAGGAAACTAAAAGACCATCTAATCAAGCACTCTAAATCATGCTATCTTGTGCTCAACCACACCAATACCCCTCAGACCTCTGCTCGAGTAACTCCAGTGATGGGGATCTCGTTATCCCTTCTGATTCCACTCATTCTTTCATTAACCTGCCTTTTAAAACCTATACAACAGATATTTACTGGACAGGCATGGAGTTAAGCCTGGGAATGTAATCCTGAGGCCTCATACTCAAATAGTACTGGTTAAGAGAAAGTTCTGAAGACCAACTGCCCAACTTCAGGTTCTGGCTCCATCACTTGGTTGTTGCATAACCTTGGGCAGTTACTTAATCTCTCTTTGACTCAATTTTCCTGAATATAAATAAAAATAAGACCACTAATCAACCTGGCACATGATAAGCACAGACTACATGGAAACAAGTGACAAGTAAACAGGTATATACAGTACAGTGAAGTGTGTGTACAGAAATCTGCAGGGGCATCTAAGCCACTGGGGATACCGGCCAGGGGAGTCTTCCTGGAAGCTGTGGCCTCTCAGTGAGACATCCAAGCAGGATTTGTATAAGCAAAGAAGGAGAAAATGATTTTAGGAAGAGGAAATGGAAGTGCAGGCTGTTGTGGAATAAACAGAGGCATGGGGTGTTCAAAAATGCAGTGTATCTGAAGCAGACAGGCTAAGACAAGGATGTGTGCTGAATGCTTCCTTCCCGAGAGCTTGATGGTGAGGAAATCCTTTCTGTATCTGGATCTCTGGCATGACACTTACAGACTCCCGCAGTTTGGGCCTAGATTACTTCTGAAAATCGTCTCTCAGTTGTGTACTATTCACATGTCTATCAACATCCAGGCCTTTGCTTATGCCATTTCTCCTCCCAGGAATGGTTCCTAGGGTGTGCAGATGGGGTCCGGATTTTCTCAGGACCCCTTCAAACCATCTTTTGCTACAGGATCCTTCTTTTTCATGGACTGCCCATTCCATGTGATTCCTGACCTAACTACACCTTCAGACTCTACCCCACAAGGAACAACCCACTCTCTGGCCGTAGTGATAGCTTCAGAGATGGACATACGACCCAAGCCAACCCATCCAGAGTCCTCCTTTGACTTTTCGGCTGGAGTTACAATTCCTGTGGTGTTGTTTAATCGGAAGAACATGAGTTTAGGGCTGTCAGACCATCTCGTCTGCTTCTCAAAAGGAGAAATTCTGAGAAATAAAGCCAAGTAGGGAAAAGCCGTGCTGTAAGATAGGAGGAGACACAAAGGCAGGAATGTGTATCATTTGAGACTCTTGACTGATACCCAACTAGCACCAGCTGCCCTCTTCAATGTCCCAGTTTTTATCACTTTAAACCAAAAGGGGTTCTAAGGGGTTCTAAAGAGTTCTACTGACCCCTCTGTCACCTGTCAGGGATAAGCAGTTACCAACTCTTCCATGATTAACCCAGTCATAAGCCTCACTTTCCCCCACATCCCACCACATTCTTTTTACTCATAGAACATTCAGGTCTGCAATAGCCAACTGACATTTATCACATCATACTGTCCATGCTAGAATTTGGCAAATATTCTATTTAGCATGTGAGAGGAAAATTCCTAGGGCTTCCCTGGTGACTCAGCAGTAAGGGCTTCCCTGGTGACTCAGCAGTAAGGGCTTCCCTGGTGACTCAGCAGTAAAGAATCTGTCTGCAATGCAAAAGACTTGGGTTCAGTCCCTAGGTTGGGAAGATCCCCTGGAGGAGGAAATGGCAACCCACTCCAGTATTCTTGCCTGAGAAATCCCATGGACAGAGGAGCCTGGCGGGCTGCAGTCCATGGGGTCACAAAGAGTCGGATAGGACTGAGTAACTGAGTGTGCACACATGCACTACTCAGCTGGTGATCAGCAAGTGTTTGTGGAGAAAAGAGAAAAGGAATATAAAGGAAGAGCATTAGACATGAGCATCAAACTCCTGGCCTAATATTTCCTAAACAGATATCCTTGGAAAAGTCACTAAACTCTCCTATATTCAGTTCCTACACTTCCTTCTTTACTTCATCTATAAAATAGGAACACTATTTATTAGACTCATTTCGGGATGGAACTAAAAGACACATGTTAAGTATCTATAATTGCCAAAAGTTGGAAACAATCAAGTTGCCTTCAGTAGATGAGAAATCAACTGTGGTACATCAGACAATGGATTAGTATTCAGTGCTAAAAAGAAATGAGGTATCAAGCCAAGGAAAGACATGAATAAAGCTTGAATGCATATTGCTGAGTGAAAAAAGCCAATCAGGAAAGACTAAATACTATATAATTTCAACTACATGACATTCTGGGAAAGGCTAAACTATGGAGATAATAAAGAGATCAATGGTTCCAGGGGGAAAGGGAGGAGTGGAGAGTAAAGAGATAAAGAGCTGGACACAGAGGATTTTTAGGGCAGTGAAAATACTGTGTACAAATGCCATCATGATAGATATACGTCATTATACATTCATCCAAACCCATAAATGTATAACACCAAGAATGAACCCTAAGGTAAACTCTGGACTTTGGGTGATTATGTGTCAGTGTAGGTTCAACCTTGTTAAAAATGTGCCATTCTGGTGAGTAAAGTCAATATTGAGGGATGTTATGCATGTGTGGGGCAGGCAGTATAAAGAAAAATATCTTTGCACTTGCTTCTCAATTTCTGTTGTAACCTAGAAATGCTCTAAGAAAATAAAATCTTAAATCAAAATAATTAAATGTTAAATGCTATTTAAACATTTAAAAAAGAATGCATGCCATATGCTTTGTAAACCTAGAGATATTTATTTTAATAAGTTAAAGTCTTGGTCCCTAGCACTGGCCAATGAATAAGGAGTTCAGAATTCCGAATTCAAGATCTCTGAGATTACGGATCTATGTGACAAGTTGGCTACCATTTCTGGGCCTTCAGTTCAGTTCAGTTGCTCAGTCGTGTCCGACTCTTTGCGACCCCATGAATCGCAGCACGTCAGGCCTCCCTGTCCATCACCAACTCCTGGAGTTCACTCAGACTCACATCCACTGAGTCAGTGATGCCATCCAGCCATCTCATCCTCTGTCGTACCCTTCTCCTCCTGCCCCTAATCCTTCCCAGCATCAGAGTCTTTTCCAATGATTCAACTCTTCGCATGAGGTGGCCAAAGTACTGGAGTTTCAGCTTTAGCATCATTCCTTCCAAAGAAATCCCAGGGCTGATCTCCTTCAGAATGGACTGGTTGGGCCTTAGTTGACTCATTTATAAAATGGGGGTAGAGAGAAGAGGATTAGTTGAGTTTAAGGACATTCTGTCATGCTATGATGTAACATCATTCACTAATAGCTTGCTGCTGCTACTGCTGCTAAGTCGCTTCAATTGTGTCCGACTCTGTGCGATGCCATAGACGGCAGCCTACCAGGCTCTGCCGTCCCTGGGATCTCCAGGCAAGAACACTGGAGTGGGTTGCCATTTCCTTCTCCAATGCATGAAAAAGTAAAAAGTGAAAGTGAAGTCGCTCAGTCGTGTCCAACTCTTCACGACCCCATGGTCTGCAGCCTACCAGGCTCCTCCATCCGTGGGATTTTCCAGGCAAGAGTACTGGAGTGGGTGCCATTGCCTTCTCCACTAATAGCTTAGCATTTGGTATATTAAAATCTCCTCCATGTCCATGGAGACAAGTTATTAAGTCCAGGAGTCTGAAAATGGGCAGGGTACCCCTTTGTCATCCCTCCTCATCAGTAAAATCTTTTATCGAGAGCTAAAATTTGATAGCCACCATGCTAGGTAATTCCCTGGTGGCTCAGATGGTAAAGAATCTGCCTGCAGTGTGGGAGACCAGGGTTGGGAAGATCCCCTGGAGAAGAGAATGGCAGCCCCCTCCAGTATTCTTGCCTGGATAATCCCATGGACAGAAGAGCCTGGGGGGCTACAGTCCACGGGGTCGCAAAGAGTCAGACACTACTGAGCAACTTTCACTTTCACTCTAGGTAATTATCATCCGTTATCTCATCTATTCTTAAAAATAACTCTGTGAAGTAGAATCTATTGCTTTCTTTCTAAACAGGAAAAAAAACTGAGGCACAGAAACATTAAGTAATTTGTCTGAGCCCCACAGCTAGTAAGAGGTAATGTTGTCATTCAACCCCGTCAGCCTGCTTCCAAAGCCCATATTCTCTAAACCATTACACTGCATGGCCTCCTTGCGATCTCCACTGTATCACCTGACAAAGGCTGGGAGAGACAGACATAGAGCTGCTCCAGGTGGCCTCTGCAGTCCCTACCACACTAACTGTCTGGGGTGCCGGGGGCCTGCATTGAGTGGGAATGCCATGCTGCTAATGGAAGAAAATGTAATTATAGAACATAATTACAGTGTATCATATTCTGTAATTACACTGACAGTATTTAATATAGAACATATTCCGAAGCTAAATGGAATGGAAACATCCCCAAACAGAACGAGTCAGAGCTGCTAAGGACCTGTCTCTCAACATGAGGGTATCATAGGATCTCTGCATCACACTCTCTGACTTTGTGGAAAATACCATCGTCCACCCAACACCCACACCCCAGATATGATGCTCTCCAGCCCTCATCCCCACATCCCATAGACCTGGCCTCTCGAATCTGCCCCATCCCCCCAAATCCACTGCTTCTCCTACTTCAGACCACTGTCCACCATGGCCCTCACCCTAGACCTGCTTTCCAGCCCTCATCCCCACATCCCAAAGACTTTGCTCTCAAATCTGCCCCATCCTCCCCCAGCCCCAAATCCATAGCTCTCCTACTTCAGAAACTCTCATCACTCTTCTACTTGGCTTTTACAACTTCCAGCTGGTCTTTCTGCTCCCTGAGCTGCCCTAAGGGCCAGCCTCCACACTGCAGGAAAGAGAACCACCCCAGATGTAGATCTGATCCCATCACTCTTGACTCAGCACTTCTCAGGGGCTGCGCACTGCTGAGGCTAGACCATTTGCTCTGTACTCTGGGTCTTGATGATCTGGCCTCTGACCCCATCTCTGGCCTCACCTCCTGATATCTGCCTCAGACCCCTGTGCTCCAGCTGTTCGGAACGAGCCACACAGATTCTGGAATCTCAGTTCTCCCAGTTGTGAATGTTTCTCTTTGCCTGAAATGCTGTCTTTTCACATCTTATCTAACTCACACTTATCCTTCAGGTGTAGCCCACATCCTGCTGGGTTGGGTACCACTGATACAGGCTCCCACAGCATCTTTCTGCAGAAAGCTCACCCCACTGCATTGTACTCACTGCTTTCTTCTCAGCCTGCCCATCGAGACTAGAACAATCTGAGGGCAAACACCATGTTTTGTTTTGTTTTTCTTTCTGTATTCCCCCATACCCAGCACGATGCCTGGCATAGAGTAGTGTTCCATGTTTCCTGAATGAAAGAGTGAATGAATGACATATTCAAAGAATCACATGCAAGCAGTGATGTTTCTACTTCCATGACTGTCTATAAGAAAAACAAAGAATTATAGAGGATCACAAAGAGAAAAATTTAGACCTTACTTTCATTTTAGAGATGAGAGGATAAAAGCACCAAAGAAATGAAAAACTACCCAAGATCACATAGCAAGTATAGGAAAGAAAAGAAGCTTTTTCAATTCCTAATTTAGCACTGTGCCATAGTATGATAAAATATTTACCTATATATAGCCAAAGATCTGGGCTACAGGGAAAGGGTGTTTGAAAAAGTAAAACATGTTAATAACAGAAAACATTCAGGTGAAAAATACATCACAAGTTTGTGAGGGTTGTAATACTTGGCATCACAACCCTTATGGTTTTGTCTAATTTCAAAAAGAGAAAAGAAATCCATTTTCCACTTATATGCAGGTTCCACTGGGCTTTCTCACAGTCACTGTTTGCCCTTGACATATGCATGTGCTAGAAAGAAAACAAGTAAAGCAGATGCAGAAATCATATTCCCATTTCGTTGGAAAAGATGAGCACATTCAAGAATCTGTTTATTTAAAATACCAAATATCTACTTGCCCTTATGAAATACCCCAGAGACCAAAAAATTCAAGAACTACATTTGCACAGCACTGGGCTCTCTCTTCTTCCTCAGCAAGTCATGTGTTTATTCATTCAGCAGTTATTTATTGAGTCCCAACTGTGTGCCAGGCACCGGGATAGCAGCAATGGATGAAACAGAATTCCTGCCTTCATTGAGCCTCCATTTCAGGGGCTGTGTTGCTGGCTGAGAAGACACCTGCCACTGCAGCCAGCCAGCCAGGAATCTATTCTCAGCTCTGCCACCAATGGCTGTTGGTTGCTTGGCTTCAGTTTCTTAAATTTCAGTTTCTTAAATGGGGATATAATTAGACCCCACCTCACAGTGCTACAATGAGGACCAAATGAGGCATTCAAGTGAAGGGCTTATAACTCTGTGTAACAGCAGATCTCGATACATTCTGTTTTCTACCCATATGCCTTCAGAGAGAGACATAGAATGCTAAGGCAGCTACAGTCTCAATAAGGTGCAGTCCAGCCCTCCTCCATCTTATTTTACAGAGAAACAGCATTTCAGAGGAGATAGTATGGTGACACAGCATATTGGTGTCAGAGCCTAAGCTATACTCTGATCCAAGGCCACCCCCATGTGGGTGACCCCAGAGACCGGTGGCCTGGCACAGTTCAGCTCTGACCCTAGACCTTCCCAGCTCTATTCTAGGCAATTCAATCCCTCTGAATCTCCATTTTCCCATTGGAGAATGGGTATGATAATGCTACTAATGATGACAATATTAGTCATAATAATTCTTCCTTCACAGCAGGGAGGCTTTAATAAGACAGGTTGTGATAAAGGTGTAGTAACTATAAAGGGCTATGCTGTCCAATACAATAGTCACTATGAGTGGTTATGGGCTTCCTGGGTAGCTCAGCTTGTAAAGGATCTGCCTGCAATGCAGGAGACCCTGGTTTGATTCCTGGATCAGGAAGTTCCCCTGGAGAAGGGATAGGCTGCCCACTCCAGTATTCTTGGGCTTCCCTGGTGGCTCAGATGGTAAAGAACCTGCCTGCAATGCAGGAGACCTGGGTTCAATCCCTGGATTGAGAAGATCCCCTGGAAGAGGGCAAGGCAACCCACTCCAGTCTTCTTGCCTGGAGAATCCCCATGGATAGAGGAGCCTGGCTGGCTATAGCATACGGGGTCGCAAAGAGTTGGACACAACTGAGCAACCAAGCACAACACACACAGCACATGAGTGGCTATAAGCACTTAAAATGTGGCTGGTGTGACTGAGGAACTGAATCCTTAACTTCAGTTAAGTTAAATTTAAAAATAAAAACTAACATTCAATTTAATTGGTGGAAAATATCCAAGTATTCACAGTTTCGGGATGTGAATCTTTCAATTGTCTATTTTACAAACTCTTAATATAGATCAAGTGTTTCTGATGAAAAGCTAGCATCCAAATTGAAATGTAAAAGTATAAAATACTACAGGATTTCAAATTCTTAGTACAAAAAAAGAGTATCCCAATAATTTTTAGACTATTACATGTTGAAATTATAATATTTTGGATATACTGAGTTATTATGCTGCTGCTGCTAAGTCGCTTCAGTCATGTTCGACTCTGTGTGACCCCAAAGACAGCAGCCCACCAGGCTCCCCCATCTCTGGGATTCTCCAGGCAAGAACACTGGAGTGGGTTGCCATTTCCTTCTCCAATGAAAGTGAAAAGTGAAAATGAAGTCGCTCAGTCGTGTCCGACCCTCAGCGACCCCATGGACTGCAGCCTACCAGGCTCCTCCGTCCATGGGATTTTCCAGGCAAGAGTACTGGAGTGGGGTGCCATTGTAATGAATTTCATCTTTTCACACTTTTTTGATGTGGCTACTGGGAAATTTTTAATTTCCTATTGTCTCACTTGATAGGTCTGTCAGACAGCATTAGTAGAGGGTCATACACAAGGGAGTAGATATCTTCCCTCCTCTCCTTGCCTCCTGGCTATTGTTAAGAGTCCTGGATGGGAAACTGGACCATTTCGGATCATTTGGTCACAGCCAGTAAAAACCAGCTCTGGTTACATTAACCAAACAGAGAAGGATGAGAATATCTGTGGGCCCTAAGGGGAAGCTGAAGCAGCAGACCTGGGAGAAGACGCAGGACAGGAGCCCGGGAGTAAGATGCAAAGGAGGTTCCTGCCTCCTGGATGCAGGGCTCTGTTTTCAGTCTTCATGTCAAGCTCCAAGGGAAAAGAATCCAATTGCCTAAATGCGATTCATTTGCCAGCCCCTTGGCTGGGGAATGATCGGGGAATGGGAAGGGACTTTGGTTGACAGACCCACCATGATAGTATTTAGTAGAGAAGAGTCAGTTTCCCAGACTTCCCCGTTGGCCCAACAGTAAAGAATCCACCTGCAACACAGACACGGGTTCAATCCCCAGGTCGGGAAGATTCTCTGGAGCAGGGCATGGCAACCCACTCTAGTATTCTTGCCTGGAGAATCCCATAGACAGAGGAACCTGGTGGGCTACAGTCCATAGCGTCACAAACAGTAGGACACAACTGAAGAGCTGAACACACATGCACATAGTCAGCTCCCCAAAGGAGGATCAGGGTGCTAGAGGAAGAAAAAGAGATCTTAGGCAGGCAAGAGCCACAGACGTTACTTAGCACAGTGGCCTGGGATAAGTAAATGCTTAGGAGCTTGAATGGGTGAGTAAGGAGTGAGGGGTGGGTGAGGCTGTGCTCTGACACTGTCATTCCATCTCTTTAGGCCTCCATTTCCTCAACCAGAAAATGGGGGAGGGGTGTACATGCTGGGTTCCCTCCCTCTGTGAAACTGTCACGATTGCCTCAACTCTTGCTCCTCTCAGGGCTGGACCCCATCTGGAGAAACTGGGTGGGCTCTGTACCATTTTGGAAGGAGAAGGCTCAGTTTTGACGACAGCCCATCCTCCCATTCCACTCCCACCCCACTCTGGCACTGCAACTCTGCCATTCTCTCATGTGTACCTGAGAGCCTCTGCCACATTCTTGTTCTCTTACCCTCTTTCATAGCTTTGCTGCAAAATTAAAAAAAAATCAAGAGCTGGCATGTTTAGAGAAAACCCTTTAGTCTAATTGATTAGAAATTGCTAATTCAGCAAAACCAAAGTCTGGGGAAGAGAACTTAATTCCTGGCACGATCCCTCCTATTAAAAGGGAAAGAAAAGATGGTTTAGAGCTTTATTAAAAAAAAACCCATCCTACCAGCCCCAATTACATTCCTTGGTGAACAGCTTCCTCATGTTTGCAAAACTGCTGCTTTGAAAGAGATACCTGGATGAATTTTATAGTATATAAATTATACTTCGGTCAATAAAGGTCTGGGTGTCTTGAGAAAAGGTCAAGGGATGACATTGCAATGTCTAGAAAAAACTGAGAAACTGGAGGATCCAAGAAAGTCATAAAAGTGATAAACTGGATATTACAACATTTAAACTGATTTATCAGAAATTACACATATCACATGTCTAACCCTAAGCCAACTAAAATGAACAGATCAACTCTAATAAAGATATAAAAACTGAGGTTATTCCCACATTTAGGAGTCCCTTCACCCTTTCTCAGTATTTGTGCTGAGGGCTTTGTATCTCCATCCTTTAAAATAAATTTTGCCTACATGTGTGTTTGCTGAGTTTGCAGAATTCATTCTTTAACTCTGTAAACAGAACCCTGTTTCCCATTTCATTATCGCGCCTATATGTTTGTTAAAAGTGATATGAACTTTTGGAAAGCAGAAGATACCTGTACAAATACCAGTGTATATACTAGTACATACTGTGGTGCTGGAGAAGACTCTTGAGAGTCCCTTGGACTGCAAGGAGGTCCAAACAGTCCATCCTAAAGGAGATCAGTCCTGGGTGTTCACTGGAGGGACTGATGTTGAAGCTGAAACTCCAATACTTTGGCCACCTGATGAGAAGAGCTGATTCATTGGAAAACACCCTGAAGCTGGGTAAGATTGAGGGCAGGAGGAGAAGGGGACGACAGAATATGAGATGGTTGGATGGCATCACCAACTAGATGGACATGGGTTTGGGTGGACTCCAGGAGTCGGTGATGGACAGGGAGGCCTGGTGTGCTGTGGTTCATGGGATCACAAAGAGTTGGACACAACTGAGCGACTGAACTGAACTGAACTAAAAGTTTAAAAAAATAAAAAGATTTTTTAAAAGAGATCAGTAGCAAGAAAGATCCAGTAGAACTGGCTTTGAGTCTCAGTTACGTATGCATCCATTCATTCATTTATTGAGCACAATCTAGGGAGATGATTAAAACCTAGTCTTTGTCATCAAGGAGCTCATAGTCTCCTAGAGTCTACTGCAGATTGATAAGTAAGCAAATAACCATACAGCAGTACATTACAGGAGCAAGAGGAGGAACCAACTCACTCAACCTTGGAAAATTCTTTGAGGGAGATCATTCTAGGCAGAGGAAGAGAATAGCTAATGCAAAGCTGGGAAATGGTATTTGTTTAGAGAATGGTAATAAGTTTAGCTGAGGCATAAGTTGCATGAGAGGATGGTCAGTCACTTCATCTTCCCTTGATTCTGTTCCACCATTTGTCCTCACTTTCCAACCTCTAAGGGTAGTTGAAAAAATAAAATTTATTTGTTCATGAACATCTTTTGCAAACTGCAGTGTATTGTGGAGACAGAGGGGAGGGTGAGTCCTTAAGAGCATCCTAGTGGCCCTACACAAATGACAAGAGCTCATCAGCCATGCACTTCCTTCGGCAGAATGGCAGTGTGCATTTATCTTTGCTAACTCTACTTCCGCCCCATGCTTATGCAAATTCAGACACTCCTGGACTTTGGCATTTCCTCCTTTGTTTCCATGAGCTCCTTGGTTTTGCAGTAAAATATATCTTGGGTCAAAATCTGATGTGAAACTCTACCAGGTGTGAAATTGTAAAACTCTCCTAGGCCCCCTTAGTTTCTAATTTCCTCAGCTATAAAATGGGATTAATATTGTCCCATTTCACAAGGTTCATGAGGATTCAATGAAATATTTCATGACAAAGTTCTTGGTAAATTTTTTCATGAAATATTATGAGAAATATCCAAATACCTCTAAGATCATTTTTGTCACCATTATTTCCCTCTTAAGTCTTAATGAGAATCACTTATGATGAATAAACCACTCTCATCTCAAGGTGAAACATACTGTGTTGGAAGTCAGACTGGAATGCTAGTCCCACTTTTGCCTTTCCTTTCAGATACCTCCCCTAGCCCACGCTCTGCTTCTTATGATATGTCAGAAACTTTATCTTCCAGGATCCTTTAATCACTGGCTTCCCAGCTGGTGTAGCCAATGAGATGCTCTCAATAAAACTGAAGACTGAAGACTGGAGGGTGGGAGAAGCAGAAAAGCCAGCGCATTTCTTTCATCTCTTGCTCTGCCTCAGGGACTGTGTATCACCATAGTTTGAGATCTTACTTCATTCAAAGAGTTCTAACTTTCCTAGAGTCCTAAGGCTATAACTCCTACCAGATGGGCCTGGCCCTGGACCTCGGATAACTCCGCCTCCTCCTGTTGGCCCTGTAGCCTTCAGAAGGGCCCTGTCCCTTCTTTTGACAGTTCGTAAGTTGCTCTCCAGGCATACATCTAACATATCCATTCAGGCCAGTCATTCAGATTCCAAAGACTGTGACATTTCTCTCCACAATTTGCAAGCAAAGCAATAATGCTCTAATTATGTGTCTATTATCGTCATCATAATGCACCCTCATGGATGGTGGCAGCAAGGCTGGGTTAATATATTCATTAGGAACAGGCACAAGCAACATGACATTAATACCGCTAATAATACCTAATTGAGCTTAATTACAATGTGATGCCTAATATATTGTGATGAATTTATTCTCAAAGTATTTACATATTTGTAGTTAAGTAATTAGCATTCTGCCCATAAATAACTCCTCAGAAGTCCACTCCAGTTCTGGAGACCGAAGGCAAATGCCTGCTTGGAATAGCCTAGCAAAAAAGAAAAAAAAAAAAGCTCTTAATTTGTATAGAAATATATATGTCACGTCTTCCTCAAAGGCAGAGTAAATGGGTCCCACCGGGAAGGTTTCCTGGGGAAGATGGCGGCGGGAGAGGTATCTGCTCCTCTCAACTTCAAGAGTCTGACCGAGATTAAGAGCCTTCACGCTGGGGGCTTCGCTGGGCTTGTCAGACCACACAGAGAGCAGTGTGATCTGTCCTGGGTGACAGACATGAAGAGGGACGTTCACAGACTCGGGGAGGAGGGGATCCCGGTGGAGAGGGAGCCCATGGAAGTACAATTGAAAGTACTCAGTGCATTTAACTTGCAGAGGAGAGTCACTGAGATATGAGAGCTGTCTTCTTGGACTTGAAGGGCTGTCATGGGACAGCAGCAACTGACTCTGAAGTGGACAACAAGCACAGATTTTTGAGTCAAGGAAACATATTTGAATCCCAGCTTGGCCACTTACTACCCACATGACCTTGGGCCAAATACACAGTGTCTCTAGGCTTCCATTTCCTCTTTGGGATGTACTAATTATATCTTCAAAACAGAAGACGATGCCTGAGATCTGGAATCCCTGAAACCTCAGCCTACCTGCCTCATAGAACAAAGGTTCAATAGCCAGGCACTAGAAGTAGACCGCATGACATACCAACTCTCACCATGTAAAATCTGGTGATATGTGCAAGTTATGGGGGTCTTTGCAGAACTCAGATTTCTCACCTATAAAATGAAGATTACTATCACACCTAACATAGGATTGCTGTGAAAATTAAAATAATTCATATAAGGTGTTTTGCTAAGAACACTCAGCATAAAATAAGTACTCTTAATGTTAGTATTCGGAGAAGGCGATGGCACCCCACTCCAGCACTCGTGCCTGGAAAATCCCGTGGACGGAGGAGCCTGGAGGGCTGCAGACCATGGGGTCGCTAAAAGTCGGAAACGACTGAGCGACTTTACTTTCACTTTTCACTTTCTTGCATTGGAGAGGGAAATGGCAACCCACTCCAGTGTTCTTGCCTGGAGAATCCCAGGGACGGAGGAGCCTGGTGGGCTGCCGTCTATGGGGTCGCACAGAGTCGGACACGACTGAAGTGACTTAGCAGCAATGTTAGTATTACTATTGCTATGGCCACCTCCTTTGTTCAAAGCTCAGCTTCAGAGGAAAATGTTCACCCTAGCTCTCTGAGGCAGAAATGGGATTTATTATAGGAATTAAATGTCCAAGAGGGTTACTGAGTGCTGAAGACAAGCTCAAGGTTGACTTTTCGGGAATAAACTCCCAAAGCCATGCCATAGGTCCCCAGAGAGCTACTGCTTCTTGTGCTATCAGAAGCCTCCCAGCAACAAATCCATCTTCATGACCATAGAGAGAAAGCCCCTTTGATCAGGAAACTGCTATGATAGGAGGCTCTGACTGTGGCTGTCAGCTGCAGAGCCACGTGGTGCCTATTGCAATTCCCACCAGCTACACTCCAACAGACACCCTGTATCTCAACCCCCATGAAGCTGCTTTGTGGACAATGCAACTTCTGCTACTGCAGCTGCAGAAAAAAATCATGATTCTGCCATCACAGTTTCCAGCAGGAGTAGAAAAAGCAAGGCCTCCCTCACATCTAAGTCTCATACAAGCCAGTTTGACAAACTCTAATGACAACTAGAACCCAACAGCAGGGGAGTCTGGGAAAGGAGTCTTGAAAATGGTCTTTCGGCACTTCCCATTGGCTAAGATTCCATGTTCCTAATACAGGAAGCCTGCCGGGGTCCAGCCCCGGTGGATCCAGGGTGATTCGAAGGTGGAGACGGAGTCGGCGTACTAGGAAAGAACTTATTCAATTACAGATAGAGAGAGATTAGGAAATTAGCAGAAAAAGGGGCTGAATAACTTGGCTTACATGGGATGCCAATCACCACCTACGTAGGCCACAGGCGTCTTTCCATTCTCCCGAAGGAGAGGAGGCACTGAGGCCTCCCCGGTCCGATCTTAGAAGCCCAGGCAGAGTTAGTAGGCTTGGTGAGGACCCAAGTGCCAGACGGGAATTCAGCCAGAAAATAGTGAGAGGTATTAGAGGAGAGAAAGAGGCTGAATAACTTGGTTTACACGGGATACCAATAAAATTCCAAGACAAGGAATTTGCACCATCTACTGGGTTTGAGTGAACTCCGGGAGTTGGTGATGGACAGGGAGGCCTCAGTTCAGTTCAGTTGCTCAGTCGTGTCCGACTCTTTGTGACCCCATGAATTGCAGCACGCCAGGCCTCCTGTCCATCACCAACTCCTGGAGTTCACTCAAATCCACGTCGATCGAGTTGGTGATGCCATCCAGCCATCTCATCTTCTATCATCCCCTTCTCCTCCTGTCCCCAATCCCTCTCAGCAACAGAGTTTTTTCCAGTGAGTCAACTCTTCGCATGAGGTGGCCAAAGTACTGGAGTTTCAGCTTTAGCATCATTCCTTCCAAAGAATACCAGGACTGATCTCCTTCAGAATGGACTGGTTGGATCTCCTTGTAGTCCATGCGTGCTGCAATTCATGGGGTTGCAAAGAGTTGGACACGACTGAATGACTAAACTGAACTGAACTGAACTGAAAGTGCCTGGAGAAAATTACCTTTCCCAACATCCCCTGAAGATAGAGATGGGCAATAAGATATTACTGGAAGTCATTAGATAGGGTTTCTAGCTTACTGAATCTGCAGGTACCCTTCTGACCTTCCCCCTTCATTCTTCGTCCTTCACTGAGACAAGCAGGATGGCTGGAATGGCAGTAGCTGTCTTGAGCCCATGAAGGAGGGAGGCCGAGAGAATCTCAGGTGTCCTAACATCCTGAGGACATCGAAGCAGTGTCAGCAACTGTCCGCCAGGAGTCTTTTTGTTAAGAAAATAAACACTTGGGTATTTAAGATCACAGTGGGATAGACTGTCTGTTAACTCTCAGCCGAAGGCAGTTCTTAAAGGGGAATACATAGGCTACCAAAAAGACCCTGTACCTCGGTGATAAGACATTTGTTATGAATATTATAAATGTCACAGATGATGGTGACGTTAGTCTTTCTGAGGGAGCAGGCACTGAAGCACAGGAAGGCTGAAGCAGTTCACCCAAGGGCTCGCAGCTAATAAGCTGGAGGCCGGGCTCTGAATCCACAGTCCATGCTTTTGACTACAAGACCATAATATCACACACGGCATACAAACATACACTGCACAAAGTAACCTCCATAGTTACATTAATCTTTAAGAAGTTTTGCTGATTCATGAAGGGAAATTCTTATCTCACATCACCCCTAAACTACTCCTCTGAGACACTGCTTCCTGCAAGAACTGAGATCCCCGTAAGTCTCACAAGGCACTCGACCAGCTTCACAGCTGCCTTACGTGTTGCTTTAAATCCCACTTAGACCATGACCACGGTCTCCTCCGGAAGTCCCTCCTCACCCCCTTCCGCCACTGCCGGGGTCCAGCCCCGGTGGATCCAGGGTGATTCAAAGGTGGAGACGGAGTCGGCGAGAAAACACTTTTAGGAATATAAGATTAGATTAGGAAATAATAGTATAGTAGGAAATTTTAGATGGAGACAAGAAGGCTGAATAACTTGATTTATGTGGAATACCAATCACCACCTACGTAGGTCACAGGCGTCTTTCTGTTCTCCCGAAGGAGAGGAGGCACTGAGGCCTCCCCGGTCCAATCTTAGAAGCCCAGGCATAATTAGTAGGCTTGGTGAGTACCCACTCCCCAGATGGAGATTCAGCCAGAAGGAGAAAGAAAGAACGACACGGGGGGAATCAGCCTTTCCAGAAACTGATCCCATTTTCTTTATTTTCAGGTTTGCTTATATACCTTTTTTACACATAGGGATGAATACAGAGTCACGTGGGGGTCAGCAGTCCTGACCTTTATCAAAATCAGGTGCTTTACATAAAAAAAGGTCTTAGGGGTTTTACATCATCTTTAGGCCATGAGGCCTCTGACACTTTATGACCCTCTCTTTCTGATAACCAAAAAACTCATTTTTCCAAGGGTGTTTTTTCTTAAACCAGGCACCATCCTCCAGATAAAGTCACATTCCTATAGGGTAAGGGTGTAATGAGTTACAATCAAAGGAATTTATCTAACCCAAGGTTAACATGATTAATCTTAAAGGTTAATACTTATTTCTCTTATATGCTAGTTATATTCATTATAAGGGCAGGGAATTAGAAGCAATTATTGGCACAACAAATGAAAAACCCTTCACCAATACAATTCCTAATCAACCCACTATACTAATAAATTCTAACTTCCCAAAAGAATCTGCCTTTAGTAATTAATGAGTTACAATCAAGAAAGGAATTTATCTAACCCAAGGTTAACATGATTAATCTTAAAGGTTAATACTTATTTCTCTTATATGCTAGTTATATTCATTATAAGGGCAGGGAATTAGAAGCAATTATTGGCACAACAAATGAAAAACCCTTCACCAATACAATTCCTAATCAACCCACTATACTAATAAATTCTAACTTCCCAAAAGAATCTGCCTTTAGTAAGTCTAAAACATCTCGTGCCTCTCGCTGTTGGGAGGCTGTAAATAATCACATTTGGCCAGACGAACCTATACAGGCAGGCTAGATAACCTTCAGAGGAGTCCGTAAGCTGAAACACTCTTGTCACGCCCAGGAATTTTATCAACTGGAGCTGCAAGTTAACTCTTTTTCCAAGAGAAATGGTTATGGAGGAGAGCCCCCCGTAAAGTCAGAGGTGTAGGTGAGAGCATAAAACAGACTCTTGGTTTTGGGGGTAGATGCTCGGGAACAGGGGGTTTCCTGAGACTTGATCATACCTTTGCGTATGCCAAGCCTCCTTCCTCATGACCTTTGCCACGGGTGGAGTTCCTCACGCTGGCCCCCGGCAGAAGCCAAGGTTCAATCCCTGACTAGGGAACTGGATCCCACATATCACAACTAAGAGTTCGCATGTCACAACTAAATATCCTGCAGGCTGCAGAGAAGATGGAAGATCCTGCGTGCTGCTACTAAAGACCTGGCACAGCCAAATAAATACATATTTTTTTAATGACCTTTCAAAATGCTGCAGTGCAGAAAAGCACACTAGAAGGAAGTTAGAGTGGATGCTGAGTGCTAGTTCACCCTGTCCCTTACACCTCCGCTGTGCTGTTCCAAGGTGAATGGACAACCTTCTAGGAAAACATCCTGTCTACTACTGACCAGGACTTCAGCTCCAGAGCCCTCTTTGGTGGTCCATTGTTGTTGTTCGGTCACCAAGTCACGTCTGACTGTGACCCCATGGCCTGCAGCACACCAGTCTTCCCAGTCCTTTACCATCTCCCTGAGTTTGCTCACACTCATGTCCACTGAGTCAGTGATGCCATCCAACCGTCTCATCCTCTGTCACCCACTTCTCCTCTTGCCCTCAATCTGGTTGTCCATACAAAGCTTGAAAAATCTCTTTAGCTCCTTCAACTTAAGAACAATACAGGAATTTAGGCAACAACTACTCCTTGGGCTTTTTCCTTGATGATATTCCAATCTTAGACCCTTAGATCTTATCATTTCCACAGCAGGAAGAATCTTGCCATGTCCAAACCCCAGAGAGAGAGAGAATACTTCTCCCCAAAGCCCAGAGCTGATCCTCTAAGCAACATGTCAGTTTCTCCTTTCATGATCCTGTTTGTGCTTTAAGAAAGGGGAAAAGCAAAGAGAATCTCTCAACTGGAGGCCAACTTAGGCTTGTCTTACAGCCCCAGCCTGGGTTGGTTATCCTCCATTAGCCAATCGCACCCTCCCAGATCCATCTCTGCCCTTCTTCTGCCAGGAGGTGGACCCACAAGGCTAATGTCCCCAGCACTGTACCTTTAAGCTTCCAGTTGAGTTTTCTCAGTGGGAGGAACTGGCAGAAACCCCAAGGCGAGAGAGAAGGTATTTCTTTTCGGCTTCCTCCAGCTTTCAGCACTGAAGTTCCGGCAGCGTATGCATCCCTCTGTGGCTGTGGCTCTTTCCAGGTGATCCCACTTTCTAAGCTTCAGTAACACCTTCTTCCCTTTTACCCTAAGGCTTAGGAGAAATAATGACTTTCCACCTGTTGTTAGCGCTTGACTACATCAACATCGCCTGCTGGTTCATTTAGCCCTGCCCAATTCTATTCAGTTCTGACACTGAATTCTCTTTGGTTAAATACTACTTCCTGCAGGGCTCCTGACTAATATAGGCTGCAAAGTCTATCTAAAACAAATTATTTCTCCTTTTCTCCAAACTTAGCTCATTTATATTCCTTTTACTTCTCCCACTAAACTCCCCATTCCTTTCTAAAGGAGCTATAGCATGTGCTTGGGCTATATCAGAGGTCTTCTCCTAGCAGAAAGTGAAAGGTGGGAAGGATGCCTTAGATTCCCTTAGGAGTTAAAGTGTGCAGGCAACATGTGGTCAGAAAAATAAAGTGATACAATACACATGGCATCCTGTGCAGAGTGCTGGCATCCGGTCAGTGCCCAGCTGTACAGTCAGGCCATTCAAGATGGTTGTTCTCTTGAAATTGAGTATAAGTGATGTGGATGAACCCAGAATCTGTCATACAAAATAAGACAGAAAAACAAAAAAAATATAAAAATATCATATTACCTATATACAGAGAGAAAATCTAGAAAAATGGTGCTGATGAACCTATTAATATTTGCAGGGCAGTAATAAAAATGCAGATATAGAGAAGGGACTTGTGGACACAGTGGGGGAAGGAAAGGATAGGACGAATGGAGAGAGTAGCATTAACATAGGAGAAGGCAATGGCAGCCTGCTCCAGTACTCTTGCCTGGAGAATCCCAGGGACTGGGGAGCCTGGTGGGCTGCCGTCTATGGGGTCGCACAGAGTCAGACACGACTGAAGCGACTTAGCAGCAGCAGCAGCAGCAGCAGCAGCAGCAGCAGCATTGACATATACACACTACCATGTATAAAACAGCTAGTGGGATGCTGCTGCGTAGCACAGGGAGCTCAGCTCAGTGCTCTGCGATGACCTAGGGGTGTGGGAAGGGGGATGGCTGGGAGGGAGGCTCATGTGTACATATAGCTGTGTACATACATGTATACAAGATATATGTGTACATATAGCTGATTCATATTGTTGTACAGCAGAAACTAATATGACATTGTAAAGCAATTATCCTCCAATTAAAAAAAATTACTCTTGTAATCTTATAATTTAGAAATAAAACATAATTATATAATTTTTTAAAAGATGGTTGTTCTTTCACTCAGTGCATTCCCCTGCTTGGCCAGGCCCCACTTCACTCACCTGACTATCTAATCCACTTAATTATAGGTTTTGGTTAGTCCCTGGTAACTGTGAGCCCACCTGACATCAATTCCCCCTATAAATGGTATCCTTCTTCTACCCTGAGTAGCAAAGGCTGCAGCCGTGCCTTGCCTGCCGTCTGCTATAAACAGAGGGGTGTCAGGGAGCTTTTGCCTAAGATGTCCTGTCCAATAAACTATTGATGTCTCTATTGCTGTCTCTGGGCTTTTGAGTGCAGCCCAGCACCCATGCATGAGGGTTCCCTGCCCTCTCTCATTCTGTCCCACATCTCCCAATCCAGAAATCAAACAATAACAGGCAGAATGATGTAACGATTAAACACTGAACTCTGTACACAAATGATCCAGATCCAAGCTCTGGGGTCTATGATGTTGGGCAAGCAATTCAATCATTCTGTGTCTCAATTTCCCCTGTCTGAAAATAATGGCAATAATATTAATAGTAATAGTTATCTCTTACAGTTATTATGGGCTTCCCTGGTGTTCAGACAGTAAAAGCATCTGCCTGCAATGCGAGAGAACCGAATTCGATCCCTGGGTCAGGAAGATCCCCTGGAGAAGGAAATGGCAACCCACACCAGTACGCTTGCCTGGAAAATTCCATGGATGGAGGAGCCTGGTGGGCTACAGTCCACGGGGTCTCAAAGAGCAGGACACGACTGAGTAATTTGACTTTCACTTTGAAGTTTATTATAAGGATCAAATGAATAAACTATACAAAGAATTTGGAACAGTACTTTGCACACAGTAAGTCAGTCCAATAACTTGTTGCTTGTTTAGTCCAAAAACTTTGTATGCTAAGACAGAAGACATCATAAGCCACATTCTGGGGAAGGGAAGAGTGATTATCAGTTTTTGATGCTGTGGGCACAATTTTGTTTTTAATAGAAAAGTCAGATCTACTTAGTCCAGGAAATGATTGTAGGACAATTCCTTTTTTCCCAGATATAAAATAACCTATGACAATTTATTGAAAATAGTGCCAGTCCACTCACTGCCACTTTCTCAACTTTTTCAGATAGCATGTATGTGTGTGCTAAGTTGCTTCAGTCGTGTCCAACTCTTTGCAACCCTATGGACTGCAGCCCTCTAGGCTCCTCAGTCCGTGGGATTCTCCAGACAAGAATACTGGAGTGGGTTACCATGACCTGCTCCAGGGGATCTTCCTGACCCAAGGATCAAACCAGCACCTCTTATCTCTCCTGCATTGGCAGGCAGGTTCTTTACCACTAGCACCACCTGGGAAGCCTAGCAAGTGTATATACATAGGTGATTTTGTTTCTAGATCCAATTTTCTTCCTTTTGTCTCTCTTTTTTTAATCTATTTTAATTTAAATTTAATTTTTGAATATGCAAAGCATTTACATGGCTCAGAAAACAAAACTGCATTAAAAAAACTACTCAGAGAAGTCTAATTTGTATTTCTCCTAATTTCCTTTTTTTCTATTCTTTAAATTCAAATTTATCAGATGTAGAACAATTCCTCTTCCCTGGTAGCTCAGCTGTAAAGAATCTGCCTGTAATGCAGGAGGCCCCATTGGATTCCTGGGTTGGGAAGATCCCGGGGAGGAGGGCTTGGCAACTCACTCCAGTATTCTTGCCTGGAGACTCCCCATGGACAGAAGAACCAGGGGGGCTACAGTCCATGGGATCACAAAGAGTCAGACATGACTGAGCGACTAAGCACAACACAGAACAATTCTTAACAGGGTTTTTTTAAACCCAGAATTTTCAAAAATGGCAAAAGAATGAGAAAAAAAAAAAAAAAAAAACAGCCTGAAGACAGAATTATACACCTGTGTATAAAAGGAGAGACAGTGAGTACCAGCGTTAATCTTCACATCCTCCTCAAGAAGGAAATGGTTGAGATGATCTGGGCTTAAACCTCACTCTGCCGCTTGGGAGCCACAGACCCTAGGCAAGTGAGAGATCTAGTTTGAACCCTCAATTTTCTCATCTCTACAAAAAGGGGACCCTACGATACTTTCCTCACAGGCTGCCGTGAAGACCAAACAAGAGGCCCATCGTAAAGTCCACGGAGACTGCCTAATCCGTCGCTCCCTCCACGCGCTTCCTCTGCCTAGGCTTTGCTTATGGACTGACTACAAGCCCAGTCCTAAAACACAGGATCTATTACCTGCTGAGTGCTCTGGGGCTCGGATGCTGCCAACACCCTGCAGAAGGTAGCTATCCTGTCTCCATGACTTTGGGTTCTGGGTCTTCTTTTCCTGCTTTTGCTGTATTCCCCTACATCATCAGTGTCGTCAGTCTCAGCGGAAGGGGACTATCAGTCTCCCTTTTGAGGTAAATAGATTCTTACTTGACACCATGCAGGATCTATGCACAGCAGCCCAAATCCATGCTCCTTGTGCCTTATATTGAACAAACCTTTGGAAGCCTTAATGAGCACTGATGCGAAACCATTACAGAACAGCATCATGGGGATTTCACCAGGCCCATGGAAGGAAGTTAAAAGGTGGCTGCGTAGTCCAAAATGGAATAACCACCTATTATTGGGGTTCTTCATCTCTGTTGTGCTTGCATCCTGCCTAGCCTCCTCCCCACAGAGTGAGATCCTCTAGAAAATTTGGAAAAAGAATGCTCTCAGTCTTACCTGGTGCCTCAGCAGGGAAGAATCACCTGCAATCCAGCGGGTTCAATCCCTGAGTCAGAATGGTCCCCTGGAGGAGAAAATAGCAACCCACTCCAGTATTCTTTGTGAAAAAAATCCCAGGACAGAGGAGC
Organism: Aepyceros melampus; assembly: GCA_006408695.1. Taxonomy (NCBI): domain Eukaryota; kingdom Metazoa; phylum Chordata; class Mammalia; order Artiodactyla; family Bovidae; genus Aepyceros; species Aepyceros melampus. The sequence goes on from SJXQ01005688.1 coordinate 203,954, forward strand.
CTGGAAGGCCATAATCCAAAGGGTCACAAAGAGTTGGACACAGCTGAGCACACAAGGCAAACACACAATGTTTATACCTGGATTTATTCTCTGAATCACCTTGCTCTGTTTAAATAACCTGGAAAAACCTAGAGTAGTTTCTTTTTTCTTGTTGGACCCTGATTATTGTAGGGAGCAAGAACTGGAGAGAGGGAGGCCAGTTAGGAGCTGTGGCAGTTGTCTTAGATGAAAAGATGGGGATTCAAAACTAAGACTAGCAGTGAGGGTGAAGGAGAGAGAAAGCAGATCAAGAAACACTTTAAAGGGACCCCTCCTACACTGTTGGTGGGAATGTAAATTGGTGTAGCCACCATGGAGAACAGTATGGAGATTCCTTTAAAAAATCTAAAAATAGAACTGCTATATGACCCAGCAATCCTACTCTTACACCTGGGAAGAAACCATAATTCAAAAAGACACAGTGTTCATTGTGTAGCCCACAATGTTCATTGCAGCACTATTTGCAATAGCCAGGACATGGGAACAACGTACAGGTCCATCAACAAAAGAAGGGACAAAGAAGATGTGGTACATACAGAAAATAGAATATTACCCAGCCATAAAAAAGAACAAAATAATGCCATCCGAAGCAACATGGGCGGATCTAGAGATTATCATACTGAGTGAAGTCAGACAGAGAAAGACAAATATCAGATCTCTTATATATGGGCTGTAAAAAAAAAAAATTTATGAAACAGAAGTAGAGCCACAGATATAGAAAACAGACTTATGGTTACCAGAGGGTAAGGGTGGGGAGGGATAAACAGGAGATTGATATTGATATATTCATACTACTATATATAAAATAGACAATAAAGAACTACTGAACAGCCCAGGAAACTCCACTCAATACTCTGTAATACTCATATGGGAAAAGTCTTTAAAAAGAGTGGACCTATGTATGTGTATAACTGATTCACTTTGCTGTCTACCTAAAACACAACCTTGTAAATCAACTATACTCCAATAAATCTTTTAAAGTAACATTTTAAAAATGGAATAATAGAACGTGGTGACCAGTCTGATCTTAAACACGAGGGAGAAAGAAGCATCAGCAAGTCCTAAACATCTTGGTTTGAGAAGCACGTGAAGATGATGATGTCACTCAGGAGGCACAGCATGAGTGGTGATTACCGGAGGTGTTTTTAGCCAGATACCTAGGAGATAATAAAGCATATGGCGCTGTGATGACCATTTATCACTTTGTATCCTACAGCCTCTTCCTAATGGGAAGAGCAACCCTTCGTTTTCAGATATTGTTCTAAATAATCAATCTAACTAGAGGCTGATATCTTTGGGAGTCTGCTGACCTGGCTCAATTAATTCATGAAAAGGTTGGTCCTTGAATCAGGGAAAACCAATCTGACTTCTTCACTAGGACTTTTTAACCAGGGCAAAGGAACCTCTTTCCTTCCTTTTTGTAGAGACTGTGAACTAGAGATATGGGCAGCCAGAAAGTCACGGAGAAGCCAGTCTAAGAGAATGGAGCCAATAGGAAAGGCAAAGCATAACCCAGTATGGTAATGACCATCTTGCAGGTGGTCGTGAGGACAAAACGAGGTAAGCCACACGAGAAGTCTAGCACTGGGCGTGGCCCCTGCTAGTTACTCAATGAGCTCTCTTAACTGAGGGTACCAACTGTGAGTTTTGAATGGGAAAAGAGAGGATTGGATGATTTCAATCAAAAGGGAGATGGCATTTGGATTGAGTTTGAAGGAAGGGTTGAATTTCAACTGAGAGGGCTGTATTTTAGGAACTCTCTGGCTCCGGGAGTGCCCTAGGGCAGCGAGAGTTATGAGTAAAAGTCCCCTGGAGAGAGCCTGGCCTGCCCTGGTAAGTCTGTCTGCAAGCCCTCTTCTCCAAAGGAGTTTGCGGAAGAAGCCTGTCTGCCACACTGTGGCTGCAGCCGTGACCTTGCCAGACCCTGGGAGTGATGAGCTCGGAGCCCATGGCTATTAACCTTGCCACTAGTTTCTGTAGTTTATTGTGACAAGACAATGCAATGGGGTAGGGGGAGGTAATCAAAAAGCAATATTGTAGCAGTAAGCTTAAGTGACAAACCTTGCTTCTCCTAAATAAATCACCATTATTCCCATATGGCTCAGGACTGACAACTTGGGTTTCCTTAGTAACTGAGTACTTAGCTAAACCTTGGCCCAGTGCTAGCGACAATGAGCAGCATCTGGAGAGGAGAACTGGTTGCCAAGTCTTTCCCAGAGGCCCCCTCTTTCTTGCAGGTGAGCGAGGTGGCCATTAGCATTCTGGCTTCCACATCCTCGGCGTGCACTGTTCTCTGGGGATCCCTGAGGTCTATGACACGTAGTAATTTGTCATTTTGCAGCATCATTAATTTGGTTTTTGAGAGCCATTTGCTTCATCAGTGAGTGGGTTTCAGAACTCCAGCATGCATACTTCAGCATGGCTGTTGAGGTTTACAAGGTAATGCTCGTGAACTGAATTCTAAAAATGTGCAAAATCTGGTTTCTCTGTGACTCATACTTCTAAAAGGAAAGCCAGGAGCTAATGCTGGTGATGAGAGGGAAGAAAAAGTAATGAAGACAAGGGAAGCAATGGCTCTTAGAAAGGAAAAGATTTGTAGCCAAAATAATGAGTTCTTGACTGATATTTGCAAACAGTATCTGGATTCACAAGGGTTTCTGAACAGATCCTTTGTGAGGGTTAAATATTGATGTTGCTTTTTAAAAGCTAGTTTCTCTACACCCTACTATATATAAAGCAGATAAATAACAAGTGCCTACTGTATAGCATGGGCTTCACTTGTGGCTGAGCTGGTAGAGAATCCGCCTGCGTGTGGCAGACCTGGGTACGATCCCTGGGTTGGGAAGATCCCCTGGAGAAGGGAAAGGCTACCCACTCCAGTATTCTGGCCTGGAGAATTCCATGGACAGTCCATGGGGTCCTAAAGAGTCAGACACGACTGAGCAACTTTCACTTTCACTTTCCCAGGTGGCTCAGTGGTAAAGAATCCACCTGCAATGCAGGAGATGTGGGTTCAATCCCTGGGTCAGGAAGATCCCCTGGAGAAGGAAATGACAACCCATTCCAGTATTCTTACCTGGAAAATCCCATGGGCAGAAGAGCTTAGAGGGCTATAATCCATGGGGTAGCAAAAGAGTCAGACACGACTTAGTGTCTAAACAACAACAACTCTTTGGCAATACTCAGTATCTTATAATAAACTACATGAGAAAAGAATCTGAAAAAAGTGTGTATAACTGAACCACTTTGCTGTACACCTGAAACGAACACAACATTGTAAATCCACTATAGTTCAATAATAAATAAGTAAAGTTTAAAAATAGAGGAAAAAAAAGCTACCTTCTTTTTTCTTCCTGTTTTCCTCAGTTCTGTGTACGTATTTACTGAGCACCTACCCACTCCAAGCCATGGGCTTTATACACACAGGCTACACAGCCCCAGTTCTCAAGACCTGACAGCCTGGCTGGGGAGACAGGCAGGTGGACAGATGGGTTATACCTCCAGGCTGGGAATTCAGAGGTCAGTGTGACCATCCTGGCCTGTGGCTCTAGGGAAGAGCTATGGAGGGAGAGATGTTTGAGCCCGCCCTGAGAGACATGGGGGATTTGATGTGTGGGACTATGGGCCAACGGCTTTGAGTGGTCTGAAGTCTAGTGGGGCTGGAGCATCAAGTCCTTGGAGGCTGCATGTAGGTGGGTTTGGGACAGACGTGGAAGGGCCTGCACTCCACACTCAGAACTCTGCCATGCCAAGATGCCTCCTCCAGGCTGCCCCCACTTACCCTCCAATCCCTGATGCTTCCTGCCTAGGGCGTTTGCTGGAATGGGCTTCCACCCCATTTCCTCCATCAGCACCTACAGCTCTTGCTTTAAACTTCCCTTCCTTGGAAATGATAGAGAGCCTTCCATAAACATTCCATCTAAAGTCCCTGTTACTTTTCTTCACAGCCTTTAACAACAACAACATAGAACTCTACATTTATTTTTTAGTTTACTTGTTATATCTGCCTTCTCTCCTAGATTCTAAGTTCCTGGAAATCAGTGGAAGCTTTTCTTTTTTGATTCAAGACTGCACCCTCAAAGAGTGTGTCTTCGCACATGGCTGATCCTCAGCAAATGTTGCTGAATGAACTGAAGGAGTGAATGAATGAATGAATGAGTTAAAACTCAGTTTAGAGGTCTCCTCCTCCACTAGACTCCCCTCCAAGACTATCCCATGTGTGTTTCCTAATGCCTGTACTTACCTGATCACAGCACTTACTGATAACACAAAACTGAAAGCATTTACTTGCTCTCACTTCTCCAAACAAGAACTCCCTAAAGGCAGAGGCCATCTCGGTCTCCCCCATCCAGTGCCTGGCAGAAACTTCTGTCAACCTGGCACTTTGCCCCCATATTGTTGTTGTTCAGTCGCTCAGTCGTGTCTGACTCTTCTTTGTGACCCCATAACAGGAGTGTTTTCCCGGGTGGCAGGAGGAAGCTGGATGCTTTCTGTGAGCTCTAAATCGCTACCACCATCCCCAACCTATGGGAGGAGAGGCTGAATAAAATGGGCTTCCTTTGGGGCTCCTCAGTGGGGGCTCCTGCTCTGTGATCCCAGTTCCCTTCCTGTCGATGCCATCAGGAAAGCAGGGCTGGCCCCTCCCGCTGGCTGCCAGCTCTGCCTCAGCATCCTGTCTGCCTCACAGACGCTCCTCTTTGCAAGCCGACTGGTACCCGGAGGCGATTGCCTATGCTCCTGCGTGCGGATAATGAGGTTGCGGGCTGTGTGAGAAAGCAGAGTTTGAGCAGCCAAGAGTGCCCTCCCACGCTGCCCTCCCCTCCCATCTCATGCTTTTTCATTTGCAGCAAGGGGCCAGCCAGACTGGAGGGCTTTTCTCAGGAAGGTGCAGGATTGCACATTTGGCGGGTACTTCACATGGGAGGTCTCAAATGCACCTCTTTACAGACAGCCATGGGAGTGAAAAGGGCAGAGCAGTGTGGGAAGCAGTGAGAGAAGGGGATGTGTTACATGGGTTGTGATTTTAAACAGGGTGGTGGGCTACCTCCCGAGAAGGTGACATTTGAGAAGGAATATCAAGGTAGCAAGGGTGGTAACCACATGAATCCTTGGTGGAAGAACAATCCAGGCAGAAGGGACAGTATTGCAAAAGCCCCAAGGTGGGAGCTTGCGTGTCTGAACAACAAGGAGATCACGGAGGTTGGGTGGACTGTATGTGGGCAAGAGTCATAGGTGATATCAGAGCAAAGATTGGGCCACATAAGCCACTAAGGGACTTTGGCTCTGATTGAGTGAAATGGGGTCCATGGTGGGGGTGTGAGCAGAGGAGAGACACAATCTGACTTGAATTTCTAAAGGATTGCTCTTGCTTTGGGGTCAGGTACAGACTTCAGTGGGGCAAGGAAAGGGAGAACTAGAGTAGAAGAAGCTTGACTGATCTAAGAGAGGGCAGCATGGATGATGGTTTGGATGAGATGATGGAAGTAGAGAAGGTGACAAGTAGCAGATCCTGGATAAGGGAGGTAAAGGCAGCAGGGTGTCCTGTGGTCTTGTTGGAAGTGGGATATGAAAGGAAGATTTTTAAAAACATAGAGGTCTCCGAGGTTTTAAAAAAGAATGAGAGCAAAAAAAAAAAAAAAAAAAATGAAGATGCTGTGCATTGAGATGGAGGAAGCTGTAAATGAAAAAGATTGAGGAGGAGGCAATATTATTTTGACTTATTGAATTTGGGATGTATATGAATCTTGGATTAGGAGAGATAATTGAGTGGAAGATATAAATTCAAGATCCATCCCCAATACAGATGGCATTTAATGCTGTAAGAGGGACCCTCCCTGGTGGCTCAGATAGTAAAGAATCTGTCTGCAATGTGGGAACCCAGGTTCAATCCCTGGGTCGGGAAGATCCCCTGGAGAAGGAAATGGCAACCCAGTCCAGTACTCTTGCCTGGAAAATCCCATGGACAGAGGAGCCTGGTGGGCTACAGTCTATGGGATCACAAAGAGTTGGACATGGCTGAGCAACTAACACATACTTGCACAAAGCCATAAGACTGGGTAAGTCACCAATAAGCAAATGGAGGTGGAGAAAAGAAAAGTCCAGCCTGGTATTTATTAGAAGGCTGCTTTGACACCCAAGAGAAACTAGACCCACTGGGAAAATTAAACAAAGTAATTAGCTTCCAATTAAAATAAATAAATTTATATAAAAAACCTACGTATAAACCTACTGTGTGTGTGTATATGTGTACTCAGTCATGTCCTCTTTTGCAACCCCATAGACTGTAGCCTTCCAGGATCCTCTGTCCATGGGGTTTCCCAGGCAAGAATGCTGAAGTGGGTTGCCATCTCCTTCTGCATAGGATCTTCCTGACCCAGGATTGAACCTGAGTCTCCTGAACTGGCAGGTGGATTCTTTACCACTGTGTTATATGACCCTGCAACCCCACTACTGGGCATGTGCCCTAAGGAAACCATAATTGAAAAAGACACATGTACCCTAGTGAAATTAAAAGGCGCTTACTCCTTGGAAGAAAAGTTATGACCAACCTAGATAGTATATTCAAAAGCAGAGACATTACTTTGCCAACAGAGGTCCGTTTAGTCAAGGCTATGGTTTTTCCTGTGGTCATGTATGGATGTGAGAGCTGGACTGTGAAGAAGGCTGAGTGCCGAAGAATTGATGCTTTTGAACTGTGGTGTTGGAGAAGACTCTTGAGAGTCCCTTGGAGTGCAAGGAGATCCAACCAGTCCATTCTGAGGGAGATCAACCCTGGAATTTCTTTGGAAGGAATGATACTAAAACTGAAGCTTCAGTACTTTGGCCACCTCATGCGAAGAGTTGACTCATTGGAAAAGACCCTGATGCTGGGAGGGATTGGGGGCAGGAGGAGAAGGGACGACCGAGGATGAGATGGCTGGATGGCATCATGGACTCAATGGACATGAGTCTGAGTGAACTCCGGGAGTTGGTGATGGACAGGGAGGCCTGGTGTGCTGCGATTCATGGGGTGGCAAAGAGTCGGACACAACTGTGCGACTGAACTGAACTGATATATACAACGGAATTTTACTCAGCCATACAAAGGAATGCACTTGAATCAGTTCCAATGAGGTGGATGAACCTATTACAACATACTGAAGTAAGTCAGAAAGAAAGACAAACACCATATATCAACACATATATGTGGAATCTAAAGGCTTCCCTGGTGGCTCAGATGGTAAAGAATCCTCCTGCAGTGCAGGAGACCAGGGTTTAATTTCTGGGTTGGGAAGATCCCCTGGAGAAGGGGATGGCAACCCACTTTAGTAGTACTGGTGAACCTTTTTTGCAGGGCAGCAGTGGAGATGGAGACATAGAGAACAGACCTGTGGACACAGCGGGGGCAGCAGAGCGTGGACGAATGGAGAGAGCAGCATGGAAACACGTGCACTAGCGTATGGGAAACAGAGCCAGCAGGAGTTTGCTGTCTGACTCAGGGAACTCAAACCAGTGCTCCATGACAACCCAGAGGGGTGACACGGGGTCGGGGTGGGAGGGAGGCTCAAGGGGGAGAGGACATATGTATACCTACAGCTGATTTATGTTGCTATTATAACACAATATTATAAAACAATTATCCTTCCATTAAAAACAAACTTTAAAAAATCTATTCTCTGTATGCCCTACCCCACTCATCCTATTCATGGGGTTCTCATGAAAAGAAATAGAGGAAAACAACAGAATAGGAAAGACTAGAGATCTCTTTAAGAAAATAAGAGATACAAAGGGAACATTTCATGCAAAGACTGGCTCAAAAAAGGACAGAAATGGTATGAACCTAACAGAAGCAGAAGATATTAACAAGAGATGGCGAGAATATACACAGAAGGACTGCACAAAAAGAACTTGAAGACCCAGATAACCACAATGGTATGATCCTCACCTAGAGCCAGACATCCTGGAATAAGTCAAACGAGCCTTAGGAAGCATCACTAAGAACAAAGCTAGTGGAGGTGATGGAATTCCAGTTGAGCTATTTCAAATCCTAAAAGATGATGCTGTGAAAGTGCTGCACTCAATATGCAAGCACATTTGGAAAACTCAGCAGTGGCAACAGGACTGGAAAAGGTCAGTTTTCATTCCAATCCCAAAGAAAGGCAATGCCAAAGAATGCTCAGACTACCGCACAATTGCACTCATCTCACACGCTAGCAGAGTAATGCTCAACATTCTCGAAGCCAGGCTTCAATAGTACATGAACCAAGAACTTCCAGATATTCAAGATGGATTTATAAAAGGCAGAGGAACCAGAGATCAAATTGCTAACATCCATTACATCACAGAAAAAGCAAAAGAGTTCCAGAAAAACATCTACTTTATTGACTACATCAAAGCCTTTGACTGTGTGGACCATAACAAACTGTGGAAAATTCTTAAAGAGATGGGAATACCAGACCACCTGACCTGCCTCTTGAGAAATCTGTATGCAGGTCAGGAAGCAACAGTTAGAACCAAACATGGAACAACAGACCGGTTCCAAATTGGGAAAGGAGTACATCAAGGCTGTATATTGTCACCTTGCTTATGTAACTTATATGCAGAGTACATCATGCGAAATGCCAGGCTGGATGAAGCACAAGCTGGAATCAAGATTGCCAGGAGAAATATCAATAACCTCAGATATGCAGATGACACCACCCTTATGGCAGAAAGCAAAGAGGAATTAAAGAGCTTCTTGATGAATGTGAAAGAAGAGAGTGAAAAAGCTGTCTTAAAATTCAACATTCAAAAAAACTAAGATCATGGCATCCGGTCCCATCACTTCATGGCAAATAGATGGGAAAACAATGGAAACAGTGACAGACTTTCTTTTCTTGGGTTCCAAAATGACTGCAGATGGTGACAGCAGCCATGAAATTAAAAGACACTTGCTCCTTGGAAGAAAAGCTATGACAAACCTGACAGTATTAAAAGGCAGAGACATTATTTTGCTGACAAAGATCTGTCTAGTCAAAGCTATGGTTTTTCCAGTAGTCATGTAGGGATGTGAAAGTTGGACCATAAAACCTGAGTGCTGAATAATTGATACTTTTGAACTGTGGTGTTGGAGAAGATTCTTGAGAGTCCCTTGGACTGCAAGGAGATTAAACCAGTCAATCCAAAAGGAAATCAGTCCTGAATATTCATTGGAAGGACTGATGCTGAAGCTGAAGCTCCAATACTTTGGCCACCTGGTGTGAAGAACTAACTCATTGGAAAAGACCCTGATGCTGGGAAATATTGAAGGCAGGAGGAGAATGGGATGACAGAGGATGAGATGGTTGGATGTCATGACCGACTCAATGGACATGAGTTTGAGCAAGCTCCGGAAGTTGGTGATGGACAGGGAAGACTGGTATGTGCTGCAGTCCATGGGAATGCAGAGTTGGACTTAACTGAGCGACTGAACTGAACTGAACTGAACTGAGCCTACTCACCCCTTTCTCAAACTTCTTTAAAAATAATCTAATTTCACAGTGCCTACTTTCTCCCCTCCTAGCAATCTAGCTTGGGCTCCAAATAGCTACTGAAACTTCATGATCTCAGATCATCAAAGAATTCCAGTAAAGAACCTCAGCTTCAGTCAACACTGTTTTATGAGCACTGCTACCTTTCAGAAACTCTCACTTCCAGAATATAGGCAATGACACATGACCACTAGCCCTCATATCTTTGAGAGTCTGACCCTGTGGACTGTATCACTTGGGACCCTTGGCTTCAGATCGGGCTCTCGATGGAAGACTGCTCAGCAGAAGGAGAGGGAAGTCAGTGTTGGTTTGTTTTTTCTCTTAATCCCTGTTTTCTGTCCGTATATCTGGAAATGTCATTTTCCTCCTTCAGGGCTCATCTCACCGAGCTCTGGTGGAACTTTTTCTTGCACTGATTCTAACTTTTCTGTCTCAGTCTCTGTGATGGATCATCCTTTCCCTGTGCACTAAATGCGGTGTTCCATCCTCACTAATTTCCTGTTCTTTTCTCACACTCTAAGCTGTCAGTGACCTCTTTTATCCCCTGACTTTAACTACCACTCATATGTTATTAAATACCACACCAGTACGGCTCTTTCCCACGGCTTCCCAGGGGAGCAGCGACCCATGTGCCATGTGGGAACTCTCTGGACCTCTCCGCTGGATGCCCCACAGACTCCTCCCCATCATCGTATCCAATGGTGAGCTAAGCTTCTGCCTCCACAAAGTCATGAGAATGAGTGGGGTCATTCCCGAGAGCCTATTTTCCTTTGCTCTATCATCCTTTCTGCCCAGATATCCCCCCTGCTGAGCCCCTTAACTGCTTTAATCCTGGCCCCCTTCCCCATCAGCCTTCTCCACAAAGAGATAATGTTTTCCTTTTCTTCCACCATTCCTGTGTCTTCACTGACCTCAACATTGCATCCTGTCATTGGGTGGAGAATCTTCATTATTGATGCCTCAGGCCTAACTCTGTTAATCTGTTCCATCATTTATAAGACAGCTAACCTTAGCACTTCTGAGCTATTGGATAAGTATCAGTGGGAATTAGATTTGGTCCCTGACAAGCATGGATCTATAGTCTCTGGCCTGGGCAAGGCCCCCATGGGGGAGAGAATCAGACAGCTGCCTCTGCTTCTCAAACTAGTATGGTCTTTCTCCTTGGCATAGAAGCCACTCCCAACTCCAGTCTGTTTAACTGAGGTCCTGACACTTGGCTTTCCAGTGGGGAAAATGCACAAAATTTAGATTTGACACACAAAATTTAAATTTGGTCAGGATTTGAAGTCAGCTTTTCATCTTGGTTGTGAAATCCCAGACAAGTCACTTCACTGCTCTGAACATATAAAACGATCCTAGTAATACCTGCCCAGGTATTCCATTCCATTCTAAATGCCAAGAATTTTACCAGCATTATCTCATGTAATCCTCATGCCAAACCATTAGCTAGTTATACTGAGGCACACTCAGTGGAGTTTGGGGGATGAATAAAGGGAGTAATGGAATATTACTCTTTATCCTATGGGATTCTCTTTAGGTGTGAGAGAATGGAACCATCCCCCCAAAAGAGCAGTCTAAGATTCCCAGTTGGAACAACAAAAACTCAGACCACCATATTCTTAATCTGTCGAGTCTCTCAGCTGGTCTGTATCATCCACCAGCTCTCAGTTCCATGTCACAAAGATGAAGCTGGATTCTTCTTAATGGTCTCCTCTCAGCACTGAATTATACCAGAGACAGGAATTAGAAAGTCAAGAAGTATACCAGCTTCTCTCAAGAAAAGGTCCAGAAATTCAAAAATAGAAGAAACACTAGGAAGATAAGGAGGAAAAGAAACAGTTAAGAATTTTTTTTTTGTTATCTGCTGAATAATCAAATGATACCATTATAAGATGTGACTCTAAAATTACTCTTGGAGATAGAACATTTAAAGAAAAAAATGTAATGTCCATGATGTCCACAGTTCATTGTTCCTGAGTAAATGGTCCTACCCCACCCCAACCACCCACTGACACCCCAACCCACTTCCCACCCCCATACACCCCACCCTGCATCACCCCCTCCCCCAGCCACCAGCATCTAAGTCAGAGCACAGGGAGCCTTTGAACTATTCCCTTTTCTTCATCCCCGCACCCTACCAGGCACCAACTCCTGTCCATCTGACATGTGAACTTTCTCTTCATGCCCAGCTCCATGTTCTCTCTCTGTTTCTGGGACCTCCACCACTGCCCAGTCCCTGCGTCTGCAGCCCATCCTCCATGGAATCTCTAGAGCTTTCTTAAACACCAAGAAGTTCAACTCCTTTCCCTGTTCAGAGTCCTTCTTGTCTCTCTGCTGCCCTGGATAGTAGTTTTCAAACTTGAAGGTGCGTAAGAATCACCAGAGAGCTTGTTAAAGATACAGGTTTAGGTCTTAGCCCAGAGATTCTGAATCTGTAAGTGTAAAGAGAGCTTGGGAACCTGCATTTTAAACAAATACCCTGCCCCCACTTGGCATTCTGATACATACAGTTTAAATACACATTTTAAGAAAAAGTGGGAAAGCAGGCAGACAGGCAGGCAGACAACCAGACCTGGTGTGAGAACTTGATTCATACTCCTCGGAACAATGCAGACTCCTCGCCATCTGGCCCCTGCCAGAGCCGTCTTTCAAGCTGCTGTCTCTTCCCACCCTGTAGAATGTAGGTCCCTCAGTCATGCCTTGTCCTCTGTACCCTGCTTTGTTTTTCTCCAGAACACACTTCACCACCTGACACATTTACGATTGTTAATGTGCTTATTTTCTGTCTTGCCTCATTGCAATAGAAGCTTCTAGTGTAAGCAGGAAAATATTTTCATCCCCGCACCCTACCAGGCACCAACTCCTGTCCATCTGACATGTGAACTTTCTCTTCATGCCCAGCTCCATGTTCTCTCTCTGTTTCTGGGACCTCCACCACTGCCCAGTCCCTGCGTCTGCAGCCCATCCTCCATGGAATCTCTAGAGCTTTCTTAAACACCAAGAAGTTCAACTCCTTTCCCTGTTCAGAGTCCTTCTTGTCTCTCTGCTGCCCTGGATAGTAGTTTTCAAACTTGAAGGTGCGTAAGAATCACCAGAGAGCTTGTTAAAGATACAGGTTTAGGTCTTAGCCCAGAGATTCTGAATCTGTAAGTGTAAAGAGAGCTTGGGAACCTGCATTTTAAACAAATACCCTGCCCCCACTTGGCATTCTGATACATACAGTTTAAATACTACATTTTAAGAAAAAGTGGGAAAGCAGGCAGACAGGCAGGCAGACAACCAGACCTGGTGTGAGAACTTGATTCATACTCCTCGGAACAATGCAGACTCCTCGCCATCTGGCCCCTGCCAGAGCCGTCTTTCAAGCTGCTGTCTCTTCCCACCCTGTAGAATGTAGGTCCCTCAGTCATGCCTTGTCCTCTGTACCCTGCTTTGTTTTTCTCCAGAACACACTTCACCACCTGACACATTTACGATTGTTAATGTGCTTATTTTCTGTCTTGCCTCATTGCAATAGAAGCTTCTAGTGTAAGCAGGAAAATATTTACTTACTTTCCTATCTCTCATTACCCAGAACAGGGACTGACACAGAGTGGCAGTATCTATAAGTATTTGTGGGAGATAGAGCATAAAAGAAGAAACCACTGCATCCTCTGCCCCTCCCCCACACTCCCTTTAAGGAGTGGCCCCACACCTTCAAGTCACGTGACTCTGAGGAACCTATCAGTGGCAGTGCCCTGCATTCCACTGGGCTGAGTGAGCACATGACCAGGGCCTGGCCAATCACAGTGGCCCATCTCCATGCCCTCTGTGGTGATAACTCTAGGGGTGGGCACTTGATTCAAGCTAGTCAACTGTGTTTTTCCCAATAGTTATGAGGATGTGGACATGCAGATATTGGGGCCCATATTCCCTACCATCTGCCGAAGCACAAGAGAAAGCCAAGAAGAGATAAACAGACTTTAGAGATGACCAGAAAGAAGAGCCTGGCTGTGTGGAGTCCTCAAGTCCAAGTTGTGAGGCCCTGGTGGCTGCTGTGAGTCTGTTCTGCCATTCTGGAGTCACACCCCACACCCTTTCTGGCTACAGAAGTCATTTCTCAATTTTTGCTTCAACTAGTTTGAATTATTTTCCCTTTGTCTGCAAATGACAGAGTTGCCCAATACATAGTTAATGACAATTTCTTATGAAGTGCTAGGAAGAGAAATGTAAGGTGTGTTGGGAATGAACAATTTGTGGGTCCAACCCAATCTTTAAAAATTGTTCTCATTGTTGTATAGCAGAAACTAACACAACATTGTAAATTAATTACCCCCCAATTAAAAAAGGAAAAGAAAACAAACAAAACCCATACACATATATTAAAAAGGAAAAGTCAAATACCTAAATAGAAAAGTGAGGAAAGTACAGCTATTTCAGTGAAAAATAAATAAAAATTAATTTTAAAATTTGAAAAAAAAAAAAAAGGTAACAAACAAAGACCTACTGCACAGCACAGGGAACTTGGTTCAATTCTTTGCAATAACCTAGATGGGGAAAGAATTTGAAAAGAATAGATACATGTATAACTGAATCACTTTGCTGTACACCTAAAACTGGTTTAGTGGTGGTTTAAGGCAATGGCACCCCACTCCAGTACTCTTGCCTGGAAAAGCCCATGGACGGAGGAGCCTGGAAGGCTGCAGTCCATGGGGTCGCTGAGGGTCGGACACCACTGAGCGACTTCACTTTCACTTTTCACTTTCATGCATTGGAGAAGAAAATGGCAACCCACTCCAGTGTTCTTGCCTGGAGAATCCCAGGTATGGGGGGGCCTGGTGGGCTGCCGTCTATGGGGCTGCACAGAGTTGGACACGACTGAAGTGACTTAGCAGCAGCGCAGCAGTCACTAAGTCATGTCCAACTCTTGTGATCCATGGACTATAGTCTGTCAGGCTCCTCTGTCCATGGGATTCTCCTGGCAAGAATACTGGAGTGGGTTGCCATTTCCACCTCCAGGGGATCTTCCCAACCCAGGGATTGAACCCAGGTCACCTAAAACTAACACAATATTATTAATCAACTATACAATAAAAAAAAATACAAAATAGGAACAAAAGAATTTTAACACAATTTTAAAGGTTACTTTCCATTTAAAATATTGGCAATATTCCCTGTGTTGTACAATACATTCTTGAGCCTGTCTTACACCCAATATTTTGAACCGCCCACTCCCCTACTCTCATATGGCCCCTCTCCCCCACCACCTGTAGCCACTAGTCATGTCCAATACTTTGCTACTCCATGGACTGTATTCCACCTGGCTCCTCTGTCCATGAGATTGCCCAGGCAAGAATATTGGGGTGGGTTGCCATGTACTTCGCCAGGGGAATCTTCCCAACCCAGGGATCAAACCCAGGTCTCCTGCATTGCAGGCAGATTCTTTACCATTTGAGCTAACCAGGAAGCCACTAGTTTATTCTCTGCCAGTCTGTTATTTTCACTAGTTTGTTGTATTTTTTAGATTCCACCAAGCTGGTCTTGAGGGTCAGACTGCTTCTCCAAGGAATGGCATCTAGGTGTAGTCTAAAGGACAAAAAGATTCAGCAAGATGAAGTTGGGAAGAGAGGGATCCCAGCAGTGAAGCAGCAGGTATGGAGGACCTTGGATAGAAGGAGGGAGCTGAAGCATTCAGGACACCAATATAGGCCAGTGTCATGGATGCTGTTGGTCCTCCCCCTGCCATAGGCTCTGGGATCCCTTCTGTTCCTATGGGATTTGCTACTAGTAGCTTACCTTATACCTGTGGCTGGAGACACCTCACCTGTGTGGAGAGCCAGTGTGCCTGAAAGTATACATTCTCTTTTAGGTGCCCAATACCAACATCTGACTGGGGTGGAAGAACCAAAACTAGACAAAATTAGTGATCATAATTATCACCAAAAAAAAAAAAAAAAACAGACAGACATAGCGGTTACCACTGGGGAGAGAGAAGAGGGCATCAATAAAGAGGTAGGGGAGTAAGAGGTACAAACTATTATGTACAAAATAAGCTATGAGGATATATTGTACAATATGGGGAATGTAGTCAATATTTTATAATAAATGGAGTATAACCTTTAAAACGGAAAAGGCAATGGCACCCCACTCCAGTACTCTTGCCTGGAAAATCCCATGGATGGAGGAGCCTGGTAGGCTGCAGTCCATGGGGTCGCTAAGTCGGACCTGACTGAGCGACTTCACTTTCACCTTTCGCTTTCATGCATTGGAGAAGGAAATGGCAACCCACTCCAGTGTTCTTGCCTGGAGAATCCCAGGGACGGGGGAGCCTGGTGGGCTGCCGTCTATGGGGTCACACAGAGTCGGACACGACTGAAGTGACTTAGCAATAGCAATAGCAACCTTTAAAAATTGTGAATCACTCCATTGTATACCTGTTACTTACATAATATTGTACAACAGCTGTAGTTGTTCAGTCACTTAGTCATGTCTGACTTTTTGTAACCCCGCGGACTGCCGCACGCCAGCTTCCCTGTTCTTTGCCATCTCCCAGAGTTTGCTCAAACTCATGCCCATTGAGTCAGTGATGCCATCCAACCATCTCATCCTCTGTTGTTCCCTTCTCCTCCTTCCTTCAGTCTTTCCCAGCATCAGGGTCTTTTCCAATGAGTCAGTTCTTCACATCAGGTGGGTAAAGGATTGGAGCTTCAGCTTCACATCAGTCCTTCCAGTGAATATTCAGGATTGATTTCCTTTACGATTTACTGGTTGGATCTCCTTGCAGTCCAAGGGACTCTCAAGAATTTTCTCTAACACCACAGTTCAAAAGCATCAATTCTTCAGCTCAGCTTTTTTTATTTTCCAGCTCTCACATTCGCATATGACTACTGGAAAAACCATAGCTTTGAATAGATGGACTTTTGTCAGCAAAGTAATGTCTCTGTTTTTAATATGCTGTCTAGGTTTGTCATAGCTTTTCTTCCAAGCAGTAAGCGTCTTTTAATTTCATGTCTGCGATCACCATCCACAGTGATTTTGGAATCCAATAAAAAAAGTCTGTCACTCTTTCCATTGTTTCCCCATCTATTTGCCATGAGGTGATGGGACCAGATGCAATGATCTTTGTTTTTTGAATGTTGAGTTTTAAACCAGGTTTTTCACTCTCCTCTTTCACTTTTACCAAGAGGTTCTTTAATTCCTCCTCTCTTTCTGCCATAAGGGCAATATCATCTGTATATCTGAGGTTTATTGTACCTCAATTAAAAAACAAACTAGACAAAATCTGAGGTATAAATTATACTATACTTTAGCACTTCTTGTGGGATCAGGAGGAGTCTGTGTAACTGAAATTACTTGGCTTCTTCCTGTTCCCTATCTTTTTCCCCTGCTTCCTGCAGGGTTCCTCCTGAACACTCAGAGAAGAAACCATCTGCATGTGACTCTTTGGCTCAGAAACCACTGTGGGGAGAACCAGACTGAGACAGCCATTGTGGCAGAAGCAGAAGGAGGCTGGGAAGGCGGCAGGAGGTGGAATTAGGAGGGGAGGGCCAGGGCATGAATGTTTACGAATCGGTATAAAATCCTGGTCTACAGGCCAAGAGCAGTGGGCCACCACTGGAGGCTTTGTAGGTGGCAGAATGTGTATGCGCATGCTAAGTTGCTCAGTTGTGTCTGATTCTGAAACGCTATGGACTGTAGCCCACCGGGCTCTTCTGCTCATGGAATTCTCCAGGCAAGAATACTGGAGTGTGCTGCCATGCCCTCCTCCAAGGGATCTTCCCGACCTGGGGATCCAACCCAGGTCTTCTATGTCTCCTGCATTTGCGGGTGGGTTCTTTGCCACTAGCGCCACCTGGAAAGCCCTAAGCAGCAGAGTAGCTCTTCCCTACTCCCCCACTCAGTACCATAGACCCCAAAGTTTTCACCATTTCTCAGACAGCCCTTTCACAGCCCATTTGTCAGCTTGGCTTAGGTCGTCCCTCTGCCTCTTCTACTTTCCTACTCAGTTAACTCTGATGGATCCTTCAAGACTCACTTCAAGAACTGCCTCCTCCAGGAAGTCTTCCTTGACATTCATCAGTCACACTCAATGCCCCCAACCAGGGTTGGACTAGATGTCATTTTTCCGTGCTCCTCCAGCATCCTCTTCTTACTTTTATCATTCAGCTCCTTTTAACAAATGAATTTATTGGGGGAACCTGCTCAAACATTTTATTACTGATGGGGCAAGTAATCAAAAACGTTTAGTGCCCTCACCCCTAGATCCTGAGCTTCCTGAGAACTAAAATCGTCTACTTTTTTCTCCTTAAAGTTTTATTCAGTGCCTAGTCAAAATGAAAAATTGCCTAGTTGCTCACTATGTGTCAGGCCACTGTCCCAAGCATTTCACATGCTTTATAATTTATGACAATCCCGTGGGGAAGGTACATGTTATCCCTGCTTTATAAATAAGACAAGTGCAGCTCAGAAAGACTGAATAATTCACCCAAGAAGATCACACAGTTCAAAAGCAGGATTCACACTCAGAGGATATTGACTCCAGAACCTGGACTTTATGTATATATGTATATATATAATTTCTTTATGTTGGCTATGCTGTGTTCTCGTTGCTGCAAGGGCTTTTCTCTGGCTGCTGTGGCTAGTAGGGGCTACTCTCTAGTCGCAGTGCTCAAGCTTCTCACTGTGGTGGCTTCTCTCGTAGCAGAGCACAGGCTCTGTCTAGGTGCCCAGGCTTCAGTCGTGGGCTCTGGGCTCTGGAGCACAGGCTCAGGAGTTGTAGTGCCCGGCCTTAGTTGTTCCACAGCATGTGGGATCTTCCCGGTCCAGTGATCGAATCTGTGTCTCCTGTATTGGCAGGCAAATTCTTTACCACTGAGCCACCAGGGTAGCCCCAGGACCTGACTCTTAAGTAACATGTTAAGGTCAACACACAGCACAGGCATTAAAAAGAGACAGGCATGATGCTTATATCACTGTCATCCCAAAATTCTGCATTCCTGGCCTCTTTTTGGTCTCCTCCTTCCCCCCTGGACCTCATCCTGGTCATGATGACACGTGTTTCATCTCCTGCCTGCTTTTTCTCATACACCTTACCAATCCTCGAAAGCTCCTGTGGCTCCAGCATGCCCTCACAATGGGATGATTCTTGGGATTAGATTCCCACTTAGCTCTGTGTGGAACCACATAAGATCGTTGTCTTCCTGACAAGATTTTAGAGAGGACTAGACACCTTGATTGGCACCCCACTCCAGTACTCTTGCCTGGAAAATCCCATGAACGGAGGAGCCTGGTAGGCTACAGTCCATGGGGTCACTAAGAGTCGGACACAACTGAGAGACTTCACTTTCACTTTTCACTTTCATTCATTGGAGAAGGAAATGGCAACCCACTCCAGTGTTCTTGCCTGGAGAATCCCAGGGACGGGGGAGCCTGGTGGGCTGCCATCTATGGGGTCGCACAGAGTCGGACACGACTGAAGCGACTTAGCAGCAGCAGACGCCTTGATGAAATTTTGGAAACCCCCAAGAGGCTGTCAACCACATTTTTTTACATAGCTGTGCTGCAGCAGGAGTGGAAGAAGAGGATTTCCTGGGAGAACACCCCAGATGTTCCCAGCTGAAATCTGAAGACTGTGAGACCCACACACAAACCTACACCCTGGGGTCAACTCTGGAGGTTGAGAGGGTGGATGCAGGTGGGGGTTGGGGGAGGGCAGTTCCCTGCTTTGTTCGCTGCTGCTTTATTCAGCTCTCATTAGCATCCTACTATGTGCAGGGCACCAGGCTAGATGCTGAGTTTACAGAGATGCCTGAGAGAAGGGCACAGGCCCCAAGGAACTCCAAACTGAGGCAGAAATTCAGACACGCTAGCAGACCATTTTAATACACTGGGGCAGGCACTGTGAGAGGAAGTAGTGGAAATTTAAGAGGAAGGACCCTTGACCTGACCCAGATTGGGAGTATCAGAGAAAACTTCCTAGAAGAGGCCAAAAAAAAAAAAAAGTAGAAGAGGATTTCCTGGGAGAACACCCCAGATGTTCCCAGCTGAAATCTGAAGACTGTGAGACCCACACACAAACCTACACCCTGGGGTCAACTCTGGAGGTTGAGAGGGTGGATGCAGGTGGGGGTTGGGGGAGGGCAGTTCCCTGCTTTGTTCGCTGCTGCTTTATTCAGCTCTCATTAGCATCCTACTATGTGCAGGGCACCAGGCTAGATGCTGAGTTTACAGAGATGCCTGAGAGAAGGGCACAGGCCCCAAGGAACTCCAAACTGAGGCAGAAATTCAGACACGCTAGCAGACCATTTTAATACACTGGGGCAGGCACTGTGAGAGGAAGTAGTGGAAATTTAAGAGGAAGGACCCTTGACCTGACCCAGATTGGGAGTATCAGAGAAAACTTCCTAGAAGAGGCCAAAAAAAAAAAAAAGAAGGAATTTCAAATATGGATTTGTGTTAGGATCAGGACATTACTCCTTATTAAGCTACATGGCTTTGGGAAAATTGCTTAACCTCTATAAGCTTGAATGATCCTATCACACAGGAGTAATTGTGTGTACAGCATGGAATTAATGAGATAATTAATGAGATAAGTATATATCAGCCACACAGCTATCTGTTGAATTTTCACCAAGGGTCAGGCACCATTCTTTGCATTTTCAGTCCATGTAACCCTAACAACAACTTTTTGATATAGAAACTATCATTAACACCATTTTATAGAGGAGAAAGATGAGGCATTGTCTTAATTTGAGTGAACAAACCAGATGCAGATTGAGACAAAGATTCAAGTGCAAATAATTTATGAGGAGAGGCTTCCTTGGTGGTTCAAGGGTAAATAACCCTGCAATGCAATTGAAGACAATGCGAGAGACTCGGGTTTGATCCCTGGGTTGGGAAGATCCCCTGGAAGGGGACATGGCAATCCATTCCAGAATTCTTGCCAGGAAATCCCGTGGACAGAGGAGCCTGGTAGGCTATAGTCCATGAGGTCGCAAAGAGTTGAACACAACTTAGTAACTAAACAACAACAATACAACAAGTTTATGGAGAGATGCAAAGAACATGATAACAGCAGAGGAAAGGAACATACCAACAACAGGTACATTACTAAGCCAGCTGCTATGGTGGGTGAATAGACCTTAATCCCGCAGAGAATTCTAAGGAATTGTGCAAAACACCTGCGTGGAGATTATCCCAGAATTGGGTATTTATATCCCCATATCTGTCAGTCATTGGTTAAAGGCTGCCCCCAGAAGAATTGGCCTGCAATGTACTGAGTTGATAAACTGAGTTCTGGATGGCCAAGGATAGCTCTCCAACAAAGATGCAGATGCTGGCCATGGAAAGTTGGGTTGGAATGAGTGGGAATACAAAGTGGATGTGAGGAGATAGCACCAAAAACTGACAATGTCTGTTATAGGTCCCAGAGGCTAAGTAACCTGCCAAAGTCACATAGCTAATAAGTTCAGACTGAGAACTGAGTCTGAACCCAGGCAACTTGGTTCCAGAGCTCCATCTATTAATTCCACACTACACTGGTGCTCCTAGATTGCTGGTCACATAAAGTGTAGCATTTTTGGTTGTCACTGCCACCATGATTATTGTTTTTTGGTCCTGCCTTTAGAGATTAAACCCAAGGGCAAGAAATTGTTATTAATTTTATCATGCATTTTCTTGAAAAAGTTGAGTTTGAGAATGTGGTTCTTTAGTTCAAGCCCTAACTTTGTGCTGCCTACTAGACAGATCATTTCCTCTCTCTAGCTTTGATTTCCTCATTTCTAAAAGATGACAGATTGGATGATCTCTGCACAAGTCTTCTGTCTGACAGTCTTTGCTCCTCTCATATGGCTTTTTCACAAAGTGTAGGGCGCCCTAATGGTGAGGACAGGTCAGTGGGTGTCTCCAGCCTGACCATCTCCGCCCCTTCAGACAGCAAGTTCCTGATTAACCAGCACTGATGGTAATTATGTTCCTACAAAATCCTCCTCATTGGGAACAAGAGAAAATTAAATTGCTCACTGGAGTCAGTAACAGATGGTTGGCTCCATCTTCTTCTGACTAGGACCCCCCCAGAGAGAGTAATTGAGGGCATCCTGTCATACAAAAGGGACCAGAGGGGCTGAGGGAGGCTGAAGGATGGTCGGGAGTCCTCTCCTTGGCACATATGTCATTCTGATGTCTCCCCGTTTCTCAGCGAAGGAGAAAATCAAATACAACCCAGAAGGAGCTAAAGCAGTTTGTAAACAGGGCACGCTGGGGTGCCTCCAGCTTTTTTTATTCCACTTTATTTATTTTGTTTTGATGTGTATGTGTGCGCGCACATGTGTGTACACCCCCAAAGCCAAGTTGGAGGTTTCCCAAGCATCTGGCCCAGGAAACTCAACTTGGCCAGGCCCCGGGGAACCCCTGGATGGATCTAGAGGCTGACTGAGCCCTGCTGGTTCATGCCAGTGCTGGCCCCGCGCCCAGAACTCCACAATGCGAGTTCAACTGAGAGCTGACCCAGGAGTCCTTATTATTACTCAGCTGAGGAAGAGAGGAAGGAGAGGGGGAAGTCTTTCTCAGGCAATGGTTTCCACCCAGCAACCCATTGACAACATTCATACACACAGTCCCACTGGATCTTCTGAAGCTTCCATCTGCTTCCCTTGGTATCCCTTCAGGCTCCTTATGCAAATGCCCATCAGAATAGAAAGATCCTCTTTTGAGACCAAAGTCCAGAGAGGCTTTTTTTGAGAGGGTGTCAAACAAGTACAATTTGGAGCATAAAAGACCTATAGTGTCCTACAGACCTAGTTCTAATCCTTACTGTGCCGCTAACAAGCTGTGTGGCCTTGGGCAAGTCACTTAACCTCTCTGACCTCACTCTTTTGATCTGTAAGAACATTTTGTTTTGAGGATTACAGGAAACAGCATAGGTAAAGCAGCCAACAAAGATATCTGACATACTATAGACACTTAATGTACTTTTATGCAAAGAATTACAGAGGCCAAGCTAAAAACCCCCAAAACCTTTGGAGTCATCCTCCTAGATTTACTAGTCACTAGTTAGGGACCCACAAGGTAGACTTTAAATACACGCAGCCCCTCTCTCTTCCTGTGCCCTCCTCATGACAATCGTGGTGCCTCAGTTCCCCATCACCTCCCACTCCCGCAACACACACATACATGCTTCTCCCATATTACCCCACGAGGCCAGTAAATAATTTAAGGACTGCTCCAATTCGTAACCTAGTTTGTGCTCAACAGTGCCAAATGTCCTGAAACCAGGAAGCTTCCTGTAACAGCATTCCCCATGTAGTTCATGTAACAAGACTGCCAAAGGTTTGAACACAGGAAGAAATCACCTATAATTCTACTGCCCTAATACCAAATCCTGATTTCATTAGCAAACAAGCTTTCCCATCTTTTCTAATGCTTTTCTTCACTTAAAATTCAGTAAGCCCTGGATTGGCTCCTAGAATAAACAAGTAACATTAGTGGAAAAACTGATGAAATCTGGAAAAAAAAAAAAATTCTGTAGTTTGCTGCTGCTGCTGCTGCTAAGTCGCTTCAGTCGTGTCCGACTCTGTGCGACCCCAGAGACAATGTACCAATAATTTTGATAAATATACCACAGTAAAGTAAGATGCTAAAATTAGGGAGATCTAGGTGAGGGATGGACTTACCAAGTGACTCAGTGGTAAAGAACCGTCTTGCCAGCGCAAGAGACATGGGTTTGATCCCTGGGTTGGGAAGATCCCCTGGAGGAGGACATGGCAACCCACTCCAGTATTCTTGCCTGGGAAATTTCACGGACAAAGAAGCCTGGTGGGCTATAGTCCATGGAGTCACAAAAGAATTAAACATGACTTGGTGACTAAATAACAACACAAGGTGAAGTGTATGTGGGAACTTGCTGTACTATCTTTGCAAGTTTTCTTTAAAGTCATTCTGAAGTGAAGAGTTCATTTTTTAAAAGACAAGGTTTAGAATAGGAGATGTCATGTGTAACACTGTGTAAACAAATGACAAACATGTTTCCTCTTCTAAAAAAACCTTAATAACCAACACTTTTCATTGTTTAAACATAGTAATTATAGTTATCACTTGTTGTTGCTAAATAATAGTTCGTCTCAAAATATCTCATTTCTATTTTTTCTGATTCCTGCTACCACTTCCCAGTCTCTGCCTAGAGACTGCCTATTTCACCTATCCTGCCTCTATTTCAACACCTGCAAAATCAGAGTTATAAAAATTTCCAGACATTATTGCAAAGATTAAATGGGATAATACAGGGTTTGGCAAATGGTAAGTGTTGGTTAGTCTTATTATCATTCTCCTGTATTGGCTTTTAATCCAACCCTAATATTAAAGACCCATGTGACATTGAAACAAACTATTAAATATCTCAGGATTTGGTTTCCTCATCTGTTTCTCAAACCTATCTTCTTCAGGAGGCAGCCTAAATGTCTGTCGACAGATGAATGGATAAAGAAGATGTGGTGTGTATATATACACTGGAATATTACTCAGCCATGAAAAATGAAGTAATGCCATTCACTTGCAGCAACATGGATGAAACTAGATATTATCATACTAAGTAAAGTAAGTCAAACAGAGAAAGACAGATATCACATGATATCCCTTATATGTGGAATATTAAAAAAAGGCACAAATGAACTTATTTCCAAAATAGAAACTCACAGACATAGGAAACAAACTTACAGTTATCAAAGGGGAAAGGGGGATGGAGGTGAGGATAAATTAAGAGATGGGATTAACATATATGTACTACTGTATATAAAATAGATAACAAACAGGGAACTATACTCAATAATTTATAACCTGTAAGAGAAAAGAATCTGAAAAATTATACACACACACACACACACATGCTGTACAACTGAAACTAACACAATATTGTAAATCAACGATACGTGTGCTTAGTCACCCAGTCCTGTCTGACTCTTTGCAAGCCCAGGACTGCAGCCCGCCAGGCTCCTCTGTCCATGGGGATTCTCCAGGCAAGAATACTGGAATGGGTTGCCATCCCTCCTCCAGGGGATCTTCCCAATCCATGGATTGAACCCAGGTCTCCCACATTGCAGGCAGATTCTTTACCCACTGAGCCACCAGAGAAGCATATCAACTGTACTTCAGTTTAAAAAAAAAAAAAAAAAAAGAAATCTAAGAGATGATCACTTAAAATACCGTCAGTTGAATACACTAGAGTTACCATATTTTTTAAAAACTCATCTTCTGTGACAGCATTAGCACCATTGGTGTGGGCTGTCATACTACCCTAGAGGCAGAGTAAAGCAGGAGAAATAAAAATAGCCAACCAGAACACTTACCATCTGCCAAACTACTGTAAGAGCCTTGCATGTATTACTCATTTAATTCTTGCATCTGTACTATGAAATAGGGAGTCTCCCTTTAGAGATAAGGATACCTAGGCTCAGAGAAGTAAGAATCCAGGATCATTCCTGGCTGACTTGGGCTTGAACTGGGTGGTCTGG
Organism: Aepyceros melampus; assembly: GCA_006408695.1. Taxonomy (NCBI): domain Eukaryota; kingdom Metazoa; phylum Chordata; class Mammalia; order Artiodactyla; family Bovidae; genus Aepyceros; species Aepyceros melampus. Next base: position 228,963 of record SJXQ01005688.1, read on the forward strand.
TGCCAGACTTGCTCCTCTTAGCCCTGCTGAGCAAGGACAGCTCTGAGCTCTATCCAGTTCTCACAGTAGCTGGGAGGTGACGGCACTAGCTAGCAAAAGGGATCTGGGAGAGGCACCACCAGCACCCACTGCAGGGAAGACGGAGAACTGTACACTGATTCGTACATGTTCCTGTGGTGAATTGAAACTTATCACTTCCAATCACATGCCATTGCGTCAAAACAAGCCCTTTGGTCACGCCAAACATCAAAGGTTCTGGGCCCAGAAGGAAGAAAACTACAAATACTGCAGAGTAACACAAATGTCTGCTGATCATTATTAAAATAAAAGGATCTTCTTAAAAGACTAGAAGCAGTTGATTAATATTGAAACAGAAGTTGATTTAATACTTATTATCCTCATATTATTATTAAATAAAATAGAATTATATCAGTAGTTTTTGTTGTTATAATTTTTGTTCAGTTTAATAAATACTTTTCTTCCTCAAATATTTACAAGCTTCACCACTTACTAACAATGTGACCTTCTACCATGGCCAGCCATTCCAAGCTGCTGGGACTGAGGGTTTCCAGTAACATTGGACTTGTAGTGCTAAAATCAGAACAGTCCCAGGCAAACCTGGACAGTTGGTCACCCTACTTTTGACAAGCCTTGTGACTCCTCTAAACCATTGTTTATATTTGTAACATGAAAGGTAATAATATTATTAAAATCAGCTTTTGTAAGAGTTCAGTTCAGTCGCTCAGTCGTGTCCAACTCTTTGTGACCCCATGAATCGCAGCAGGCCAGGCCTCCCTGTCCATCACCGACTCCCAGAGGTCACTCAGACTCATGTCCATCGAGTCGGTGATGCCATCCAGCCATCTCATCCTCTGTCGTCCCCTTCTCCTCCTGCCCCCAATCCCTCCCAGCATCAGGGTCTTTTCCAATGAGTCAGCTCTTCGCATGAGGTGGCCAAAGTACTGGAGCTTCAGCTTTAGCATCATTCCTTCCAAAGAAATCCCAGGGTTGATCTCCCTCAGAATGGACTGGTTGGATCTCCTTGCACTCCAAGGGACTCTCAAGAGTCTTCTCCAACACCACAGTTCAAAAGCATCGATTCTTCAGCACTCAGCTTTCTTCACAGTCCAACTCTCACATCCATACATGACCACAGGAAAAACCATAGGTATATGTAAACACAACAATTCTTTGTGCATGGTAAATTCATTACATTCTGACGATATCATGAACATTATTTCTGTTTTATAGATGAAGACCCTGAAACCCCAGCAGGTGATGAGAATCTCCCAAAAACAACGTGCAAGGTTGTTCTTCAGGCTGCAGAGACCAGACACTGCCCTCATCTGGCCCTGCCCAGTACCACTGGGCTCTGGCCCCTCTCCGGTCTGCTGAAAGTGTTTCCCTACAACATCGGGATGGTTTCCTGCTCTGTAATGTACTTTTCCTGTGGTGAGCCTGCGCATGCGCTCCTGGTCTTGCGGCTATGGAATGTATTCTTTGCTGTTGGATTTAGAAACCTGACTCTATGGCTAGTGATGCTCTAAGAAAAATCTTTCCTGGAGGAATGGGGACTTCCTTCAGGGGGTGATGAATTACAGTTCCCCTGAAGGAGTAGTAATTCCTTGCACTTAGGACCCCTGTTACACCTGGCAAAGGTCTTCTCCAGCAATCCTCCACTTGCCATTTCAATGCCCATGAGGACAGAAGAGCTAGCACCTTCTTCTTTCCTCAGGTAGGGAAATGCAAGCCCAGGGTAGTGAAGAAGTTCCAGAAGACAGCTCTCACCCCAACCAGAGTTCTGTTTGCCACAGTTAAGATCGTCAGATAGAAACTCAAAAGTCACATTCTGCTAAGGTGACCAAACATCCTGGTCTGCTTGACATTGTCCCAATTTGCACAGCTAAAGTAACCCATCACAGAACACTCCTATTCTTGGGCAAACCAGGATGGTTGGTTGGTCCATGGCTTCTCGGATTGCCTCTCAAACCACCTCCCTTATTCTGTTGTATGAATTTATATGCACTCCATGCTTCTCTTTTTAGTACTTATCACAGTTGTAATTACACAGCCAGTTGTGAAATGTGTTATTTTTGTCTTGTCCACTAGACTGTAGTTTTAGGCAGGCAATGATCAAATTGGGATCTTTTGCTCCTAGCTCATTATACAGAGTATTCTCTCAATAGACCTTCCTCAAATAAATGAATGATTACTTGAATGAATGAATGAGTCACTCAGTAAATGTTTGTTGTATGAAAATATCTAGTAACCACCTTTGCTCAGACTGACATTTCCCAAAATGTCTTCCTTCTGGGACTCATTAATATTAGTAACCAAAAAACATATAGATGAAGACCCTGAAACCCCAGCAGGTGATGAGAATCTCCCAAAAACAACGTGCAAGGTTGTTCTTCAGGCTGCAGAGACCAGACACTGCCCTCATCTGGCCCTGCCCAGTACCACTGGGCTCTGGCCCCTCTCCGGTCTGCTGAAAGTGTTTCCCTACAACATCGGGATGGTTTCCTGCTCTGTAATGTACTTTTCCTGTGGTGAGCCTGCGCATGCGCTCCTGGTCTTGCGGCTATGGAATGTATTCTTTGCTGTTGGATTTAGAAACCTGACTCTATGGCTAGTGATGCTCTAAGAAAAATCTTTCCTGGAGGAATGGGGACTTTCCTTCAGGGGGTGATGAATTACAGTTCCCCTGAAGGAGTAGTAATTCCTTGCACTTAGGACCCCTGTTACACCTGGCAAAGGTCTTCTCCAGCAATCCTCCACTTGCCATTTCAATGCCCATGAGGACAGAAGAGCTAGCACCTTCTTCTTTCCTCAGGTAGGGAAATGCAAGCCCAGGGTAGTGAAGAAGTTCCAGAAGACAGCTCTCACCCCAACCAGAGTTCTGTTTGCCACAGTTAAGATCGTCAGATAGAAACTCAAAAGTCACATTCTGCTAAGGTGACCAAACATCCTGGTCTGCTTGACATTGTCCCAATTTGCACAGCTAAAGTAACCCATCACAGAACACTCCTATTCTTGGGCAAACCAGGATGGTTGGTTGGTCCATGGCTTCTCGGATTGCCTCTCAAACCACCTCCCTTATTCTGTTGTATGAATTTATATGCACTCCATGCTTCTCTTTTTAGTACTTATCACAGTTGTAATTACACAGCCAGTTGTGAAATGTGTTATTTTTGTCTTGTCCACTAGACTGTAGTTTTAGGCAGGCAATGATCAAATTGGGATCTTTTGCTCCTAGCTCATTATACAGAGTATTCTCTCAATAGACCTCCTCAAATAAATGAATGATTACTTGAATGAATGAATGAGTCACTCAGTAAATGTTTGTTGTATGAAAATATCTAGTAACCACCTTTGCTCAGACTGACATTTCCCAAAATGTCTTCCTTCTGGGACTCATTAATATTAGTAACCAAAAAACAAGTGTTTCCTTGGTAAAATAAGTGCCAGAACTCTGGGTTAAACAAAGTGGATCAGATTTTCTTTATTTTGCAGGGATCTTTGTATTTACCAAGTGAAGTGTATACTATGTTTTCCAGTTTAACCATGAGCTCTTCAAGCAAAGAGCATTTGGAGGACTTACGATCTGAAAAACATCTTTTGAGAAATGCTGGACCAGATAGTGTGTGTACTTGCTGCCAACTCCATTTCCAGTCTCCTCTGGAAGACTGCTGTTATTACTGCTGTTATTGAGGCCATTGTTCCTTGTCTATGAATAAAAGAAACATGAGGATAAACTCTGCTTCTCACAAGCCCTGACTTTCCAAACTCCCATACCTTCACCTTCCAAGGCAAACTAATGCTTCATAAAAATAAATCACCATGATATGCTGGCTTATTTCCCTGAAATACTCCTGAAGAATGGCAAGACTGTTTCAGCTCTTTGTCCCCAAATCCTCATATCTCTCTGCAATCACGGACCCCGTGGCCATTTTCAGATAGAGAAAGGCAGCTCTTTGGACATCTCAGCAGATTGAAGTTGGTGACAAAACTCCCTTCATTTCACCATCTAAGAGCTGAGTGCTCAGAGATGAGGAAGCTAGACTCTTGCCTGGCTTGGCAACCTCCCTGGTCATTATTCACAGGTAATGACTGATCAGTCTCCTACAGCCTGCAGAAGAAGAAAAATCAAAGAAGGGGTTTGCTTAGCTGTCATGAATGCTAAAAGAACAGTAGTGAGAGGGGGTAGGGAGGAATAAGTAGCACCTGCTCCTGAGGGGATGAAATAATGGTGTATTTCAAAGTAAATTTAAAACTGTTTTGAAATCTATCAGCCAATGGTAGGGTACAGGTCATTTGTCAAGATGAAAAATAAGAAGAGAGTTGATCAACTTTTCAGTCTCAGAAAGGGCATGAAGGTAGACTTTGCTGCCAGTGCCAGTTCTTTTCTACATATGTTCATGTATTAATTCCTTCTTTTATTCAACTCAGATTTATTGAGGGTTGATTAGCTGTCAGGCACTATGCTAGCAGCCATAGGAGACACAAAGGCCAGCAGAAGAAACACTGCCTCTGCTTTACAGAACGCCGAGGTCAGCGAAGGAGAGTGTAAACAATCAGGTAGGTGAACAGTGACAAGTGCAATGAAAGAAAAGGAAAGTTATATGGTGCTAGTGACTGATGCTTGGCAAGATGATATGACCTAACATGAGCAATCAGGGGAGGCTTCCTTGAGGAGGTGACATTTGAGCTGAGCTCTAAAGGATAAGCAGAAAGTCTTTCACTTGGACTTTGTGAAATAGGCATTATAAGGCCCATATCAGCATATCTAGGGCTGTGAGTAGGAGCAAACTCAACTAAAAATGATGTAAATGAAAGAAAATTTATCTTGCATAACAAGAAGACCAGAGGAAGCACAGTTTCTGGGTTGCTCAATTAAGTGGCTTAACAGTGGCATCCAGAACTAGGATTTTCCATCTTTCCACCTTGCTGTCTTCCTCCTGGGCTGGTGCCTGCAGTCTGCACTGTGCAGCCTCATGCAGTGGCTGTCATAACTCCAGGCATCACACAAGGCGCAGCACTGGGAGGCAGACGGTGAGTGTGCTCCTCCCCTGAGGCTTTTTCCACTGAAGGAATCCTTTCCCAAAGCTACTGACAGACATTGACTCATGCCTTTTTGGCCAGAATTTCATCCCATGCCCTTTCCTAAAGCAATCAAGGAATTACCACCACAATCAGTGTAGATGAAGACTTCAACTCCTAGCCCCCAAAAGTCTGTGATTGCTTAATAGCTAAACAAAGACAGTGTTTATGAGCAAGGTAGAACATAAGAATTTTTCTCACAATCAGTTTTATGATTAGATTTTTCTTTTTTTTTGGCTGCACTGTGTGCAGTGTGTCGGCTCTTGATCGTGACCCTTGGGCTTCTCTAGTTGCAGCCCTTGGCCTCTCTAGTTGTGGAGTGCAGGATGCAGGCATGCAAGCTCAGTAGCTGCAGCGTGCAGGCTTCTCTCTAGCTGTGGCACATGTGCTTAGTCACCCTGCAGCATGTAGGATCTTAGTTCCCTGATAGAGATTGAACCCATGTACCCTGCATTGGAAGGTGGATATTTAACCACTGGACCACCAGGGAAATCCTTACAATTAGGAAGTTGACATCTGAGAGTTAAACAACTTCTCTCCTGCAACTTTAGATTGGAGCATGGATGAATCTGATCCTGATTTCATGCTTTCCTCTCCAACCAATCATGCAGTGAAGAATGGATCAGATTCAGGCAGGCTTCATTCTGTGATGCAAGATCAGGGGCTGGTCCTGCTGTTGAGTCTGCAGGTGAAGGAGCCCCAATTGTGGGAGGAGACAAGGGGCTGAGAGCAGAGAGGGCCCAACACATTTTCAAGCAAGAGACTTGGAGACGGGGAAGATGAGCAGAAGAAACTACTGTAACTAGAGATCCCATGAGGGTCTCAGAAATGAGACAGGAGTCACAGCTATTAGAACTGAAGTACTAGCAGCTGGGCTTAGTGACTGAGTAAAACCCCTGTGAGCTCCTTGCCCCCATCTCAGCACTGGGCTGCGCAGCTGCCTCAGCTGTGAGGACAGGAGGGCCAGAGGAGGACGGGGCAGGCCACAGAACAGGTCTAAGGTGAGGCGCCCACACTTGTAAAGTGGAGCAAGAAAGGGAATCCACCAGAAGGGACAGGAAAGAACGGTCAGAGAGGTAGGAAAGGGATGGGAGTAGTAAAGACGGCAGAACAAGATATCCACAGGGAAGGGACAGTCACACAAGGTCTGCTGTAGAGTGTGAATGGATACACTTGGATGCATCCATCAATGTATGAATGAGTACACAGATGACTGAATAAATGAGCAAGTATAGGGGAAATGCCAGATAAGAGCAGGTGCTGTATATGTCAGGGAATAAACAGGGGATTTCTGAGTTCCCAGGGGGTGGGATTCAGGAGAGAAGAGGGAGATGGAAGGCCATAGAAGATGACTGTGAAATCGCAGGATCTGGCACCTCCTGGATTGGATCTGAACATCAGCAGGAGTCAGGTTACAGGCCTCCCCCGACCGCACACCCCCACCACACACACGCACATGCATTTTCTAGTTGCAGATGCAAAGGCAGGCTCTGCTGCTTCCCTGCTCTTTACAGATGACAGGTGGGCCCTCTCATAGACTATACAGGTTCCTCGGACTGAAGAGTACATTTTTGCAAGTGATAGAATACCAAGCAGATGGAACCCACCAGGATGGGTAAGAATAGGAGAGACCACCAAATACCACTTTTCAAAACTCAAGGAGGATCTCAGAGGAGTCCTATCGTCTGCTCTACCATTATTTTCAGCCACATCCCTGTCCTAAAAACCTAGGAGTGCCAGGGTCAAAGATGAGAGACATCCTTTCTTCAAACATGACCCCTTGACTTCTCAGTCCCATGCTTTATACCCATGCTGTCTTTTCAAGGTGAAGTGCCTTCTTACTCCAAATTCATACACCTTCAAGAGATGACTTCTTGAAGCCAGGCTGCCTTTCTATGAATCCCTTCATTTAAAGGATTGCTTAAATAAAGCATAGAATACAGTATTCCACAGCTGACTGCTCCCACAGGATCATAGCATCATTCCCCTCTATTTATGTGTGAAAGTGAAAGTCGCTCAGTCATGTCTGACTCTTTGCGACCCCATGGACTATACAGTCCATAGAATTCTCCAGGCCAGAAAACTGGAGTGGGCAGCCTTTCCCTTCTCCAGAGGATCTTCCCAACCCAGGGATCAAACCCAGGTCTCCTGCACTGTAGGCAGATTCTTTACCAGCTGAGCCACAAAGGGAAGCTCATATTTATGCTTATCTGGTAATTAATCTCCTTTTTCTCTAGCCTAAGATTATTTGGAGACAGAAACTATATTTCATGTCGTGTGAATCTGCAAGTCATGTCTGTATCCGGAGCAACTAACATAGCATCTAATTAATAGTAACTGCTCAAAGCAGATATACTGATTAAAATATATAATTGCTAAGCAAATGAGTAATAATGAATAGAAGAATTAACAAATGAAGGATATGTGAATGAATGAATGGGAATGAGTGAAATAATTAGCAAATAAAAGAGTGAACGAGTGTTTTCTGGCTCTAGTCAAGATGGAGTCAAGACACCCTTCACACTGTCTTACTGCCATTGAAAGCAACTAAAAACTCTGTGGAGAGAAAGCAGGGGGGAGCCCTCTGAGGACTCTGAAAGCAAATGGTAGCAAAAGAAACAGAAGTTCAAGTGATCCCAAACTAGTGATGAGTGTTTCATAAATTTTTTTCTCCAATATTTCCTAACCTGGACTCGAGTGCAGCCTGAAATCTAGACCATGCATTGGATGAATGTGAAGCTTCTTCTAATTCCGGTTCAAGGAGTCATATGGCTCCAATTTTACGTATGGTAAGTAAGCCATACGGTGTCTCTTTTTGCTGTTGTTGTTTAGTCAGGTGTGTCAGACTCTTTGCAACTCCATGGACTGCAGCATGCCAGGCTTCCCTGTCCCTCACCATCTCCCAGAGTTTGCCCAAGTTCATGTCCATTGAATTGGTGATGCCATCCAACTGTCTCATCCTCTGTCACGCTCTTCTCCTTCTGCCTTCCTTTAGTTCCTTTCTCAGCATCAGGGTCTTTTCCAATGAGTCAGCTGTTCGCATCAGGTAGCAAAAATATTGGCGCTTCAGCTTTAGCATCAGTCCTTCCAATGACTATTTACATTTGATTTCCTTTTAAGATTTGCTGGTTTGATCTCCATGTTGTCCAAGGGACTCTCAAGAGTCTTCTCTAGCACCATAGTTCAAAAACATCAATCCTTTGGCACTCTGCCTTCTTTATGATCCAGCTCTCACATCGGTACACGACTACTTGAAACACCATAGCCTTGACTATACAGACCTTTGTCACAAAGTCTTACTTTTTAACACACTGCCTAGGTTTCTCATAGCTTTCCTGACAAGAATCAATCATCTATTTTCATGGCTGCAGTCACCATCTGCAGTGATTTTGCAGCACCAAAAAGTAAAGTCAGCCAGTGTTTCCCCATGTATTTGCCATAACGTGATGGGACCAGATGCTATGATCTTAGTTTTTTTTTTTTTTTTAATACTGAGTTTTAAGCCAGCTTTTTCACTCTCCTCCTTCATTCTCATCAAGAGGCTCTTTAGTTCCTCTTTGCTGTCTGCCATTAGAATGGTACCATATGCATATTTGAGATTGTTGATATTTCTCCCAACAGTCTTGATTCCAGCTTTTAACTCATCCAGCCCAGCATTTCACATAATGTGCTCTGCATAGTAGTTAAACAAACAGGGTAACAGTAAACAGCCTTGTCATACACCTTTCTCAATCCTGAACCAGTCAGTTGTTCCACACAGGATTCTAACTGTGACTTCTTGACCTGCATATAGGCTTCTCAGGAGACAGACAAGATGGTCTGGTATTCCCATCTCTTTAAGTTTTCTGCAGTGTGTTGTGTGCTATGACTTTGACACATAGTCAAAAGCTTTAGCATAGTCAATGAAACAGTGGGAGATGTTTTCCTGGAATTTCCTTGCTTTCTCTATGATCCAGTGAGTGTTGGCAATTTGATGTCTGGTTCCTCTGCCTCTTTAAACCCAGCTTGAACATCTGGAAATTCTTGATTCACGTAACGCTGAAGCCTAGCTTGAAGGATTTTGAGATGAGTGCAATAGTTCAGTGGTTTGAACATTCTTTAGTATTGCCCTTCTTGGGGACTGGGATGAGCTGCCACATGGCCTAATCACCTCCAAAGGTCTCTACCTACTAATACCACCATATTCATTAGGATTCGCTGGTAGCTTCTCTGGTGGTTCAGACGGTAAAGAATCTGCCTGCAATGCAAGAGACTTGGGTTCGATCCCTGGGTCGAAGATCCCCTGGAGAAGGAAATGGCAACCCACTCCAGCATTCTTGTGGGAAAATCCCATGGACAGTGGTGACTGGTGGGCTACAGTTCATGAGGTCACCAAGAGCCAGACAAGACTGAGAAAACTAACACTTTCATTAGGATTCATGTACCTATTAATACATCACCATCATTATTTCACCATCATTTTTTCACCATCAGTATTTCAATAAGTGAATTTATTCAGAGATAGGGGAGAAAGAAACATTCAGACCAGAGTAAATGGATAACATCTGGTTTTTAAACGAACAACGAAACCAAGTGTTGATGAGGATATGGGTGAACTAGAACTTTCATTCTTGCTGGTGGAAATGCAAAACATTACAGCCACCTCACAAAACAGTCTGCAGTTCCTTATAAAGTTGCTGCTGCTAAGTCGCTTCAGTCGTGTCCGACTCTGTGCAACCCCAGAGACGGCAGCCCACCAGGCTCCCCCGTCCCTGGGATTCTCCAAGCAAGAACACTGGAGTGGGTTGCCATTTCTTTCTCCAATGCATGAAAGTGAAAAGTGAAAGTGAAGTCGCTCAGTCGTATCTGACTCCTAGTAACCCCATGGACTGCAGCCTACCAGGCTCCTCTGTCCATGGGATTTTCCAGACAAGAGTACTGGAGTGGGTTGCCATTGCCTTCTCCACTTATAAAGTTAAACCTACACTTATCAATGATCCAGCAGGCCCATTCCTAAGTATTACTGTGGAGAAATAAAAACATCTTCACACAAAGCCCTGTATGTAAATTTTATAGCAGCTCTATTCATAGTTACCAAAAATAGGAAATCATATGGATTGGATAAACAAAATGTGATCCATCCATGCTGTGGGATACTAGTCAGCAATCAATAACAACAAATAACAACAGCGATGAATGTCAAAGGGATATGCTACGGAAAAGAAGATGGTCTCAAAAGGTTACATACTATATGATTCAATTTATATGACATTCTGGAAAAAGCAAAAGTGCAATGACAGAGAAGTGGTTTCCAGGGGAGGAAGGTTTGACCACAAAGGGGCACAGGGTGTTTTTGAGGTGAGAGCTATTCTGTGTTCTGATTATGATGGTGATTATATAAATATGTACATGTATTAAAACTCCTAGAGCTGTACACCTAGAAAAAGGACATTTATTGGACTCTATGTATATATAGTAATAATAATAATGGTGAATGAATATATTCATATTCTCATGTCTTTGCTCACTCTGTCCCCATCCATAATGGATTTTCTTCCCTCTTCTCAGCTTATGTGAACCTCTGGCCATCTCCACTAATTACCTGGAATCCCACCTCTCAAGATGCCTCTCTAACTGCATCGCAGTGCTCCCCTGTAGCCCGAGGCATACTGCCAAAAAGACCTGGTGCAATAAGGCGCATTGGGCTCAGCTTCTCTAGTATGCTGGTGTGAGTCTGGCCTCACCTCCCTCAGGGTGCCCTCCAGGGCTGCTACGTGTCACTGTGGCAGCTACTCTTGGGTTCTGTTTCCATCAAGACTCTTGACTGCACGGCAGAGAGACCCACTTGTGCTAGCCTGAGGGAAAGGCATTAACCGCCGGGCTTCCCAGAGGCCTTGGAGAACCTATGAGAGAGAATTAAGCAGAGCCAGTCCCAGGGGGCCTGAGACCTGGCCTCTCTCTCGCAGGGCCTGCGGCTCTCTGCTTCTCTCCGTGGGTCTGCTCCATTCTCTGGACTGGCCCTGCTCTCTTCTGTCTACACACCAGCTTGTACATGGGCCCCCAGTTCCTTCAGCTTCTGGTGCATGTAACCTTCCTGCTCCAGGGCCCACCACGTGCTGGCAGCAGTCTCTTATGTTTCTCAGTTGGGGGAAAGCAATCAGTTTGCTCAACCCAGCTGTTGAGTCTGCCACACAATTCCGGGCTAGGGTTATGTGTCCACCCCTGACTCAGTGAGCAACTAGGCGAAGTACAGGATCAAATGCACTATGAGCTGCTCCTTCCAAGAGCTGTGACAAGGGCAGACCCTTCTAAAAGTGCTGTGATAAACCATACTGGAAAGGAATATGAAAAAGAATGTGTGAGTGTGTGTGTGCATATATATATTACACACATATACAACTGAATCACTGCTGTTAAGCAGAAGTTAACAGCCTTATAAATCAACCGTACTTTAATGAAATTAAGTTTTTTAAAAGTACTGCTCAAATGAATCTACTGGTATGTCAGGCTGTAGACACACAGCTCCCCTTTTGCACAAAGTCAATGGCATGAGTACAGCTACAAGGGTATAACTCCTTTTGGGGAGCCTCAGTATCAAGACACATTGTCCAGCTGCTGCTCGGTGATCAGAAATGCCTTCCAGACAAGCCAGAGCAAGAGGAGTCAGAGACAGCGAGGTCAGGAGGCCTGCTAGTACAGGAGGCCTGGAGCGGCAGCTGCCCCAGACTCAAAGTTCACCTTGAGTGGAGGCCACACAGAGCAGCTTTGCTGACAGATGAAGGGGCTGGCGAGGGGAGGGTGCAGGAGGCGGGTCCACAGGCGCAGGCAGATGCCAGGGTGCCGGAGGAAGAGAGATGAAACAGGCGTCCTAGCGGCACACCTCTTTGCTCTCTGAGGGTCATCTGCCTTTTCCCTTCTACTTCGGGCCCCACCCTCCTCACCCAAGGCTTGACAGAAAGCCCCCCACCTATCCCCTCTGGACAGACCTTTCTGAGACATCCTGAGCGCCACCTGCTCCCAGACACAACCCTCCAGACCTGGGCAGTGACACTACGGTGCTGTCCTCTGAGGACAGGAGATACTTTGCCACATGCTCTTCCCACATTTAACTATGTGTTTATTCTGGAAGATCTAGGGAGATCTTCCCTGGTGGCTCAGATGGTAAAGCATCTGCTTGCAATGGGTTTGATCCCTTGGTTGGGAAGATCCCCTGGAAAAGGAAATGGCAACCCACTCCAGTACTCTTGCCTGGAGAATCCCATGGACAGAGGACCCTGATAGGCTACAGTCCATGGGGTCACAAAGAGTCAGACACGACTGAGTAACTTCACTTTCACTTTTATTCCGGAAACCTCCAGTTCCTCTCCTTCCCTACCACCTCAAAAGCAGAGCTGACTTGGCCTTGCCTTGGTGCCTTTGGGCCACACCTCAACGGTGACCTGTGGCATCCTGAGCTACATTTGTGTGCTTTCTTCACCCTTGATGGTTCATGAGCTCCTCAGATATTGCATCTTTATCTTGTGTTTCCCATCACTTAGAACAATTTTGAGTAAGGTGTGCATTTGGGCTCCTGTAGAAGTGATTCTGAGTTATGGATCTAAGCATGAGTAGTTCATTTGGGATGGAATTCCAGGAAACACCTGTGGGGATGGGAAAATAAAAGAGGGAAGGATGGGGAAGCAGCCAATAGAAGAGTCCATTAAAACTCAACTACCAAGGCAAACCATTCAATATCACAATTATCCAAATCTATGCCCCAATCAGTAATGCTGAAGAAACTGAAGTTGAACGGTTTTATGAAGACCTACAAGACCTTTTAGAACTAACACCCAAAAAAGATGTCCTTTTCATTACAGGGCACTGGAACACACAAGGAGGAAGTCAAGAAACACCTGGAGTAGCAGGCAAATTTGGCCTTGGAATGCAGAATGAAGCAGGGCAAAGACTAATAGAGTTTTGCCAAGAAAATGCACTGGTCATAGCAAACACCCTCTTCCAACAACACAAGAGTAGATTCTACACATGGACATCACCAGATGGTCAACACCGAAATCAGATTGATTATATGCTTTGTAGCCAAAGATGGAAAAGCTCTATACAGTCAACAAAGACAACACCAGGAGCTGACTGGCTCAGATCATGAACTCCTTATTGCCAAATTCAGACTGAAATTGAAGAAAGTGGGCAACACCACTAGACCATTCAGGTATGACCTAAATCAAACCCCTTATGATTATATAGTGGAAGTGAGAAATAGATTTAAGGGTCTAGATCTGATAGATAAGAGTGCCTGATGAACTATGGAATGAGGTTCGTGACATTGTACGGGAGACCGGGATTAAGACCATCCCCATGGCAAAGAAATGCAAAAAAGCAAAATGGCTGTCTGGGGAGGCCTTACAAATAGTTGTAAAAAGAAGAGAGGTGAAAAGCAAAGGAGAAAAGGAAAGATATAAGCATCTGAATGCAGAGTTCCAAAGAATAGCAAGAAGAGATAAGAAAGCCTTCTTCAGCGATCAATGCAGAGAAATAGAGGAAAAGAACAGAAGGGGAAAGACTAGAGATCTCTTCAAGAAAATTAGAGATACCAAGGGAACGTTTCATGCAAAGATGGGCTCGATAAAGGACAGAAATGGTATGGACCTAAAAGAAGCAGAAGATATTAAGAAGAGGTGGCAAGAATACACAGAAGAACTGTACAAAAGAGATCTTCACGACCCAGATAATCATGATGATGTGATGACTAATCTAGAGCCAGACAACTTGGAATGTGAAGTCAAGTGGGCCTTAGAAAGCATCACTATGAACAAAGCTAGTGGAGGTGATGGAATTCCAGTTGAGCTATTTCAAATCCTGAAAGATGATGCTGTGAAAGTGCTGCACTCAATTTGCCAGCAAATCTGGAAAACTCAGCAGTGGCCACAGGACTGGAAAAGGTCAGTTTTCATCCCAATTCCAAAGAAAGGCAATGCCAAAGAATGCTCCAACTACCGCACAATTGCACTCATCTCACATGCTAGTAAAGTAATGCTCAAAATTCTCCAAGCCAGACTTCAGCAATATGTGAACCGTGAACTCCCTGATGTTCAAGCTGGTTTTAGAAAAGGCAGAGGAACCAGAGATCAAATTGCCAACATCCGCTGGATCATGGAAAAAGCAAGAGAGTTCCAGAAAAACATCTATTTCTGCTTTATTGACTATGCCAAAGCCTTTGACTGTGTGGATCACAGTAAACTGTGGAAAATTCTGAAAGAGATGGGAATACCAGACCACCTGACCTGCCTCTTGAGAAATCTGTATGCAGGTCAGGAAGCAACAGTTAGAACTGGACATGGAACAACAGACTGGTTCCAAATAGGAAAAGGAGTACGTCAAGGCTGTATATTGTCACCCTGCTTATTTAACTTATATGCAGAGTACATCATGAGAAATGCTGGACTGGAAGAAACACAAGCTGGAATCAAGATTGCTGGGAGAAATATCAATAATCTCAGATATGCAGATGACACCACCCTTATGGCAGAAAGTGAGGAGGAGCTAAAAAGCCTCTTGTTGAAAGTGAAAGAGGAGAGTGGAAAAGTTGGCTTAAAGCTCAACATTCAGAAAACGAAGATCATGGCATCTGGCCCCATCACTTCATGGGAAATAGATGGGGAAACAGTAGAAACAGTGTCAGACTTTGTTTTTTTGGGCTCCAAAATCACTGCAGATGGTGACTGCAGCCATGAAATTAAAAGGCGCTTACTCCTTGGAAGAAAAGTTATGACCAACCTAGATAGTATATTCAAAAGCAGAGACATTACTTTGCCGACTAAGGTCCGTCTAGTCAAGGCTATGGTTTTTCCTGTGGTCATGTATGGATGTGAGAGTTGGACTGTGAAGAAGGCTGAGCGCAGAAGAATTGATGCTTTTGAACTGTGGTGTTGGAGAAGACTCTTGAGAGTCCCTTGGACTGCAAGGAGATCCAACCAGTCCATTCTGAAGGAGATCAACCCTGGGATTTCTTTGGAAGGAATGATGCTAAAATTGAAGCTCCAGTACTTTGGCCACCTCATGCGAAGACTTGACTCATTGGAAAAGACCCTGATGCTGGGAGGGATTAGGGGCAGGAGGAGAAGGGGACGACAGAGGATGAGATGGCTGGATGGCATCATGGACTCAATGGACGTGAGTCTGAGTGAGCTCCAGGAGTTGGTGATGGACAGGGAGGCCTGGCGTGCTGCAATTCATGGGGTCACAAAGAGTCGGACACAACTGAGCGACTGAACTGAACTGAACTGAACCGGACACAACTGAGCAACTGAACTGAACTGAACTCAACCGATAGGGACAAGTGAATCTTAATCCTACTGGGACAACTCTGGCAGGGAAACATGTGCTTCTCAGAGTCACCCCACTGGAGGGAGCTGGTTGTTACACACCAATACCTATCTGTCATTGGGTCAGGGCTGCTTCTTGTTCTTAAGTTGCTATGTCCAACTTTTTTGCAATCCCATAGACGTAACCTCCAGGCTCCTCTATCCATGGGATGTCTTAAGCAAGAATACTGGAGTGAGTTGTCATTTCCTTCTCCAGAGGATCTTCTTGACCCACCGATCGAACCTGTATCCCCTGCATTGCAGGCAGACTATTTACCAGTGAGTCAGCTGGAAAGCCCAGGGCTGCTTGTAGGGGGCCTTAATTCCCTGGGATTACAGTCCACCACTAGGACAGGCAAGGCAGGCTTTGGCAGCTGGAGAAAGCCCTCAGCATAGACAGGCACTGGCTGGTGGAACTTGGTACAACTGAAGATGAGGTCATAAGGTGGTGGGGACATGGGTGATTCAACAGAGCTTAACAAATATCTACTACACTATGAGCGATTAAGTTCACTCAGAGATCTTTAGGAATTAGCTTTTGTATCACCAAAGAGTGATATACAAAAGAAGGAAGGAATTTCATTACATTTAATTCTTGCCAAGGGGTCAGAGTATGGTTACTAAAGTATTCTATTTCTCTTAACTGTTCTTCCACTGTATGTGTGAAACTAACACAATATTGTGAATCAACTATACTTCAGCACAAACTTTTTTAATAAAAAAAATATTTTTTAGACAAGTACATCCTCTAATGTTATATATGCCACCCAATGGGTAATTGTTTCAGAAACTGTGGTTGAGCATCTATGGGTGGGTGTCTCCTTTCTCCCCACCTCCATGGCCCCAGCATCCCTCTCAGAGCTATGGGGTCAATCAAAGCAGAGAAACATCCCCGAAGAGGTGATCCTTGTCCCATCAGAGGCACACAGCACAAAGACTCTGGAGTCATACCAGCTCGGGCAGGATCCTGGCCCTGCCTCCACTCACTGTTATCACTTTGGTTCAACAACTCTCTTTTATTGTCTATAAAATGGGCCTATCTACCTTGCTTACTTTTATGGGAATGAAATGACATAAATGTATGGAAAATATTCAACATTGTGTTAATACTTTATTTCTCAATTTTCTTTCCTTCCCCTAATATAAGGTAACCCTATAAGACAGCTAATGGTGGGAGGAAAAACTGACTTCAAAAATTGGGATCTTTGGGATCCTCAGTAAGCAGATGGCAGTACTGAGCACAGAGAGGTTAAGAAAAATATCCAAGGTCACAGCTAATAAATGGCTCAGCTGGGATTAAAGCCCAGACAGTGTGGCTCCAGAGTCTATGTTCATATGCTCATGATGCTTTGCTTATTGTTTGAGAATGAATACTGGAAGAAGAAAGATACTAGGCTAGTGAAAGCATCCAAAAGGACAATAATAATGGATGGTCCAGAGCAAAGCAGACATAGGAGGGAGTCAAAGGGAGGCATGCACAGGAGAGACATGGCAATGGAGGACTATAAGGTCTAGGAAAAGGAGAAGGAAAGAGAAATCCACAAGTATTTGTATTTTCCAAGCCCAGGGCTATTTTTAGCATATGAAACTTAGGGCCGGAGGGCCAGGTTTTGGAATAGAGGATGACACAAATGAAAACCAATACAATATTGTAAAGTAATTAGCCTCCAATTAAAATAAATAAATTTATATTAAAAAATAATCCAGAGTCATCCACTACTCATTAAGCATCTACTAAACATGAAAACTCCCACCAAGCCTTAAATATGATTTAGAAACACCCAGGAAATTTATTTTTTTAAATCTCAGCACTTAGATCTGGACACAGACAATTAAGTCAGTATCTGTGGGGCTGAGACTGTCGGCACTGGTATTTTTAAAAAAGCATCCCAGGTGATTATTATATGTGGCCAGGACTGAGACCACTGTTAATTCGTTATCTCATTTAATCCCTCCGGCATCCCTGTGAGGTTCTACTATTATAGTCTCAGATAGGCTAAGGAAGAACTAAGAAAAAGAGCCAAGTTTCAGACTTTATGTAGCTGTAAAGCCCATGCTCTCAGCTACTCCGTAGGTTGAGAGGCTGAAAGAGGTCTTAAAGATTGCCATGTCCAGCCCCATTTCACAGAGAAGAAAATGGAGGTCCAGGGAGGGAGGGAGCTGCCAGAGGTTACCCACACCAGCACCCAGACGCCTACCTGGCTCTCCGCACCCCCAGCCCGGAACTCACTGCTCCCAGACATGCCGTGTTCTGTTTCAGACTAGAATTCTGAAACAGAGAAGTAGTAGTGAGGAAAACCAGGTCAGACTGTCAGAGGGCCCTCCTTCACTCTCCTGTCTGGAAAGGCTGACTCCGTGTTCCGGGAAAGAAGCGAGAAGGGAGCCGCAGCAGGCCACCCTTACCCTGTTCCCTCCCCGCGTCTACACAGCAGCGCCTGCTCGTGACAGCAAAAGCCCTTATTAAGCGTCCTGTACCATCTCATCTCCTGCCCCCGCTGAACTTACACTGCTCATGTTGTAGGGATTAGGGGGAAAAAAAAATCCCTCCACCCCGAGGCAGAACAATAACAACACGGATGCTGACTGGGAAGGCAGTTCATCGTGTGGGCTTGAAAAATAATGAAGGTGACATTTAGGGGGGCCGCTCTGCCCTCCCTGTCACTGAGCCTCATCATTAATTTAACTGTCTCTGTTACAGACAAACTTTCTAGTCAGCCTTGGAGGGATGAGGAGGGGGCTTCCTGTCCTCTGTGGCCCATTAGAGATGCAGGGGCTTCTCTCCCTCCTCCCCCAGTCCCCTGAAATTTAGTCTCTGTCCGATTCTTGGCTCAAATGACATTTCTGCAGAAGAGCATAATTGGCCGCTGTGGACGAGGGGAGAAAAGGCAAAAAGTGCATTGGCAGGAGGGCTACAAGAAACATCTATCTTTACCCAGCTAAGAGAAGCTATTTTTCAAATGCCCACAATGGGACACACATTCATGTGTATATTCATCTGTTCAACAATTAATTACAGGTGCTTCTTTGGTGTCGGGCATGGTGCAAAGAGCTGAATATACCTTGGTGAGCTAAACAGGTAGAGAGCCTGCCTTCCTGGAGTTTCTAATCTAGTTCTGTGCTATCCAATGTAGTGATCACCAACCACAAGTGTCTACTTATTTAAACTGATCTAAGTGTAATCAAAAGTTCAATCCCTCCTTTGTACTAGTTGGGCTTCCCTTGTGGCTCAGCTGGTAAAGAATCTGCCTGCAGTGTGGGAGACCTGGGTTTGATCCCTGGGTTGGGAAGATCCCCTGGACAAGGGAAAGCCTATCCACTCTAGTAACTGGGCCTGGAAAATTCCATGGACTGTATAGTCCATGGGGTCACAAAGAGTCAGACGTGACCGAGCGACTTTCACTTCTCTTTGTACTAGTAACATTTCAGGCACTCAGTAGTCATGTGGCTATTGCTATCCAATGTAGTGATCACCAACCACAAGTGTCTACTTATTTAAACTGATCTAAGTGTAATCAAAAGTTCAATCCCTCCTTTGTACTAGTTGGGCTTCCCTTGTGGCTCAGCTGGTAAAGAATCTGCCTGCAGTGTGGGAGACCTGGGTTTGATCCCTGGGTTGGGAAGATCCCCTGGACAAGGGAAAGCCTATCCACTCTAGTAACTGGGCCTGGAAAATTCCATGGACTGTATAGTCCATGGGGTCACAAAGAGTCAGACGTGACCGAGCGACTTTCACTTCTCTTTGTACTAGTAACATTTCAGGCACTCAGTAGTCATGTGGCTAGTAGCTACCACATTGGATAGACAGGAAACATCTCTATCTTCAGAGAAATTTCAGTTAGACAGCACTGGTCTAGTGGGACAAGCAGACACTTGATATTATTTCATCTCTCCCTCATAGAACCTTTGAGGTAAGCGCAGTTTCCCCTATTTTAGAGAGGAGGAATCAGGGACCCCCTGGTCAGTGTGGAGTCAGGGTTTGAACTCAAGTTTCTCCTGCCCCAAAATCTATAAGTAAGTAAAGGAAACAGGATCAAAGCTACAGGTAGAATAGCAAAGTGGTTCAGACCATGTAACTTGCAATATGACCTTTTAAAAGTAAGTATAAATTTGGGTCATTTTTTTAACTTCTCTGTGCCTCAGTCTATTCATCATGTAGGGATAATAATAGGGTCACTTCATATTCTGTGGTAAGATGTTTGTGTACACATCCTGGTATGGGATAAATGCTTAGTGTTTTGGAGACCACTCAGAGAACAATGAGTTCAGGACTATGGACACAGCTACATATACAGGTTGGGGGATACCATCTTTTAATAATCTATATCCGACACCTACCTGATAGGTTAGTTGTGAGAAATAAATAAAATGCCATAGTTAAGTGTTCATTAAATATGAATTCCTTCCATCCCCTTGGATGATGAATCTGAGCTCTAAACGACAGAAGTACAATAGTGATTTAAAACCAGAGATAAACACTCAGAAATCATTTGTTTTGGAAAATTCAAGAACAGAACAACCAGGAACAATAAAGATGAACCCAGGATTTTGTTCATTATATTATTTGTCTATGTAACAAATTACCCAAATACTCAATGCCTTAAAACAAAAAAGATTCATTATCTCATAGTTTCTGAGGGTCATGAATCTGAAAGCAGTTTAGCTGGGTGCCTCTTGCTCAGGATATCTAGCAAGGTGGCAGTCAAGTTCTTGGCTGGGGCTGTATTATCTGAAGGCTTGGCTGGGCAGGAGAATCAACTTGCAAAAGAATTTGGTCCCAAGACTGCTGTCAGGGACTAAATTCTCTAGCTCAGTTTGGTCTTCTTGGGTCTTTACCACATAGGCTTCTACAAAAGGCCCTATAAGAGTTCTTAAGACATGGAAGCTGGCTTTCCCCCAGAGCAACTGACCCAAGGGGTAGAAAGAGCAAGTGACAAAGAGAATCCATAGTCTGTTCACAAGGTAACCTCAAAAATAACATACCACCACTTTTGCCATGTTCTATTCATTAGAAGCAAGTCACTAAATCCAGCCCATATTGGACTGAGAGAGGAATTAAGCTCTACAGCTTGTAAGGAGAAGCATCAAAGAATTTGTGGACATATGTTAAAACTACCACAGCATGAACTGGGCTGGGCGCCCAGGTGTTCCTTTGATCAGAGTGCTTGGATGGACCAGGAGGCAAAGACAAAAAGTCTAGGCACATAAATACCACTAACAATTCATGGGAGTTGTGGAGGAAAACATATTGGTGGAGCCCTCTATTTATAGGTTTAAACCTAAAATAAGTAAAATGTTAATGTTCTAAGCTGTAATATGCCAAAGCCTTTGACTGCATGGATCGTAATAAACTGGAAAATTCTGAAAGAGATGGGAATACCAAGCCACTTGACCTGCCTCTTGATAAACCCATGTGAGGTCAGGAAGCAACAGTTAGAACCGGACATGGAACAACAGACTGGTTCCAAATAGGAAAAGGAGTACATCAAGGCTGTATGTTGTCATCCTGCTTATTTAACTTATGCAGAGTACATCATGAGAAATGCTGGGCTGGAAGAAACAAGCTGGAATCAAGATTGCCAGGAGAAATATCAATAACCTCAGATATGCAGATGATACCACCCTTATGGCAGAAAGTGAAGAAGAACTAAAGAGCCTCTGGATGAAAGAGGAGAGTGAAAAAGTTGGCTTAAAGCTCAACATTCAGAAAACGAAGATCATGGAATCTGGTCCCATCACTTCATGGGAAATAGATGGGGAAACAGTGGAAACAGTGTCGGACTTTATTCTTTTGGGCTCCAAAATCACTGCATGTGGTGACTGCAGCCATGAAATTAAAAGACGCTTACTCCTTGGAAGGAAAGTTATGACCAACCTAGATAGCATATTCAAAAGCAGAGATATTACTTTGCCAACAAAGTTCGGTCTAGTCAAGGCTATGGTTTTTCCTGTGGTCATGTATGGCTGTGAGAGTTGGACTATGAAGAAAGCTGAGCGCCGAAGAATTGATGCTTTTGAACTGTAGTGCTGGAGAAGACTTTTGCGAGTTCCTTGGACTGCAGGAGATCCAACTAGTCCATCCTAAAGGAGATCAGTCTTGGGTGTTCATTGGATGCTAAGGCTGAAACTCCAATACTTTGGCACGTCATGCAAAGAGTTGACTCATTGGAAAAGACCCTGATGCTGGGAGGGATTGGGGGTAGGAGGAGAAGGGGACGACCAAGGATGAGATGGCTGATGGCATCACTGACTCGATGCACATGGGTTTAGGTGAACTCCAGGAGTTGGTGATGGACAGGGAGGCCTGGTGTGCTGTGATTCATGGGGTCACAGAGTCAGACATGACTGAGCGACTGGACTGAACTGAACTGAATATGCAGATAAGCTCTGATGCTCTTACTGGGTCTATTTGTTACCTACTCTCTACTCTTGTTTCTTTCTCTGAATAAAAAGTAAGTGTCTCACAAGACAGAAAGGCTACCCACAGAATCCTCATTCAATTTTTACTTTTTAGCATTTAATGGTTTACTGTATGGACATGAGTATAATTAAGTGACTTTACAGATTATTGTTTGAGATACTAGAGTTGGGTGAAGATGGTGAAAATCTTCTATACGAAACAGAGGCTCACTAGTTATCCCAGAGCTAAATACTTAAAAGAGTTGTCTAGAAGAGAGAGATGAAATTATTTTTAAAAAAGACAAAGGTTTGGAATTTACTGAGATTTCCTGTGATGAAAACAGCTGTTGGCAGTCCCTTACAGCTAAGAAAATGATTAAATTCAACCCCTCACATAAATTAAACTTTGGGCCAAACTTTTAATTTTTTTTTTTTAACTCTTTGGCCACACTGGACAGCTTAAAGGATCTTAGATCCCTGACCAGGGATCCAACTTGCACCCTCTGCAGTGGAATCACGGGGTCTTTACCACTGGACCACCAAGGAAGGCCCTGGGCCAAACTTTTAAATAACTATTTCAGAAAGTGTTACAAGATTTTCAAAATCACAATATTTTAGTGTGAGTATGCATTTCTGGGTCATTAAATTTTTAAAATTAGCATTTATTTTTATTTCAGGCTTTCAAAAACTTCCATTCTTAAAAATTTCCATTTGTGGACTTCCCACCAGAGAAGGAGGTCTAGTGGTTAAAACTCTGAAATTCCATGAAGGGGTGAAGACTGTATCCCTAGGCAGGGAACTAAGATCCCACATGCCATGTGGCATGGCCAAAAAAGAAAAAAATCTCCATTTGTGTTTGTCTTACACACAAAATATTAGTACATGTGTAATGATACAATTTTTAAACAAAGAACTGTGCATACATTGGTACTGGATGCTCAGAGTTTCCAGTGCCAATAGAGGCTCATGACCAAAAAGGATTGATCTAGAGCCCACTTATTTCCAATGTGATTTATATTTGTGCTTATTCCCCTGAAACATTTCTAAGTGAGGAACAGGCAGGATGGGTGAGAAAGGAGAGAGCAGAGATGGCGAGCAAACAAGAGATGGCCGCTCTGGAGAGTCAGAGCTACTCAGGGATTGCCAAGGAGAAAGCAAGGTTTGTTCTGAAGTTGATTTCATATAAGTACAGTAACCAAGGACAAAACTGCAACTGAACCCAGCTAAACTACTAAAGAGCTTTTTAAAAAAGTAAGTCAAAAGGTGTACCTTAATGGACACCAAGGCAGGCAAGCATCAACACGAACAAGGGTAGTACTGCGGTGTCCCAACAGAGCAGCGTGGAGAGAATGAGCTCTCCCTGTGACGGAGTTATTCAAAAGCCTCATGATTTTTCTCTGTTTTTATTTTCTATCTTGATGAGAAATGTGCTGATTCCACCCTGTCTCAGGACAAATAGAACTTTGACATACAGTTCACAATTTATATAACTGATTGCATATGCATTGTGTTTCTGACAATTACAAATACTTCTTTGCTCACTCGGTGGTGTTGTGGGGCATCCGTGATCACCCCGCTGTGCCTTGATGCTACAGTTAGGGGTGCTCTTTATTCCATCTGACACTACAAGGAAGTGAACTGAGGCTCAGACAGGTTATTTGATCAAGGACATCTAAAGGGTTAATGGCAGATCCAGGATTTGGACCCAGATCAATAAGGGAAGTACCTTAAAATTTCTCTGCCACATCTCAAGTGTTCCCAGACTGAGTTACCTCAATCCCAAGGAACTCTGTCTATAGCAGTGTTTCAGAGGTTCAGGGTATTCTGAAGGTATTCAGAGGTTCAGGGTACCCAAAACTTCAGGATATTCTCCAAACTTCAAAATGTCTAAAAAATGGCATGAGACAGGCTATTTACTAATAAATACAGTGCTTGTACTGGGTAAAATCTTTCAAGAGTAATCAGTCGATGTATGAAAATTATGTATGGGTCATTGGTGGTCCAAATGGAGGAAGTCATTGCTTTAGATTTTTACCCAAACGACAAGTACCCTGCATCAAGTCCCTTCAATTTCATATAGCATCTGGTGAAGCCAGACTGGCTGTTGAGCGAATGAAAGCCTCAGGCTGTTAACAAGACCTTATTGTGTTCAGTTTCTTCAACTATAAAATAGGGGTGAAGACAGACCTACCTCTAAGAGTTGTGGTTGGTATTTTTAAAAATCAAAACATGCAAAGTACTTAGAACAGTGCCTGACATCTAGCAGGAAATCAGTGACAGCTATTGCTATTGTTTTAGCCTCAGTTTCTTCATCAGTAAAACAGGAGAATGCATATACTACCTACTACCCACAGGCATACTGTAAGACTCAAATGAAATGGTACAATCGTGCCTTACAAGCTATAGCATGCTCCGAAGATGACAGAATGTGTTGTTCTTTTCAGTCTTCTGACTCACACATGAAACAAGTCTGAGAACAGCACATTCCAGCCGGGAAATTAAAAGCTTTGTTCCTTTGGAGTCAGAGTGTGTCCCTGTACAGATCAATGTTGCTGAAGTGAAAAGAGAGATTTAATTACCTCCAGCCTCACCACCTTCCCCGCCGAGAGCAGCGAGCTCCTGGTGGGAGGGGAGGCTGAGTGTGGAGGTGACGGGCCATCGTGTGCACACCTGGGCAATCCCAGACCACCAGCCTGGGCTCTGTTCCTGGGGGCAGACAGCTTGACACAGGCAGAGCTGACCCCAAAGAGAAGGTGTGAACCTGTCTTTGAAAAGGCCACGAGCTGGGATGGAATCCCCCGGGGGAGGAGCAGTTAAGGCTGCCTTCCTCGCCCTTGCAGGCCTGTGTGTGTCACCATGGAAGGGCACACGGCACTGAGTTTGCATACACTGGTATCCAGGTACCGAGGGGTATGAACTCTCAGATGCATAAGGTCATATGCACACCAGAGAGTCGGCATGTGCGTGTCCCTGTGCATCTGGGCACACCTTGCATGCGAAGCACAAGTGGGTTTGCCTGCGGGCCCTGTGTCTGCCCCCATGGGCACACATGCATGCCTGGGTCTCTGCTCTTGGCCCAGTGGGCATGGATCCTTGTGGCCAGGTGGATCCATCTTGGCATCACTGTCTAGATTTGTGTTCAAGTCTGAACACAAATATATATGAGTTTGTACAGCTCTTACCATGCATCTCAGTGGTGCTTGGTTACTGAGACAGGGCAGGTTGTGGGGCTGCTGCCCATGGGATACCTGTGGAGTCGGGTCTGGGGGGCTCTGGGTGAATGCCCCAAAGCTGGGAACTGGCAGGGAGCTGTGGTTGGGAGAAAGTGAGCTCACTGCCAAAGGGGTCAAGTAAGAGTGGACCTAAATGAGAGGAGATGTGGCGCCTGGGCTGCGGGGAGGAGAGGACAAGGAAGAACACAGTGCAAGAGGGGAGAGGAGAGATCTGGCTGACAAATCCACCACCAATGGGCAGGCATAGACAGAGGAGAGTCTTGCTTTTTAACCAGAGATGTCTCCTTAAAGGTGCCACACCCAATTGCCCAGGGCACACAGTCTAAGGACTGGCGTGCATACATGGGTGTGTTTCTACACAGGGCTTCTCTGGGGGTTGGCATATGATATGATTGCATGTTGGCTTTTACTCAGGCAGTGTTTAGATAGCACCTGTTGTAGACACGAGGTCTTTGGGAGGAATTGGAACAAAGTGGAAGCGTGTTCCTTGAGCCTAAGTTTCTAAATGGAGGAGTGAGACACACAATGAAGAAAAAAATGAGCAATGTAAAGAAAGCGCTTAGGCATTCTACGGTCTAGATTTGTGTGCAAGTCTGAATCCACCTTTTACTGGCTCTGTGGTGTTGGGCAAGGTATTTAACCTCTCTGAGTTTCATTTCCCTCATCTGCAAGATGAAATAATAATACCAACTATTGTTACTAGGCTATTGTGACAATGAAAGGAAGTAAAAAATATGAAGTCACCTAATAACGCATAAAGTACATAGCATATGTGATGAGTGGGGGCTCAGTCCAGCAGGCTCCTGGGAGGAGAAGGAAGTGACCAGGTGACAGTCTGAGAGAGGATGTGGAGGATCTGGACCTCCACATGAGTCAGCTCTTGTCTTTAGACCTTTGTTGCTATTGTGATGATTCAGTCTTTAAGTCATATCCAACTCTTTATGACTCCATGGACTGTAGCCCGCCAGGCTCCTCTGTCCCTGGAATTCTCCAGGCAAGAATGCTGGAGCAGGTAGCCATTCTCTTCGCCAAGGGGACTTCCCAACCCAGAGAGCAAACCCAGGTCTCCTGCACCGCAGGCAGTTTCTTTACCATCTAAGCCTCCAGGGAAGCAGAATCAGAGGAGGATCCTAAAACCAAGCCCCAGGGTCAGGAGTAGCTTTGCAGAAGGATGGGCAGAGTGAGGTTGGGTGTATCTGACACAGGCCGTGGTAGGACACACAGTGTTTCACATTTGATGCAGTCCTGTCAAGGTGATGCATTGAAATAGCCTGCAAATCAAAATGGCTCCACTACAGTTATAATGGATAACACTTATGGACCACTTGCCATGTGCTTTCATTCATTTGCTCCTATGACACAGTGTGAGAATCCACATTTTCAGATGAGAAAACTGGGGGCTTAGGTAGCTTGACTGAAGTACCCAGCTGGTAAATGTCTGAGCTAGGGGGATGACTCCAATCTGTACTCCTATACCACCTCTGGTCAGAAATGTTTCCCCATTAGAACTCAGGACCTGAGGCCAACAGAGAAGCCAGATTTTGGAGAGGAAGAAACCTAGACCAGTATGGTGGCTGCAAGAACATGCCTCTCAGATGTCCAACCTCAGGGAGCATAACTACCAGCGGTCCCAGCCACTGTGCTCTGAATCCAGCATTGCCTTTGCACCATGCTGGTTCCTGGCAGCTCCCAGCCAGTGGCAGAATACAGCGAGGGACACTCAGCAGGGTCATTCCAGGGAGACTTGGGTCTCCTCACCCAGGCAACCTGGGTTCAAGGACTCCCAGACAGCTCTGCCAGACTCAGGATTGTCTAAGACATTTCCACCCAACCCTCTGCCTTCCCTGTCCTTCACTCAGGATCACATCAACTTCACACGCTGTAGCTCCTCCATCTCCCTGACTTCCCCCTCATTTTCTCTCCTGTTTCAGATTTCCTATGCTTTTAACCCTGTCTGTTTCTGGTTTCAGTTTCCTCTATGGACCTGGACTAATACGGATCAAGTAAGTGTAAACAGAGGCCAGCTGAAGTCTGTGCAGCACTGGATTCTGACACAGACGGCAGAGGAAACGGAGGATGTTCAGCGGTGTCATGTGAAGCATTGTCACTTCACTCTCCCTTTTCTAGGCCTCGGGGAGGCGGCTCTTTCTTGAAGGAACAGTCTCTCTCCCCTGCCACACGCCATCCTCTCCTCCTTTCCCTGGCTCCACCTGGTTCTCTTCTGGGGGTCACTTCCTCCAGAAAGCCTTGATGCCATGACACGGGGTGACATGTCACTTTCAGCGCTGCCACTGCCCCGACCTTCATCCAGCATGGGCTTCATCCCACTGCCTGGGCACCTGTCCATGCCTCTGTGTTCCTGCTAGATGGGGGTGGGGGCTCCTGGGCGGTGGGTCAGAGTCTGTGCTACATGTCACTGTATTCTGGTGCCTGGAACATAGGCGTGGTGAATCAATGACTGAAATGATTGAACACATTAATAAGCGGATGACTAGCCTCATAGCAGACAAACACATCGCTTGCCTTGTATAAAACAGACACAGAAACTGGAGGCAGAGCACCACCATGGACCCTTAATACCAGAAAGATGTTCGTGTGAACCCAGCTCTGCTAATTAGCAGCTGAGTGACCCCAAATTTGCTATCCTCAGTTTTCTCATCTGTTAAAAGGGGTTGTAATGCTCAACTCTCCAAGTTGTGAAGACTGAAAATAAAACACATGAGGCGTTGAACAAAGTAGCTGTCACAGTAGTAGGAAACCAGGCATCAGACCCTCTGACCTGGCCCCCCAGGTCCTCCACTATCGGTCTATTACCTCATACAGCCATGCTCAGACAAAGGCAGAGGCTCTGTTTCCTGACTTTCAAAAAAGTTACTTACCTTCCACTATCCGCTCTACCCGCCTTCTCTCTTCCCTCAATTTTCCATCTCCTGATTAGTAAAAACATAATAAGCACCTATTGCTTGTCATCAGCACTGGGGGTTCAGAAACAAGCAGATGAGAATCTTCCATCTTAGAGTTCACGGTCCAGTGAGGGTCTGGGAGAGAAAGAGAGCAGAAACAAGCATAAAAATAAACAAATGCTACTCAGGGCAGGAAAAGCCACAATAGGCTAAGACTCAACTGCTGACATGTGATAACAAAGACCCAAGATTTTCTGAAGCAGAGCCGATTTCAAGTCATTTGATATATTTTCAAAAAAGGTAATCTGTGGAGTATGATTTAATATGGGTTACTTTTATCATGGAATACTTTAGGCACAGGTACAAAGAGTAACCATGTGCCAACCACTCAGCTTAAAACAGAAAACCTGACTGCATTTTTCTTTTTCTCCCCAGTGGCAACTTCAATCCGGAAGTTTGTGCTTAATCACTCCTTAATGTGTTCTTAGACTTTTACTATGTATGCACATATCTACAAGTGATGTATTGCTTGGTTCTTCATGTTTTAAAACTTTATATAAATGTCACATCCTATATGTATCACTCTGCAACTTTTTTGGTTGTTTTTGCTCAATACTGTACTTTTGAGATGTATCCACATTGAGGCCTTTATCTCTACATCATTCATTTTCACTGCTCTGTAGCATTCCATTGGATGTCAATATCTGTCGGGGGCCAGCATGAGGAATCCCACCTGTGACAGGGTCACGTGGCAAACACATATGGCAGGGCAATCTGAGTCATCGGATTTCTCCCTGGTTTTTCCTGAGCATGCACCCCAAGAATAAAAGTTTGTCTGTATTTTTCTGTTTCCCCACTATTCTCTGCCAGTTTCTCGGGAAGAGTTTTTAGCTTCCTGCATTTGAAAGGAGTTCTCAGCCCAACCCCCTTTGATAATTCTCTAGCCTGCCTAACAAATTCCCCTGACCTTCTACAAGCTTGTGAATTGCTCACAACTTCCCAACTGTGAGGGGCACAAAAGCCTTAAAGTATCTTAAAGTCTCAGAGCCTTTTCAAATTTATATTGGTGACAAGATTTCACGGTTAACTCAATGATTGCTGCCAGATCTCCTTATTTTTTATCTATCAGGCACCCAGGAAGATGTAGTCAATGTAAATGGGATATGGAAAAGGATATATAGTAGTTTTGATGTTAGCAATGCTAGACTTTTGCTATAAATCACTGTACTTCCTTTTATTACAAATTGCTGTATTTTTATTTAGTGTTTTCTGAGAGTGGCATTCAGACTTTGGAAAGATTAACACAAATGAGTCTTCTGGTTAACAAAACTTCATCAGAAGAGAGCCATAGAAATATTAATAGGCCTCTTGGCCAGAAGATAATGTAAACCACCTGGGACTTTTGTAACAGGAGAGTATGCAAAAAAGAAAGCCTTGTCTCAATAAGGGTCAGGACTGCTACCTCTGCGTAACTCTGCATATTCTATTATGTACAACTTGGGGTATATAAGCTGATTTTGAAAAATAAACTCCCCTTTTTTTCCCCTTTTTCCCCTTTCCTCTTTTCCCTCTTGGAGTCTTACGCCAACGCTGGGTTTCCCCATGTCGTTCTTTCCCCCTTTCTTCCCCCCTTCCTTTTTACCTTTTCCTTTTTTCCCTTCTCCCCTTCCCTCTCTGAGAGTCTTGCACTGATGCTGGGCTTCCCCCGTGTCTCCTATTTTCTCTGATTTCTGGCTGAATTCCCATCTGGGGCGCGGAGGCTCGCCATGTCTACTTACCTGTCCCAGCTGCTAAGATCCATAAGAGAGAGAGCCCAGGGTGGGGCACTCTCCGATGTTCAAACGGACGCCGGTGGCCTAACGTAGATGGTGCAAACCTCTCGTCTCGAGGTTTTATTGGCTTTCCACGTAAACCAAGTTATTCAGCCTCCTTTCTTCCACTAATTTCCTACTATACTATTCTATCCTGAGCTATCCTGTTCTCTCCTATCCTGTCCTATCCCGCCCGCTCTGTCCCCCCTTTGAATATCCCTGGATCCACCGGGGCTGGTCCCCGGCAAATATCACAGTATTGATCGGTTTTCCTGGTGATAAACATTTGGATTGGGGAAATAGAATCACTCTGTCTGTCTATCAGAGACTTCCAAGAAGCAGACACCAAGATGGAATCAGATGTACAAGAGATGAATTGGAGAGACACAGGTGAGTGACGTGGGTAGGGGAGGAGGAGTAGGCAGGGAGAGCCTTCAGACCACAATGCAGGTCTGACACAGGAAAGGAGAGTGGGAAGGAAGGAGGACTGAGTCAGGAAGATTTCTGACTAGCGTGGCTCTAAGCAGGTCTCAGCTAGGCCAACAGGGAGTCCTCGAGCAAAGGTTGTCCTTTATAGGTGCCCACCGTGAGGCCGGAATGGCCCAGCCCAGCTCTAGCGCTGCTGCTGTGTCCAGTCACTGGCTGGAAGCTGTCCAGATGAAATGTCACAGTGGGTCTGAAGGGGTGGCAGCTGGGGCATCAGTCAGCTAAGCTCCACACAGCAGGTTCTCTGGAATGGGGTGCTGAGTGGGTCCACAACCTCTGTGGCTGCCATACTGTGCATGAGCAGAGAACAAGCAGATTCCTACTTACTTATTCATTCGTTCATTCATTCTCTATCTTAGAGAAAAATTGAGATGTTTGAGGTCATCACAGAACAGTGTCATGAAAGCTGGGTCCCTAGAGGACTGTTTCAGACATCATCACTGGGGCCAGCAGCCGCAGTTTGACTTAAAAACTCTGAGAAGCATTCTGAGAAAATTGCAAACCCACCTTTCTCATAAACATTGCTGAAAAATTCTTAACAAAATATTAGGAAATCAAATACAGTGATATAGTAAGCTGAGTGCTACTGAGTCTAGGTTTGCAAGTAGGTTTGACATTTAAAAATCATAAACTTAGTTAACCACATTCACAAAAAGAGTAAAATCACATGATCATCTAGAATGCAGAAAAAGTTTTTGATAAATTAATTCAACATTCACTTGTGATGAAAATTTTTAGCCAACCAAAAATAGAACTTCCTTAATGTGATAAACCATATCTACAAATTACCCACAGCAAACATCATTCGCACTGATAGAATACTGAAATCTTCTCCTTAATACTGGGACTGGGTTGAGCATGCCCACATTGTAACTGGGCTTCCCTGGTGGTTCAGTGGTAGAGTCAGCCTGCCATTGCAGGAGATGAGAATTCAATCCCTGGGTCAGGAAGATCCCCTGGAGACAGCACAGGCAACCCACTCCAGTATTCTTGCCTGGAGAATCCCATGGACAGAGGAGCCTGGCAGGCTATAATCTATGGGGTCACAAAGAGTCAGACACAATTTAGCAACTCAGCAAAACAAAACAACAAATAACATTATAACTAGAGGTCTAGCCAGAGCAAAAGGCAAGTGAAAGTGAAAGTTGCTCAGTCATGTCTGACTCTTTGCGATCCTTTGGACTATACAGTCCAGAGAATTCGCCAGGCCAGAACACTGGAACGAGTAGCCTTTCCCTTCTCCAGGGGATCTTCCCAACCCAGGGATTGAAACCCAGTCCCCACATTGTAGGCAGATTCTTTACCAGCTGAGGCACAAGGGAAGCCCACAAAAGGGAAGGGGAAGAAAGAAAAATCATGGAGATTGAAAAGGAAGAAATGAAACTTTCATTTTTAGACAATAAGATCATGTACATAGAAAATTTCTACAGAATTTATAGATAAATTCTTAGAATTAATAAGAGAATATAAGAAGGACACTGGATATAAAATCAACATACAAAAATTAGTTGCTATAGAATGAACGTTTGTGTTCCCTCCAAAATTTGTATTTTAAAATCCTAACTTCAACGATGAAGGTATTCGGAGATGGAGTCTTTGGGCTCTGACCCTATGAATGGGATTAGTGCCCTTACAAAAGTGTCCAGAGGAATCCCTGACCCTTTCTACCACGTGAGAACAGAGAAAAAAAGCCAGTGTATGTATGAATAAGATAGCCCTCACCAGACACCAAATCTGCCAGTACCTTGATCTTGGATTTTTCAGCTTCTAGAACGGTGAGATATAAATTTATGTTATAAATTTATAGCTCCGTGGGTAAAGAATCCACCTGCAATGCAGGAGACCCTGGTTCAGTTCCTGGGTCTGGAAGATCCACTGGAGAAGGGATAGACTACCCACGCCAGTGTTCTTGGGCTTCCCTGGTGGCGCAGCTGGTGAAGAATCCACCTGCAATTCGGGAGACCTAGGTTAGATCCCTGGGTTGGGAGGTCCCCTGGAGAAGGGAACGGCTACCCACTCGAGTATTCCAGCCTGAAGAATTTCATGGACTGTATAATCCATGAGGTCACAAAGAACTGGACACAACTGAGTGACTTTCACTTTCATAAGCCATCCAGTTTATGGTATTTTATTTAGCAATCTGAGCTATGACATAAGCCATATTTACTTGTATAAACTGGAAATAAACAAATAGAAAATAAAACATTTATAATAGTATCCCAAAACTCAAACACTTAGAAATAAATCTAATTGAAGATGTACAGGACTAACAATTACAAAATTTTATTGAGAAAAAATAAAGGAAAGCTAAACGAGTGGACTTGTTATGGATTGGATGACTCAGTATTACAAAGATACAAGTTTTTCTTCAGATTATTACATACTTCCATGCAATCTCAACCAAAATCCAAGATGTAGGCTTATTTTTTCCCCCTAGCAATGTACAAATCAATACAAATCAATGCTAAAATTCATATGGAAATGCAAAGGCCAAGAAAAGCCACGCTTTTCTTGAAGAAGAACAAATATGAAGCACTCACACTATAGCAGGAACTATTATTATAAAGCTATGGATAATCAAAACTGTGTGATACTAGTATAAGAACAGATAACTGTCCAATAGAACAGATCCATACATATATGATCACACAACTTAGGACAAAATGACCGTGAAATACATCAGGGAAAAGGGTCTTTTCAATAAATCATGCTGGGTCAGTTGGATATCCATATGGAAAAAAATGTTTATTGACTTCTACTTCACATTACACATAAGAATCAATTCCAGATGTGTCTTAGTCCTTTTGGGTTGCTATAACAAAAGTACCATAAAAATTGGCATCTGGTGAGGGTCTGCTTCCTCATTCATGAATGATGTCTTGTTGCTATGACCCCCCCTGGCAGAAAAGGGTCTCTCCTGAGTTTAATCTCATTCAGGAGGGTTCTGCCCCCACCTCTAATACCACTACCTTGGGGATTAAGATTTCAACATATGAGTTCAGGGCACAATAAGATATTCAGACCATAGCAATATAGGGTTGGAGAGATAAATTGAAAGATAAAGCAATACCCTTTTAGATGGAAACATTTTCATAATCTTGGACTAGGCAATGCTTTTTAAAAGAGAAAATAAATTATGAATGAGTCACAGAGCAGAATATTATACAGCTGTGAGATTAATTGAGGCCTACATTCAAAAATATAGACGAAACTCTCAAGCACAGAGTTGAGCAATAAGAGCCAGACAAGAAGAGTATATATTTCATGTATATAATGTATCATCTATTTCTGCTTTATTGACTATGCCAAAGCCTTTGACTTTGTGGATCACAATAAACTGTGGAAAATTCTGAAAGAGATGGGAATCCCAGACCACCTGACCTGCCTCTTGAGAAATCTGTATGCAGGTCAGGAAGCAACAGTTAGAACTGGACATGGAACAACAGACTGGTTCCAAATAGGAAAAGGAGTACATCAAGGCTGTATATTGTCACCCTGCTTATTTAACTTATATGCAGAGTACATCATGATAAGCGCTGGGCTGGAAGAAACACAAGCTGGAATCAAGATTGCCAGGAGAAATATCAATAACCTCAGATATGCAGATGACACCACCCTTATGGCAGAAAGTGAAGAGGAACTAAAGAGCCTCTTGATGAAAGTGAAAGAGGAGAGTGAAAAAGTTGGCTTAAAGCTCAACATTCAGAAAACGAAGATCATGGCGTCTGGTCCCATCACTTCATGGCAAATAGATGGGGAAACAGTGGAAACAGTATCAGACTTTATTTTTGGGGGGCTCCAAAATCACTGCAGATGGTGATTGAAGCCATGAATTTAAAAGACGCTTACTCCTTGGAAGGAACGTTATGACCAACCTAGATAGCATATTCAAAAGCAGAGACATTACTTTGCCAACAAAGGTCCGTTTAGTCAAGGCTATGGTTTTTCCTGTGGTCATGTATGGATGTGAGAGTTGGACTGTGAAGAAGGCTAAGTGCCGAAGAATTGATGCTTTTGAACTGTGGTGTTGGAGAGACTCTTGAAGAGTCCCTTGGACTGCAAGGAGATCCAACCAGTCCATTCAGAAGGAGATCAGCCCTGGGTGTTCATTGGAAGGACTGATGCTAAAGCTAAAACTCCAGTACTTTGGCCACCTCATGCGAAGAGTTGACTCATTGGAAAAGACTGATGCTGGGAGGGATTTGGGGCAGGAGGGGAAGGGACAACAAAGGATGAGATGGCTGAATGGCATCACCAACTCAATGGATGTGAATTTGAGTGAACTCCGGGAGTTGGTGATGGACAGGGAGGCCTGGCGTGCTGTGATTCATGGGATCGCAAAGAGTCGGACATGACTGAGCGACTGAACTGAACTGAACTGAACTGAACGTATCATAACAGGCAGGACAAACCCAGAAGTCATGAGAGTGGCTGTCACCGGGTAGTTAGTGACTGGAAGGGAACACAGGACCTAGTGGGTGCTGGTAAATGTTCTGTTCTTTGATTTGGGGGACTTTGCCCCTGTTTTGTTAATTCTCTTCTCTCTGCGCTACATGATTCTTATCTCAAACTGTCTTTGCTGGAAACTTTTTTCTTCAAAATTGTTGGACAGACCTCACTTTCTGCTTGTGTAATTATTCAGTTTACTTTCAATATACATGATGTATCATTATGTTTTATTGAGGTTCTGCAAAATGCCTGCTTCTCAGGATTTTTTCTGGAGACTGACTTTTTTATTCTTCCAGGTAGTTCCATAGCTTTCTGAGAACTCTTTCTGATAAGAGTTCTATGTTCTCTGTCCCTCCGCCTCTCTTCTGCACAATCGCCACTCTGCCTTCTTTACGATGTTGTTCTGCTTTTGCTGCTCTGTTATTATTATACTGTTGAAGAAAGAGGAAGAGATCCTCTTGAATAGAAAGTGTAATTTTCTGATTGGGGCAGCATCACGATGCCGCTGTGTTTCTTGTGTAATTGACGATTTCACTGATTAATGGCTTTAATAGCCTGCCCAGGGACAACAGTGTTGTTTCCAGCCAACCTGAATATGTGGTCTTGTGACAGACATACCTCTCTTATGGCAAGAGGTTTGTCATGCTATAATCATTTGGTATCACTCAACATTAAACTCATCAAACTACTCTTCTCTATTATTTCACACGCAGCAAATTTGTGATTATAAACTTGACTTCCCAAATCTTTCTAACTGGCAGAGTTCTGATCCACTTCATGTTTGCTTTAAATTCATAGATAGGTATTCTTTTGGCTTATGTTATAAGCCATTCTCCACACGTCAAGTTAACTCTGGGGCATTAAGAATATCAAGCTTGAATCTAACATCTTGGTGTATGTTGATCCTATCAAGGTAATCTATTTGGAGAAGCCACTATTCAGCTTTCCTCCTAGACACATCCTGTTGTTGTTCAGTCAGTAAGTTGTTTCCAACTCTGCAACCCCATGAACTCCAGCACACCAGGCTTCCCTGTGCTTTCCCATCTCCCTGAGTTTGCTCAAATTCATGTCCATTGAGTCAGATGCCACTCAAGCCAATTCATCCTCTGACAAGCAAACAAATACATATGATATCCATCAGATCAATGTTATTCTGCTTATGAAAATAGAATTAAGGTCCTCAGTGCCTTCCCAGAAAAGGGGATTTAGAAAAGAGGAATTCAGATGTCCATAAATTCTAATAAATATCATTGAATAATTGAAAAATTCCACTTTGAGATAAATGTGGACAGCTGCCACACTAGCTTGTTTTTCCATCATCTAGCTGTTTCTCCAAAGGAGGAAATGTCAGTGAGCAGACTCATCCTCCAGCAACTTGTTCAGATTTGCACATCACCTCTCCTACACAAACCTTCCTTGGTCTCCTACCGTGCATTCCTATCACAATGCAGGAGGCAAGCAGCAGCACATCAAAACTGCTCTCTGGAGAGAGTGATGATTATTGTTTATTTTGTCTTTCCCTATAGTTCAGAACCCCTCTGGGGACTCTCCAGTGTGTCACTGACATTGCCAGTCATTTCTCCTAACTAAAGGTCTTCACCCAGGATGCTCTCCATAACCTGCCAGCTCAAGTCCCCTGGGGTTTTGGGCGGCCCAGGCATGCAGACTGGTGGCTCGTTCCCATCTGCAGCAGCTGAGAGTTCCATGGAAAGTAAGGCAGGGCTGAGCCAACAGCAGGTTCTCCAAAGGAGGACAAAATGAGGACCTGCTGTGCTTGGATACAGCCTGGCTCAGGGGAGCCACATAATTAGTACAAACAGCACTGTGGTGGGATACCTCTCCAGCTCTGTTTATTTTGTACATAAACCTAGCTTCAGTTCCACTAGGTTCAACAAACATCTGTTAAACATCTGTGCTGTGTCAGATCACATCTAAGGCACAAGGGCAATAAGGATGAAGAACACACGAATAGGACACATTCTGATGCCCTTTTACAGCTCTAGAGCTCCCAAAGCACTTTTCACATGTCTCATCTCCATCAACCTTGTGAAATCAAATAGAGTACACATGGGTACTGCATTTCCATTTCACAACTGGGAGGGTTGAGAATCTGAAAGACTGGGTGAGTTCCCTAAGATCACACAGTTAATAAATGTTTTAAGTTCTGGCACCAGAACCCAGGGATTCGAGTCTTTATTCAATGCTCAATTTCACCATATTGCTCCCCCACCCCTTTTTACACATGGTCATTTGGCATACAGTTAGAGGATGTTTCAGACTGTTTACATGTGCCAGGAAAGAGACTACTTTTTTAGCTTCTAATTCTCCATTATGAATGCCGTGGGTAAAATGAGCCAGAGGGACTCATATTGTTGTTTAGTCACTAACTTGTGTTCGACTCTTGTGACCCCATGGACTGTAGCCCGCCTGGCTCTTCTGTCCATGGGATTTCCCAGGCAAGAACACTGGAGTGGGTTGCCATTTCCTTCTCCAGGGATTCATACTATCATTGCTTAATTCTGAGAGATCATTTTCATTCCCTGACCACTCAAATAATTTCTTCTAAATTATGTTTGTGTGTGCATCCAATTCAGTCTGTTGAACCAGCTACTTAGTCAACCAAGAAATGATTGACTTAAAATTAGAAGAATGAGTAATACATAAAATTCTGCTTGTACTGGAATTTTCAACGGCCAAAGTACATATTTTCTGTTGCAAATATTTAAGCTCTTGGTTATATCCAATTTGAAATTGAATTATATACTGTCTTATATCCTATAATTATTCTAATAACACTACACATTCCTAGAGGAGAGCAACCATATCATAGGTCTGGGAATGTGGCCAGAACTAACAATATTGCTGAATGGAATTTAAATTATGGCTGACCATTCTACTCCCTAACAGGAAGTATCAGAGCTAATGGTTGAGCATGAGATCAGAGTGGGACAAACTTGGGTGAGAGATCTGGTTTGATGCAATCTTGGGCAAGTTATATAAACCAGCTAAGCTCTACTGCCCTCCTTAGAAGATGGGGATGGTAACTGTCATCTTGTAGGATCTTTCTAAGAATTAAACGAGAAGCCTGGTAGACACTGAGAACGAATGTTTGGTCTTATTATCAAGTCCGCTTCCTTGGATCTTTCCAGAGGTCCTTCTGTCTTCCTCCATTTAAATGCAATTTTTTTTTTCCACTAAAAGGTCAGAATTCCAGAGCCAATTATTACTCATGGAGCATCCACCACAGAGGGCCTTGTATTTGCTGAAAATAATTGAATAACTATTTGCTGATTATATAATAGAGTGTTTATTATATTCTCTCATTTTACTCTATTTTGTGTAAATGTTGACTAGTAAATAATGATTGCTTCCAATCAGATAGTTCCTTGAATAATCATATATCATCTTTACAAAGGTATGATAAATTAATTACTGCGACAGGAAATCATGTTTTTTAAAAGATATAAAATTGGATTCTGAACGCTTCATGTAGTTCTCTAAACTGAGTTTGTTAAAAATTATCCATATTTTTCAGAGAGATAAAATTAGCCCCAATTTTGAGAAATATAATAGCATTTAAGAATCCAATTAGATGATCCCTTCAGGCTAGTAATAAGCAAATGAAAACTAGAGCACCTACCATTTATGACCAAATTCATAATGCTGGATGCAGGCTTTAAGACTGAGTTTTATAAAGCAAGTTTTCATCTGCTTATTTCATTTCTAAGGCTGAGAATTCAGAGTATTAAAAAAAAGAAAAAAAGGTCTGTTTATTTCTCTTGTTACATAATTATGACAAAAAGAAAATCATCCTTTTGCAACCTTTTCAGGTTCCCCACAACAATGAAATTTATTCTTTCAGCAGAAATAAAGTTACCAGTAAGGTTATAAATGGGCTTCTCAGGTGGCACTAGTGGTAAAAAACAAACCCCGCCTGCCAATGCAGAAGAATTGCAAACCTGGGAATGGGGATGACTGGCCAATAAGAAATACGTAAGTGACTACATGTGCCTAATCCTAACGTGACCTGTGAGCTACAGGAGCTCGTATGTATTGCTAGAATTCTCAGATTAACAGACAGCACCCAGCACCCAGCACCTAGCAAATGCTCAGGAAATATCTGCCAGGTAAATGACAGCTGTGCTAAGAGGGGACAGCAATTACAGTACCTCAAATCAGGGGAAATCAGAGTCACTTCCTGCCTGAGAAGTGAGAAGAGTGTTTGCTCTCTGAAACTGAATTGTTAGTCGCTCAGTCGTGTCCAACTCTTTGCGATCCCATAGACTGCAGCCCGCCAGGCTCCTCTGTCTGTGGGATTCTCCAGGCAAGAACACTGGACTGGGTTGACATTTCTTCCTCCAGTGGATCTTCCCAACCCAAGGATTGAACCTAGGTGTCCTGCATTACAGGCACATTCTTTACTGTTTGAGCCACCAGGGAAACTAGAGTTGTTAAATATTAAGTCGGAGTCACAAAGAAGAAATACTGATGCACATGACTTAATCATCAATAACTTGAAACAATGTTAAGTTCTCACTGTAATTTTTCTTTTCCCAAAAACACTGCAGAGAAATAGAAAATGCAGATAAGAGATGAAAAATTTAAAACCACTGTTATAAGTATATATTCTTTCAAATGATCTTCTATACATACAGATAATTCATATACATGTGTATTTTCTTTTGTAAAAATTGAAGAACACTTTTTGGTAATTTTTTGTTATGTCACAAGAGGTATTTCTCTGTTACGTTATTTTTAATGACAATATAGCACAATGCCGGATGGATGCACAATCATTTATTTACCCACATCCCTGTTGGACATTAAGGATGAATCTTTTTTTTTTTTTCCTTTGAGAAATGATGCTGCCCCTTTGTGATCGAATACTTAATAAATTAAAGTGATATCTTGACTATAGGCAACTTGCTCTCAGTTACTTTTCCTGAAACAGCAATAAGACTGACATCACTGGAGAAAAAGAGGAGTTTGTCTACCCACTGCAGTGATAACTGACCCAGAGGAAGGAACTAAACTCAGATAGGTTCTAACTGGTTAGTACCTCTGTTCTAATCATCTGTCTTCCTGGGGCCTGGGCAACAGCAAATCAGAAAATCAGATTCATGTTTTGAAGTTAAAAGGAACTTAAGAAATCATTAATTGTCATATCCTTAATTGATTCTTAGGTTTTATGGAGAGATGAAAGCATTTTTGCCCAGGACTAGAACTTAAGAGCTTCTCAACTCAGAACCTGCTGGTTTTCTGTAATCACACAGGGACTTGACACTTTTATAATTGAAGACTCTGAATAAGTAAAACTTTGGGTCTCAAGGCTGACAATAGCAGGAGCAGATGGCCCATGTTTAAGCTCAAGTGCAAGAAACCATCTACGTACAACTTTCAAAGGGATGATCCCAACTGGTTCTACAACCTTTAGCTAGAACACCTCATCCAAACTTGAAAACAGTACGCTAAGTGAAAGAAGCCAGACACAAAGGCCACATCTTGTATGATTCCATTTATGTTAAGTGTTCAGAATAGGCAAATCCATGGTGACAGACAGTAAATTAGTGGTTGCCAAGGGCTGGCAGGAGGGAAATGGGAGTGACTGCTTACTGGGTCCAGGGCTTCCTTTCGGGAGTAATGGAGTTATTCTAGAATTAGACAGTGTTAAACACACAACAGTATATTTTCGAATGGTCAAAATGATGAATTTTGCTATGCAAATTTTATCTCAACTAAATTAAAAGCAACATCAACAACAAAAATTCTATCCAGTCCATGTCAGTGAAGACAGGAGATAGAAAGAAAAGATGGGGGTGGGGGTGGACTGGTGGTTCAGTGGTTGGGACTCTGTGCTTTCACTGCAAGGGGCATAGGTTTGATCCCTGGTTGGGAAATAAGACCCTGCATGCTTTGCAACCTGTTCCCACTTCAGCCCCCGCCCCCCCCAAAAAAGGGAGGAGCAAATGGGGAAGTGGTGATTGATTAACAGTTGCCCCACTGTGGGCTCTCCCTGGGGAGGGCATGTGGGTACTTGCTGCGTGTTCCATCCCCATTCCCTGCCCCATTTCTAGCTTAGCGACATTCCAAAGAACCCAGCCACAAGGTGACCCACGCCATCCGGAGTTCAGAGCACAGGGGTTGGAGCTTGAATCTGCATACAGCCAGAAGCACAGTATTGGGTTCAAGATCTGGTTAAATCATAAATCTTGGAGAATTTACAAAAACCAACTGGAGCAGGCCAAAAGGTTGTGGAGCAGAGTGCACTTGCAGAGCTGGTGGGCAACGTTATGAGTTTTCTGTGACCTAAGCTGCAGTCACATTGCAAAATCCCTACCAAGAGGGTTGTCCCTAGAGTGTGCTTTCAGCAGAAAGCTTCCACCTGCAACAATCAGGCCCTCTGCAGAGCAAGACACTCTTGTGAGTTGTCCCTGAAAACCCCTCAAAAGTCTTCTCAGGTTAAAAAGAGGTAACTTTATTATTATTATTTTGATTTTTAGGCCACACCAGGCAGCACATAGGACCTTAGTTCCCTGACCAGCGATCAAACCCACACCCCCTGGGTTGCAAGACAGAGTCTTAACCACATTATCTCCAGGGAAGTGAAAAAAGAGGCAACTTTAGGTTAGTGTCCCAACTATACCTGATCACAGGATGTGTGCTAAAATTAAATGAGATACAGAATGTGAAAGCCCTTCATAGCATATAAAGTTCTATTACAGTGTTCATGATTAGTAAAATGACTCCAAATTATCAAACTAGCCCTATAACAATTTTTTTTGTCTTCTAGCTCTAATTCCATAAGTCTGATTACAACCTGAGAAATTCTAGAAATCACAGGGCTAGAAGACCCCTGAGATTTCATTTACTCAAATCCCTGCCCCCAGGGAACCCCAGCCAAAGGACCACACAGGCTAGATTCAGAATCCCATCAAATGTCAACTCACTTTCTCCTATCCTGGAGTCATTAATGGTCAAACACACACACACACACACACACACACACATACACACACACACAAAACAAAAAAACCTGATAGATTGTGCCATGTAGAAAAGACCAGAGAAATATCTATCCGTCCTATTTTAAACTCCTGAGAAGGCAACTCAACCATCTGTCTTGGCAACCCATTCTAAGCTGGAACCACCCTGTCAAAAATGTCTCTTTTGGTTTAATCTAAATCCTTCAAATGGAGCCTCAAGCTAATTTTGTCCCATTCCATTTTCAAATAATTTGGAACACAGTTGTTTACCATCTGAATTATAGGATTATACAATATCACAGGGTTTTGGTGAGCAGTAAATGAAATAACGCATGTAAAACACAGAGGTCATATCTGACACATAGTAATAGCTCAATACCTATTTGTTTATTACCATCATATATACTAGGATTCTTGTTTCAAGTGACATGAAACGCAACTCAAAATAATTGAGGAAGAATAAGGAAGGAAAAAGAAAAAGGGATGTGGGTAGAGAATGTAATTAGAAGGGAAATAAAATTGTGCAGTGGCCTTCAGGCATGATGGGATCCAGGACTCAAATAATGTTCACAGGGCTCCTCTTTCTGTCTCTTTACAAGCATTTGAAGTATAGACAGCAGGAGGGCAATGAGTAGATTCACTGGAGATTCACTGCCTAAGATAGGTTCCTCATTCACCAGTTAATTTATCAAAAATTCCTTCAAAGACAAGTGGTAAGCACAGTTCTAGAAGCTAAGAACAGAGCAGTGTTCAAGATAAAACATTTCACCCTTGTAGATATACCTTCTAGTGGAAAGGGTGGATCTGGTAGAAGAAGAAGAGATTCCAGAAAGATAGATAAAGTATCAGCCA
This sequence comes from Aepyceros melampus, assembly GCA_006408695.1. Classification (NCBI taxonomy): domain Eukaryota; kingdom Metazoa; phylum Chordata; class Mammalia; order Artiodactyla; family Bovidae; genus Aepyceros; species Aepyceros melampus. The sequence continues at coordinate 271,513 of SJXQ01005688.1, forward strand.
CAAAGTAAGGTCCCACCTTACACCATCAAGATCAACTGTTGGCTTTCTCTCACCAAGTCAAGTAAACCCATCCTTTTCAAAACTCTTTTCCTCTTGGTAAATGTGCAGAATCCCCAAAATTAGTTCTACAAATGGGTAAATAAACTTGCCTGGGGATTTTGAGTGCATTTAGTTTATTCAGGCTGTGTAATCTTTGCACAAAGTTTCTAAGATGTGCCTGCAGCCCTAATAACACAACATTTTGCTTCCATTTTCAAAAGCTGCTTTTCTTTTTAAACCATTTTTGTTTGAAATATAGGTCTTTCTCCCATCTTCATTTTTTTCCCTTTGAATAGGATGTTATTTAATAAAATACTGCAAAAGCCTGGTCATCTATTAATCTTTTAAAAAGTGTTCCTCTGGGTAATTTTAATCTATTTCTCTGTGCTAATCATTCTAACTGTAAAATGAAGCCCTGGACACTAAGTTTTTTTTTTTTTTTTTTTTGAGAACCCAAAGAAACGTGGCCTAAACTTTAGAAAATCTCAACCTCTGCCTTTCCCCTGGGAACCTGCAGTAAGAAACTTTACCTGAAGCATTTCAAACTGTGTTATGATAAACTTCAACTTTTCAGAAAACCAAAACTAATCTGAATCAAGCTGCTCTCACCTGAAAAACCTCAATTTACCAGTGCTATTTCAGATTCATTCCACAAACAGCCTAGCTAAATTAATGATGCACACAATTTTATTCACATTTGGCGCTGGCCTAACAGATCTGTGCCATCACATGAACCCATTCATTGACAATGCAGAGACCAATGCAAACTAAATTCAAGGTGGCTCAAGTGTGTGTGTAGCGGGGCCGAGGAGCTGGTCGTCTACGTTATTGCTTCTATTTTTCAAGTACTATTACAAGTTATGTGCCCTGCCCCCAACTGTTTTTCTCAATTTAGTGCGTTTCAATGTCCTGTCCCTTCTGCTTTGGTTAGTATCTCTTGTCAGGGCAGTAATTTAGTTCTTTAAATCCGGATATAATGTATAAATGGGTCATTTGGCTCAGTCAAATCCCATCATTAAAACTGATCTCCGAATTAAACAAAAATGGATTTTTAATCGAAAAGCTCATCAGCTCCACCCCCTGTCTCCTCACTTTCCTCGGCCTTGTCCACCCGGTCTCGCACCTTTCCTAGCTTGCCTCTTGGTAAAGGATGAAGAACCTCGGCAGACACCCCTTCCGGGATCAGTCTGTCCCGCGCGAACAGATTTTGAAAAAAAAAAAAAAAACAACGGCTGGCTTTGGGATTTTTTTTTTGCTTTTAAGCGTAATACTCTTTATCTTTGCCTTCCAGGCGGAAGGTCGGATCCAACCCTTCTTTCCTGCGCTTCTCCTTCGCGAATGGGGCACGAACCCTGATGCTTCCTCCCGAGTTAGGAAAGGGACCGAACTTCCCCAGGAGGTGCGCAGCGTCCCCGCGGCGCTTTCGCGGTTCCTTCCCCCCCAGTAGCAGACCCTGTTGCACCGGAGGGAACGCGCCCGATTTTTCTGCTTACCCCCCCCTCCGCCCCCCTTATGAGGGCGGAGACCGAAGCCGGCTTCGGTGTTTGTTTCGCAAACCTGTAAACCCCACTGTACTTAGCGCTGTGCGAGCCCCCCCGGGCCTTCGCCCAAAGAAAGGTAGCGGTAAGAGGTCGAGGAGCTCCGCGGGCTCGAAGGGAGAAAGACGCGACTCGCGCGGTCGCGACACGTGGGTCTTCAAGGCTGTGACCTCTAGCTCCCGGGCTGGGCGTGTCCCTTAACCTCCCTCGACCCCACAGCCCGCGGGTCGGGGCTGGGCTCGCCGACGCGATTGGCCGCAGTGCGCGAGCGTCCTCACCCCTGGGTACGCGAGCCCGGCCTCCGGTGTGGGTCCCCCGCCCCGCCGCGCGGCCGCTCTCCCGGACCCAGAGGGGCAGGAAGAGGGCGGCAGCGGGGCCGCGCGGTGGGTGCGGGAGGGTGCGCCGGCCGCCGCTCCGATTGGCTGCACCGTCGCCCCCCCCGCGCCGCGCGCCCCCAGCCGCGCGCCCCCAGCCGCGCGCCCAGCCGGCTCCCGCCCGTAGCCTGGGAGCAGGTTCACGCTGGAAGGAGGACGCGCAGGGGCGGGACTGGTCTCCCCGCCCCGCACCCGACCCTGAGGGCGCGGGGATAAAACCCGGCCGGTGGCGCCGGGGAGCCGGGGCCCTGTTGCCTCCGGTGAGCGGAGAGGCGGGGCCGGGTCCGATCCGCTTCCCGCGTCCCCGCCCCTCGGACCCGGGTCCAGGAGCCGTGCGCCCCACGAGACGACTGGATCGCCCAGGCGGTACCTTCAGCCGAGCAATGAAGAAAGCCCGGGAGAACCAACCGGAGCCGGTCGAGACGTTTCCTGCGGCCGGGGTTGCTGCTGCTGCCGCCGAAACGGCGGCTTGAAACTCTCCAAAGTTGCGAGCCAGCGAGAGGCTGCCGCCCGCCGGGAGCAAAAGGGAAAGGAAGTCTTAAGATGCCGGAGTGACAGACAGAGACAGACAGACGCACAGACCTGCAGAAGACACCACGTCGGCGGCCTATCCCCGGAGCCCGTGAGGCGTCCCAGCTCTGTGAGTTGCTTTCTGGACGGGTGGCTTGCTAAGTATTTCCCTGTAATTGTTTATAAGACGCATTTGTGTATTTTTGTGTCTCCTAGAGAGAGAGAGAGAAAAAAAAAACCCAACAACAATGCAGGATGCACCTTAAAAAACAATTGAGTTTCTGATATTGCGAAGGTTGTGCCAATAGAATGGAACTGTAAATGCCTGTAAGCAGGAGTAACCCAGGAAAAATGGGCATCTGACATAGACTCCCCAGTGTGAAAAAACCCTCCGTTTCAAAAGTTATTGGAAAGAAAGCCACATATTACTCTTAAGGGTTAACTAGTGCTAGTGAATCTTCTCTTTTTAAACCCCTCTTTAAATATTGATTTTTTGTACCAGGTTCACTGGTGGGAGGCTGAGCTGGTGGAAAGGCTCCTGGAAGAGACTCAGAGGCGACCATAATGTCTTTACGTTTACACACACTGCCCACCCTGCCTGAAGTTGTCAGACCGGGCTGCAAGGAACTGCTGTGTTTGTTGGTTATCACGGTGACTATGAGCCGTGGCGCCTCTGGGGTGTGCCCCACCGCTTGCATCTGTGCCACTGACATCGTCAGCTGCACCAACAAAAATCTGTCCAGGGTGCCTGGGAACCTTTTCAGGCTGATCAAGAGACTGGATCTGAGTTACAACAGAATTGGGCTTCTGGATTCTGAGTGGATTCCAGTATCCTTGGTAAAGCTGAACACCCTCATTATTCGGCACAACAACATCACAAGCATTTCCACGGACAGTTTTTCCACCACTCCAAATCTAAAGTGTCTTGACTTGTCATCCAATAAGCTGAAGACTGTGAAAAGTGCAGTGTTCCAAGAGCTGAAGGTTCTGGAAGTGCTCCTGCTTTACAACAATCACATTTCCTATCTGGATCCTTCAGCATTTGGAGGGCTCTCCCAACTGCAAAAACTGTACTTAAGTGGAAACTTTCTCACGCAGTTTCCCATGGATTTGTATGTTGGAAGGTTCAAGCTGGCAGAACTGATGTTTCTAGATGTTTCTTATAACCGGATCTCCTCTCTGCCAATGCATCATATAAATTTAGTGCCAGGAAAGCAACTGAGAGGTATCTTTCTTCATGGAAACCCCTTTGTCTGTGACTGTTCTCTCTACTCCTTGCTGATCTTTTGGTACCGTAGGCACTTCAGCTCAGTGATGGATTTTAAGAATGATTATACCTGTCGCCTATGGTCTGACACTAGGCACTTCCATCAGGTGCTTCTGCTCCAGGATAGCTTCCTGAACTGCTCTGACAGTATCATCAATAGTTCCTTCCGTGCCCTTGGCTTTATTCACGAGGCTCAGGTTGGGGAAAGGCTGATGGTCCACTGTGACGGCAAGACTGGTAGGGCAAATACCGATTTCATGTGGGTCGGTCCAGATAACAGAGTGCGGAGCCCGATAAAGAGATGGAAAACTTTCACGTGTTTCCCAATGGAAGCCTGGTTATAGAAAGTCCTCGTTTTGAGGATGCTGGAGTGTATTCCTGTGTTGCAATGAATCGGCAACGTCTGTTAAATGAAACTGTGGATGTTACAATAAACGTGAGCAATTTCACCATTAACAAATCCCATGCGCACGAGGCATTTAACACAGCTTTTACCACTCTTGCAGCCTGCGTGGCCAGCATTGTTTTGGTACTTCTGTACCTCTATCTGACACCATGTCCCTGCAAGTGTAAACCCAAGAGACGAAAAAATATGCTAAACCAAAGCAATGTCCATGCATCTATTCTCACTCCCGGCCCTGATAGTGATGCCTCCACTGATGAACGGAAGGCAGGGGCTGGGAAAAGAGTAGTGTTTTTGGAACCCCTGAAGGATACTGCAGCAGGGCAGAATGGGAAAGTCAGACTCTTTCCCAGTGAAACGGTCATAGCTGAGGGCATCTTAAAGTCCACGAGGGGGAAATCCGACTCAGATTCAGTCAATTCAGTGTTTTCAGACACACCCTTTGTGGCGTCCACTTAGTTTTGTGCCTGCATTTGTACAATGTAGTGATTGAATCTCTTTATATTCAACTTTGTGTGTGGTCTGCAAAAATAAACAGCAGGGCAGAAATGGGGTTGTTCTGTGTTTCAGAAATAAAACCAAAGGGTCTCTCACTGGTTTATAGGAAATGGGGTAGAGCACTTAGGTTCATGCCAGAGAAAGATGGAGTTGTATTTCAGAGTTTAAGTTCTAGATAATACCTTCACCTTTAGCACCACTGATAATTTCAAAGCTGGCCTGGAGGCGACGTGACTGACATTGTCCTTTCACTCAGGATTCTTGAAAGAAAAGCTAAGTTTCAGATATTAGAGATTTTACTAACTTATTGGGACCAAAGTTGAGTTATGTTAAAGAAAATGTTCATTTTTAAAAGATGCAGAAGGAAGAACCAAGCAGCAGTTGTTTATAAAGCACAAAGTGAAGTAGATTTGGGGATACTTCAGTTCATGTTATCATTGCAGACCAGAGTAAATAGACAGTCCTGATCTAATTTGCTGAGCAGTGCCACATTGCATATTGTGTTAGATAAATAGTACAGTAAAGGTACATTTGTTTGACTCTCTTCTTTCCATTCTGTACATCTCCTATTCTTGTACAAAAGATCTTATTGAAAGTTTAAAGCCATCATTATTTGTTGCCATGAATATGTAAGTGTCAATGCCAAAATGTCTGAGTAACTTCTTCAGCCTTTGTTCTAGGAGACTAATATTTGTCTATATGCTTGTGTGTGTATAAGTCTTAAATTATATGAATTGTTAAAGAGATGCCACTATATTGTACTTTGGACATTTGAATTAATGTAAATACATGTGTTCTGCGACTTGGATGTTCTATTTGGCTATTTAAAAATATAAATCTAAGACGTTTTATGTGATCTGATTGTGCTGCTTTGTGTTAAATACCATCTATTGCAAATTTCTCTCCAAATTTCTTATAGATTTTTTTTTAAAGAGGAAAAAAGGCTATGGAGTGTCCCACCCAGTGAATACCTTCAATATCCCATTTTACCTGATACCATTATGCACTTCAGCCAGGTTTGAAAGTCACTTAAGCTCTGAATTTGGAACTTGTAGGAGCCTCCTTATTCCCATCTCTACTGTGAGATAATCAACTACCCACTTTGAACCTAGGTTTTCTCAACTATGAAATAGAGATTTCAGAGGTTCCTTCCCACCCTGGAAGTGATGACTTCCCGGTGGTCTTAGCTCCATCACAGACTTGCACTGGCTTTCTGAAAATATACCACATACCGATAGAGGGCAGGAATGGGATTAGGACAGACTAGCATAGCACTGCCTAGGTCTGAAGGACTATGGATTATCAAGTCCAGCTGCTTTACTTTCTCAGGGATACATGAAACCCAAAGAGGGCTGTGGGTTGTCTAAGGCCACACAGTGAGTTAGTGACAGGGATTTAAGGAGAGCTCAGTTTCCATATTCTTCCTGGGAAGATAAAGAGAGTCAAAAAGTGGCTATGTTAATGATAAGGATGGTGAAGGAGCCAAAGAATGAGGGATTAGGACAGACTAGCATAGCACTGCCTAGGTCTGAAGGACTATGGATTATCAAGTCCAGCTGCTTTACTTTCTCAGGGATACATGAAACCCAAAGAGGGCTGTGGGTTGTCTAAGGCCACACAGTGAGTTAGTGACAGGGATTTAAGGAGAGCTCAGTTTCCGTATTCCTGGTGAAGATAAAGAGAGTCAAAAAGTGGCTATTTTAATGATAAGGATGGTGAAGGAGCCAAAGAATGAGGCAAAACAGTGGTCAGAAAATGACAAAGGGGAATGAATTAGGGATGTGTTGTTGCTGGGGCTTAGAAGATAGTTAAAAGATGGAGGTAGGCCACCGTAACAAGCATTTGGAGAACTGGAGAATGAGATGAGGAGGAAAGACTGACTTTGGTAGTGGTGGTTTTGGGGGAACAATGGATCCTTGATGACAGCTTGATAAGTGCCAAGCCAGGCATAATGGCAGATACTGGTCAGCTGTGGGTTAAGGAGTGGGTGAGTGGTCAGGATGTGTGCATAGGAAATAGCATAGGATGTTACCTATTGCTCAGTTGACTTGACAATTCCTTGTTGCCTAGTTGGTGTTAAAAACTTTCTGCCTCTACCTTTTAAACATAGACCTCACCTGTTAGATAAGATCCTTCAGTCCCAAGGATGTTACAGGAAAACATTTTATTCCAGTTCCTGGCATTTAAGCAGTTAGAAAGAATTGTGTGACCTGTGTGATCTTTAAAATCGTCACTTTTTTCATTCATATTTGGATGAAGAGATGCTGCGGTTCATTCAGGGTCACACAGGGAGTCAGGACACAGAGGGAAACTCCTGAACCACTGATGCTTCAGCAAGGGGAAGGGCTGCCTCCAGGGGCCATGATCACCAGGGTGCTGAGTGTGAAAGAACATGGCCGGCAGTGGGGTTGCAGAAGATCTCTGAATTCAGCCTTTTCTGGGCCAGATCTTAGGGTCTTTCAACTCTCAAACCCTTGATCCTAGGAAATACATGCTGCCTTTGGCAAGGGACCATGGACAGTGCTGGCAGTGGGGAGTTTGGAGAGCTTGATTTTGACTGATCCTAATCCTGATGCTTGGTTAGAGGATGAACTGAGTTGAGATCAAAACTAACATATTTACATGTTAAAACATGTATATATACATATACATGTGTGTATATATGGATGTATGTATAACTGAATCACTTTGCTGTCATCTGAAACTAACACAACATTGTAAATGAGCTATATTTCAATAAAAAATAATGCAAAAGCAAATCCTGAATGCTGCAAAGCAAAGCTTTGTTTTGGACAGGAATAGGAAGGCATGGTGATGTAAAAGCAAAGAACTGAATGTTATGCTGTGGAATTTTAAGTTCTTACGTGTATCTTCTTTTTTGAGGGGGTGGGGAGGATGGAAGCCTGGGGGCTTCCCAGGTGGCACTAGTGGTAAAGAACCTGCCTGCCAATGCAGGAGACATGAGACTCAGATTTGATCCCTGGGTCAGGAAGATCCCCTGGAGGCAGGCATGGCAATCCACTCTAGTATTCTTGCCTGGAGAATCCCATGAACAGAGAAGCCTGGTGGGCTATAGTCTATAGGGTTGCGAAGAGTCAGACACAACTGACAAGATATAGCATGCATGTAGAAGCCTGATCATATGTATTTTAAATGTAGGAACAGAAGTGATTTGTACATTATAAGTTTGTTTCACTCAAAACTTTTATATAATTTTCCTTCCAAGTAATAATTTGGATTTATGTACCTGGGTTATTCTTTTACTTAGTATTTAGTATTAAGTACTTAGTATTTTTTAGTATCAGTTATGAGAAAGAAGTGGATACTCGGGAAGAATCAAACAAAGATCACATATGTGAAATTTTCCTGGGCTTACAATATTTTTTCACTATAATTATAAGATACTAAATTGATGATAGCACCCTCTATTAATCATGAGTTACATTTTAAAATATACTTTTGAGACCTATTATNAGTGGATACTCGGGAAGAATCAAACAAAGATCACATATGTGAAATTTTCCTGGGCTTACAATATTTTTTCACTATAATTATAAGATACTAAATTGATGATAGCACCCTCTATTAATCATGAGTTACATTTTAAAATATACTTTCGAGACCTATTATCTGAACTAATGCCCTAAAACATTAATTTATAGTCAACTTCTGCATGAATCCTCACTGTTTGGCCTAGAGAGATTTAAAGATATTTATTTTTAGCTTTAGTTACTTGAATTATTTGCCTGGAAAACATTTTTTTTTTTCATTTTGCTAAGTAAACCTTTTTCTAAAATGTTAATCAGAAGGGACCTGGGTGAAACTTACAAGGGTAGAAACATAAGAGGGGCGAGAAGATATGCTGTCGGTCCAGATTCTAAAAAGACATCTGATTTGGATCATCCTGCTAAGCACTGTTCGGAGAAGGCAATGGCACCCCACTCCAGTACTCTTGCCTGGAAAATCCCATGGGCGGAGGAGCCTGCTAGGCTGCAGTCCATGGGGTCGCTAAGAGTCGGACACGACTGAGCGACTTCACTTTTACTTCTCACTTTCATGCATTGGAGAAGGAAATGGCAACCCACTCCAGTGTTCTTGCCTGGAGAATCTCAGGGACGGGGGAGCCTGGTGGGCTACCGTCTATGGGGTCGCACAGAGTCGGACACGACTGAAGCGACTTAGCAGCAGCAGCAGAGCTAAGCACTGTTAAAGCAGGATACAGCCTAAACACCCTCCAATATTGCTGGCTTTTCCTTGGCCATGACCACTGCTTGCTGATTGTCACCTTTTAGTTTCATCTGCTTTACCTGGCAGTAAGTAGGTCTAAATCAGAGCATCTCCATGGGATCACAGGGGAAAGTTAGACAAACAGGGGTTTCTAATAGCTACCCTCTATACACTCCCCAACCAGAAGTTCTGGTTCAGGCCATCTGGGGTAAGGCCTGCATGTGATTTTTCTTTTTCCCTAAATAATTATGCATTTGCTTATTTTATTGAAACATGCTTTCCCCCACCCCCACCTCCACAAAGGTGTAGCAAATTTTGTGTTTAGGGCTATGTCAAAATACATTATTATTACTTGCTAATAGATTTATTAATAAAAATAATTCATGCACACAAATCTAATATGTTGGGAAAATGAAAGGGTTTGATTCTCTATTACTGAATAAACTCTAGAGTAAATTGTTGGCTATAATTTATAATTTATGATTTTCTAAATTATGAAACACAGAGTAATTACTTTGAGATCAGTAGATCTCTGATTCTTTCATTTTTTAAAACTATTTTTGGCTTGAGAGCAGCAATGACAGATCCGGTTCATGACAATGAGCTTTGGGGCTTTCAAATCTGATTAGATCATAGTAACATGAAGGCATATCCCAAGGATATCTGAGTGCAGATTTCAGCTACAGAGAACAAACTTCTTTCTTTTCTCAGTATATTAGAATACTATTTTTAAAAGAGAGTATTGAAATTCTTTTCATTGTTCTCTATACCTCTTTGCCCAAGAATCAGTCCCCAAAGCCATATTTTTTTTTTTTAATAATATGAAAGTTAGTGTGGAAAGATGATGGTAGTTCGCCCTTGCAAGTATTATTGGGTGGTAATATATAAAATGCAGAATCTAAAACTTATGATAACCTCTTAACTGATTCAAAGGACTGCTTACGGGACCATTATTATTTGTGAATTGATTGCAGAAGGGGTATCCTCTTTAGTGAAGTCAGAGTAAACAGTATGGAAACACAGACCCTTTTATAAATTGTAAAAGGTGATATATCAATATATGTATATATTAAATATTAAGTGCCTGAGAAGTGCCAGACATATGTGAGAGATGGTGCTTATTATTCCTCATCACAGAATCTCTGAAATGGAAAATATTACCACATCCTTCATTTAAGATAGGAAAAGGAGGCTTAAAAGGGATAAATAATTTTCCCAGGTGACTCAGTTAATAAGTCATTTTCATCATGAGAATCATTTTTAAAATATCTGCACAGAACTCTTAGAGATATGCTACCAACAGAATAACTACATGAAGCACGGGTCATAAGTAGACTTTTATAAAAGTAATTAGTGCTCACAGCAAAGGGGAGAAGAATGGAGGGTCAGGGGATCAGAAGCCATTCAAACATCATAAAGGTAGAAATTATTATTGTTTTTTCCCTTAAAATACACATAGCAAAATTAGAAGTCCATCTGAAAAGATTTGGTCTCAGATGAAACCTCCCCAGTCTGCAGGGTCTTTTCATTCTGGTTGCTCTTCACACATGAAATTGCTTAATATGCAAAGCAGATATCTGCTTCATCATTATAACTGACACATTTAAGATTTTAAAAGAAGTGCTTAAAACCTTTTTAAAATTAAAAATGGTCCAACTTACAGGATAAATATTTCTGATAATTTATTTTAAATGTCTGGAAGAATGGTGGAGGCAACTCAAACCTGATGGGGGATATTTTCAACTAATTTTCGTATTAGATTTCTAAAAATTATTTAAAAATTACTGTGTAAGGTAGCTTCACCAGGTTCCCTGATTAAATTTCTCTTTTGGGTAATATGTCAGCAGAGTATCAAATATCAAGAGAATTTTGCAGTGTCTATAGGTGCTGGAGGACAGAGGAAACGAACAGTACCCACCAAACTGAGAAAGTATCTTGAGACAGAAAAATGAGGCAGGCTGCTCTATATAATCAATGGATTGGTTTTTTATAGGGTCACTTACTCACAGGGAGGATCGGAGTCCAGCAGACATCTATGCAGAATCGGAGCCGCACTCTGCATCTCCAAGGGGCCACTGAGGCAATTTTGGTGTTAACCCAGGGTATGGAGTAGGTGCTTGGAAACAGGACATGAATTCCTCAGTCAAGATTCACAAAAGGGTCATGAGTCTCGTGGGCGCCAGCAATGCATCAGTGAAGGTTTCCATCATTGTTTGGGGACTAACAGAGCATAGAGGCCACCTGGTCCTAATGATTTTAAACAATAGCTTTTAACTACAAAGTTCTTGACAACAAGGAAGTGATTTACTGTACAACACAGTCCTGAGTAGGGTCAGCAGAAGGACAGGAGAAGCTGTAAGGGCCCCAAGATGGCGTCAGTTATGCTAACAGCCATACTCTAGGATTTTGGTGTCATGAAGTCAAGTGTCATAAGATCAAGGGTCAAACCCTTGATGATGAATGGCCAGTGGTAACCAAGAAAAGATTATGAAGTATTTCTAGGTAGTGTGAAGGCCATATTTGCTATATAATAACTACCCTTTCCCCTTAAGGAAGATTATAATATAACTGAGAGATGAAACACAAAAACTTGAAACAATTCAAGAGTCAGAGTTGATTTGTCTACTAGTGACAAGCTGGCAAATAGGAGATGAGAAATGGATGATAATTAGCAGACCTTGCCTTACCCAAATGGGCTAATGTGACAGAGGCTTGAATACTAGATAGCCGTCCCATAGATGGTCTGAATGTTATCATAACTGGGATCCTTATCCCGAAAAGGTTATACCTTAAAGAGGTGGTTCAGACTAGTTAACAGTGTTCTAAACTTTATGTCATAGACTCTATTTAAAATTTGACTATTCATCTATTATCATTTGTGATCAAATCTAGAGGAGAAAGAGACTTTCATACTTAACACTGGTCCTCTATACTCATAGCTCCAAACTTCGCCTCCATTACAGTTAGGAGGAAGACTTCTGAAATGTCCTGGCTGTATTGAGAAATGAGAACAATAACAATAATAAGGGTTTGATATTTTGTCTTATACCTATGAGAAAGTTATTATTTTTACATGTATTTTACAGTGGGAAAACTGAGGTACAGTGGGAGAACTGAGGCTTAAAAATGATTTTTCTAAAGAACATTGGCTCATTGAAAAAGCAAGAGAGTTCCAGAAAAACATCTACTGCTTTACTGACTAGGCCAAAGCCTATGACTGTGTGGATCACAATGAACTGTGGAAAATTCTTAAAGAGATGGGAATACCAGACCACCTTACATGCTACCTGAGAAATCTGTACTCAAGTCAAGAAGCAACAGTTAGAACTAGACATGGAACAACAGACTGGTTGCAAATTGGAAAAGAAGTACATCAAGGCTGTATATTGTTACCCTGCTTATTTAACTTCTATGCAGAGTACATCATCAGAAACACTGGGCTGGAAGAAGCACAAGCTGGAATCAAGACTGCCAGGCAAAATATCAATAACCTCAGATGTGCAGATGACACCACCCTTATGGCAGAAAGTGAAGAAGAACTAAAGAGCCTCTTGATGAAAGTGAAAGAGGAGAGTGAAAAGTTGACTTAAAGCTCAACATTCAGAAAACGAAGATCATGGCATCTGGTCCCATCATTTCATGGCAAATAGATGGGGAAACAGTGGAAACAGTGTCAGACTTTATTTTCCTGGGCTCTAAAATTACTGCAGATGGTTACTGCAGCCATGAAATTAAAAGACGCTTACTCTTTGGAAGGAACATTATGACCAACCTAGACAGCATATTAAAAAGCAGAGACATTACTGTGCCAACAAAGGTCCGTCTAGTCAAGGCTGTGGCTTTTCCAGTAGTCATGTACGAATGTGAGAATTGGACTGTAAAGAAAGCTGAGCACCCAAGAATTGATGTTTTTGAACTGTGATGTTGGAGAAGACTCTTGAGAGTCCCTTGGACTGCAAGGAGATCCAACCTCTTTATCCTAAAGGAAATCAGTCCTGAATATTCACTGGAAGGACTGATGCTGAAACTGAAACTCCAATACTTTGGCCACCTGAGTGAAGAACTGACTCACTGGAAAAGACTCTGATGCTGGAAAAGATTGAAGGCGGGAGGAGAAGGGGATGACAGAGGATGAGATGGTTGGATGGCATCACCAACTTGATAGACATGAGTTTGAGTAAGCTTCAGGAGTTGGTGATGGACAGAGAGGCCTGGCGTGCTACAGTCCATGGAGTCGCAAAGAGCTGGACATGACTGAGTGACTGAACTGAACTGAAAGAATGTTTATTAAGAGTCAGGTTCATTATTTGAATCCAGTTGTCTGGATCCATCCAGAACCCAGCTTCATAATGCCTGTACTGTAATACACTACACTGTATGCTTTCCAGCTCTGTAACAGGGCTTTACTCATGTCCCCTTTGTCCTCCTGCTTATCTGGCCTCAGGTGACCTTTCCTCCAGTGGTCTGGCTCTGCTTTCAAGACTCTGAACCCTTGTCCCTCTCCTTGGCACACGCTATTTTAACCCTTAACCAGTGCTGGGCTTTCATTGTCCTGTCTCTATTCAACTTCCTTATCTTCCTGAGCAGATCCTCCCTCTGCTGCTCGAGGAGATGTTGTCTAGCTCTTTATTCAGCCTCTAGCCCGTAGTAGGTGTTGGCATGTCCTAGCTGTTCAATTATATTTATTCATTCAACACACAGTATTGAATACCGAATATGTGCAGTCCCTGAGCTTGACTCAGAGATCAACAACCGTCCAGCTGTTCCCAATGTTTGAAGAAAGGCAGAAACACGGTCTTAATGAGGCAGTTGTGCTGCCAGAGCAATGCCCAAAGGCAGGGAGGTCAGGGAAGTCTCCTGAAAGAAAGGATACCCCAGCAGAAGTTTCAAGGAAGTCTATGATTAGAGAGGTCTGGTTAGCTTTCCCCAGCTAGACATATAGACAGGGTGGACAAAGGACAGTGAAAGTGCCCTGGGGCCCTGAACGTTCAATCAGCAGCTGAAGCAAACAGCACTGGTGTGCTAGGAACTACCAGGCTGTGTGCTCTTCAGTATCTTGATCACTTGGTCCTCTGGAGCAGCCCAGGGTGAACCGTTCTCATTCCAAATTCCATCCTCGCTGAACATGTAGCTGCAGCATAGTCCTATTTCGTAGTTCTTCAAGAAGGATACATAGTGAATTGGCTCATGTAAAGGCTTATAGTGTATTGTACCGGGCTAAAAAGAGTTAGAAATATCAGCTTCTCTTGAGTAACAACGTGGGCGTAGTATGGTAATGGTGAAATAATGCTATACTTAATTCAGTTATCACTCTATAGACCAAGGAATATCTCAGAGCTAATGTTTATCCAAGCCTCACTGTAATTAAATTCACATTGCTAGCCTAGATATTGATTTGACTAAGCTGGTTTAATAAGAGTAAATGATTTGGGTGGGAAGAGAGAGAAAGATGTGATTTTCAAGGGAAAAGAAAAAGAGAGACACAATAAACTGACCTGCAGAATTGAATTACAACAATTCTGGCTGCTTACTGGGCATTTGTGTGCATTTTTGCCTCAACTCTGCCTGGTTAAATACTTCTCCAAAGTGTTCATGCTTGAATGAGTCCATCTAGAAGTCTAGTACACAGGATTTTCTTTTCTTTTTTTCCTTTTCTCCAACTGTATTCCTTTTTCCAAAGAAAAGGATCTTGCCCAAGGTATAAATATAATGAAAGGTCTGTGATGTGAAAGTCTGAAAGAAGTTGTTTATTTTTTATTTGTTCTTAAATTTTTAATATTCATACTTAATTACAACCTTAGGGAAGCCTTGAGCTCTCAATCTGACCTACTTCAAATCAATGGAGAAAACAGCCATATCTCCCCTAAGCAGCCATTTATAACTTTGACTCTTTCCTAAAACCCAGAGGAAATGTCTTTCCTGATCCTGGGCCAAGTTTGTCAGGAACTATTTGTGTTAATAAATCTTATTCATGTAAAGATTCAATCGAAAAAATCATATCATTAATCATAATATATAATTTGAATAAGGAACTCAAAAAGAACCTTAATTAGCTATTAGTGTAAAGTGATTTGAATGACAAATATGTTAACTGCATTTTTTTCTTGTTTAATTGGTCAGTGTTAAGCATCTTAGGCACTTGGCAGAGTTTTGGAAAATGAAATTATATGCAGCCCCGTACAGGATCTGGGGTGTCCCTAAGGAAGTCGGTTTAGGTATTGCTGTTTTCAGTTCAGTTCAGTCGTTCAGTCGTGTCCGACTCTTTGCAACCCCATGAACTGCAGCACGCCAGGCCTCCCTGTCCATCACCAACTCCCAGAGTTTACCCAAACTCATGTCCATTGAGTGAGTCATGCCATCCAACCATCTCATCCCCTGTCGTCCCCTTCTCTTTCTGCCCTCAATCTTTCCCAGCATCAGAGTTTTTTTCAAATGAGTCAGCTCTTCACATCAGATGTCCGAAGTATTGGAGTTTCAGCTTCAACATCAGTCCTTCCAATGAACACCCAGGACTGATCTCCTTTAGGATAAACTGGTTGGATCTCCTTGCAGTCCAAGGGACTCTCAAGAGTCTTCTCCAACACCGCAGTTCAAAACCATCAATTCTTGGGTGCTCAGCTTTCTTTACAGTCCACCTCTCACATCCATACATGACTACTGGAAAAACCATAGCCTTGACTAGACGGACCTTTATTGGCAAAGTGATGTCTCTGCTTTTGAATATGCTGTCTAGGTTGATCATAACTTTCCTTCCAAGGGGTAATCATCTTTTAATTTCATGGCTGCAATCACCATCTGCAGTGATTTTGGAGCCCAGAAAAATAAAGTTAGCCACTGTTTCCACTATTTCCCCATCTATTTCCCATGAAGTGGTGAGACCATATGCCATGACCTTCGTTTTCTGAATGTTGAGCTTTAAGCCAACTTTTTCACTCTCCTCTTTCACTTTCATCAAGAGGCTTTTTAGTTCTTCTTCACTTTCTGCCATAAGGGTGGTGTCATCTGCACATCTGAGGTTATTGATATTTTGCCTGGCAGTCTTGATTCCAGCTTGTGCTTCTTCCAGTCCAGCATTTCTCATGATGTACTCTGCATATAAGCTAAATAAGCAGGGTGACAATATACAGCCTTG
>SJXQ01005689.1:0-77996 GCA_006408695.1 Aepyceros melampus
AAAAAAAGAGGAAAAAAAAGAATCTGCCTGCAAATTAAATATATGCAAAAGATTATGTTTCAGATTTATTGTTCTTGAATGGACTCTTTTCTCTGCCTAGCATCTACTATGAGCAACTTACTCATTATAATTTCAAATGTTAAACTAGATAGGGACTGTGTTGTATTTTTAGTTAACATCATCCCATGTATGACTTCATAAGTTTTAAAGTGAACTAGATATGCCATCAAATTTGGAACACTCAGCAGTGGCCACAGGACTGGAAAAGTTCAGTTTTCATTCCACTTCCAAAAAAAGGCGATGCCAAGTAATACTCAAACTACCACACAGTTTCAGTCATCTCACACACTAGAAAATAATGGTCAAAATTATCCAAGCCAGGCTTCAACAGTATGTGAACTGTGAACTTCCAGATGTTCAAGCTGGATTTAGGAAAGGCAGAGGAACCAGAGATCAAATTGCCAACATCCATTGGATCATCAAAAAAAGAAAGAGTTCCAGAAAAATATCTGCTTCTGCATTATTGACTATGCCAAAGTCTTTGACTGTGTGGATCACAACAAACTGTGGAAAAGTCTCAAAGAGATGGAATACCAGAACACTTGACCTGCCTCTTGAGAAATCTGTATGCAGGTCAAGAAGCAACAGTTAGAACTGTACATGGAACAAGAGACTGGTTCCAAATTGGGAAAGGAGTACATCAAGGTTGTATATTGTCACCCTGTTTATCTAATTTATATATAGAGTACATCATGAGGAATGCTGAACCGGATGAAGCATAAGCTGGAAGCAAGATTGCTGGGAGAAATATCAATAACCTCAGATATGCAGATAACTCCACTCTTATAGCAGAAAGTGAAGAACAACAAAAGAGCCTCTTGATGAAAGTGAAAGAGGAAAGTGCAAATGTTGGCTTAAAACTGAATAGTTTTCCATTAAGAAAACTAAGGTCATGGCATCTGGTCCCATTACTTCATGGCAGATAGATGGGGAAACAATGGAAACAGTGGCAGACTTTATTTTGGGGGGCTCCAAAATCACTGCAGATGGTGAATGCAGCCATGAAATTAAAAGACGCTTGCTCCTTGGAAAATATATTATGACCAATCTAGACAGCTTATTAAAAAGTAGAGACATTACTTTGTCAACAAAGGTCCGTCTAGTCAAAGCGATGGTTTTTCCATTAGTCACTAATGGATGTGAGAGTTGGACTATAAACAAAGCTAAGCACCAAAGAATTGATGCTTTTGAACTGTGGTGTTGAAGAAGACTCTTGAGAGTCCCTTGGACTGCAAGGAGATCCAACCAGTCCATTCTAAGGGAAATCAGTCCTGAATATTTATTGGAAGGACTGATGCCAAAGCTGAAATTCCAGTAGTTTGCCACCTGATGCAAGGAATTGACTCATTGGAAAAGACCCTGATGCTGGGAAAGATTGAGGGCAGGAAGAGAAGGAGAAGACAGAGGATGAGATGGTTGGATGGCATTACCAACTCAATGGACATGAGTTTGAGAATGCTGTGACAGTTGATGATGGACAGGGAAACCTGAAGTGCTGCTGTCCATGGGATTGCAAAGAGTCAGACATGACTTAGCCACTGAACTGAACTGACTGAGATCCCTAGGAGGGATCTAGTACTCCTTTGGCATATGAGGACTGCAAGACTAGGAAACTTCTCTTTGTTTTCCAGTTCTGTTCTCAGCTTTCTGTATTGCCACTTAGTCAACAAAAAGTTCCACAAGAAAACTGAGTAAGCAGAAATGTCTAGCTTGGTTTATAGTGTGCTGTCCTTAGTTGCTCAGTCATGTCCAACTGTTTGTGACCCCATGAACTGTAGCCCACCAAGCTCTTCTGTCCATGGGGATACTCCAGGCAATAATACTCCAGTGGGTTGCCATGCCCTCCTCCAAGCGATCTTCCAACCCAGGGATCAATCCCAGGTCTCCTGCATTGTAGGTGGATTCTTTACCATCTGAGCCACCAGGGAAGCCCAAGAATACTGGAGTGGGTAGCCTATTCCTTCTCTGGATATCTTCCTTATCTCAAAAGTTGAACTGGGATCTCCTGCATTGCAGGCAGATTCTTTACTAGCTGAGCTACCAGGGAAGCCCAGCTTGGTTTATAGGCTCTCCCAAATTTTAATGTAAGACTTGCCAGCTCATATGTGGCTATTAAAAATTTAACTGTTTACTCCATTGGGAAACAAGAGTTTCTCCATTGTTTAGAAAAGTTTCTCTCTTGGTGAAAAATTTGTTTCTCCACCAATCATGAAAGCTAGCTAAGTTACCCTGGGGATGGAAATGGCCATGGGTTACTACTCACCTTGAAAAGTCTTATTTACTTTAAGAAATTTATTTATTTGTACTTTTTATACAGTGCCAGACTTTGGGGACCTTAAATACCCATTTAAAAATATCATTTCATCTTCTGTTTTCTCACTGGGAGAGTGACGGTCTTTTATGACTTTCTATGTGTAACTAGTAGGACTTGCCATGTCAGTGGTTAAAAAGTCACCTACCAATGCAGAGGTCTCAGGTGACACAGGTTCCTCCCTTAGGTTGAGACGATCCCCTGGAGAATGAAATGGCATCTCACTCCAGTATTCTTTTTTTTTTAATATAAATTTATTTATTTAATTGGAGGCTAATCACTTTATTGTATTGGTTTTACCATACATCAACATGAAGCCGCCATGAGTGTATACGTGTTCCCCGTCCTGAAACCCCCACCCACTTCCCTCCCCATAGTATCCCTCTGGGTCATCCTAGTCCACCAGCCCTGAGCATCCTGTATCATGCATCAAACCTGGACTGGCGATTCATTTCATATGATATTATACATGTTTCAATGCCATTCTCCCAAATCATCCCACCCTCTCCCTCTCCCACAGTGTTCAAAGGACTGTTTTATACATCTGGGTCTCTTTTGCTGTCTCGCATACAGGGTTATCGTTACCATCTTTCTAAATTCCATATATATACCTTAGTATACTGTATTGGTGTTTTTCTTTCTGGTTTACTCTTGATAGAATAATCCCATGGACAGAGGAGCCTGGCAGGCTACAGTCTATGGGCTCACAAAGAGTTGGACATGACTGAGCACACAGGCATATGAAACCAACCAGCAGTGGAAGATCTATAATGTGCTTCCAAACACAAGATTTGATATGGTCAGAGAACATTGTTTCTCTTTATTTTCAAAACGTTTTGTACTTTGCATGAGTGCTTCTTCTTACTTTCTAAGTTATCATTTACACTATGATTTCAAGTCCTTCTATTTCAGTCCTACAGTAGCCCGTTCTGCATTTCTAGGTTAATGTAATGCCCTGCTAATAATTTTCCTCTCCTGATGATTGGCATAGTTTATTTCAGAATTATTTACATTTTCCATATGCAAATAGAAATAAAGGAGTATCTAAAATTTTATGTGTATGAAGTTGCATAAGTATCTTTCTTTGTACTTTTAATATTAATCTGTACAATATTCAAATATACTATATATTATTATACAATGGAGGCTGGCAATTTAATGTATATTTGTGTATTATAATATTCCTTTTAAATATCCATTAATATGTTTCCTCTACACCTTAGTCACTTAAACAGCAAAAAGACAATGAAAATGTAGTGACTGGTCTTATTCCTCAGTACTTTTCTTCTTGTATGCACAGACTTTTCCGATGTTGGAGTCAGTAATTCCGAAGAGCAATTAAATAGTGGATCTTGATTCATTAGAGTCATGAAAAAAAAAAAAAGTGTGAAAGCGAAAGTCGTTCAGTCGTGTCCAACTCTTTGTGACCCCATGGTCTATACAGTCCATGGAATTCTCCAGTCCAGAATACTGGAGTGGATAGCCTTTCCCTTCTCCAGGAGATCTTCCCAACCTCGAGATCAAACCCAGGTCTCCAGCAATGCAGGTGGATTCTTTACCAGGTGAGCCACAAGGGAAGCCCAAGAGTACTGGAGTGGCTAGCCTATCCCCTCCCCAGCAGATCTTCCTGACCCAAGAATCGAACTGGGGTCTCCTGCATTGCAGGCAGGTTCTTTACCAGCGAAGCTATCAGAGAATCTCTTAAAAATAACTGAGTCAGTCTTGCTAGAATACTGGAATGGGTAGCCCTTCTCCATGGGTCTTCCCAGCCCAGGGACTGAACCCAGGGCTCCCGCATCATGGGCGGATTCTTTACCAGCTGAGCCATGAGGTGGTTTATGTTTTCCAACATTGGATCTTAATTTCATGCTGAGTTGTACCTCTTGATTCAGTATCCAACAGCTAAATAACAGAGACCACCTAATTGAAAGCGTATACTCAAAACCTGCAGACTAAATCAAAAACTCATATATGAGGCAAAGATAAGTTATTTTTTAGGCAAAATAAGTTATTGAGGCCAAAAAAAAGTAAGTTTATTTGTTAATAAGGAAGAGAATAGTAAATTCTAAAGTGTGAAAAGTTGGAGAGAAGAAAGAAATTGAGTGGAAGAAATTAAGTAGATATTAAGTAAGTGTTAAGAGTGAGAGGGAAAACGGAAGTTAACTGAGAAGATAGTCAAAACTAGGTGATGAAAAGTTGATGTGAAATGTTTGGAACCCTAAACCAAGCTTACTGGCATGCACTGGTGACCAAATATCACACAAAAAATATACTTCACATCTTTATTACTAGCTGATTCTTAGAATGTTTCACTGTTGCTCAAAGAAAATTCTCCCAATGTGTTCAAAGCATCCTATAATGGCTGAAATAATTATTTTGAAAATCAGAGTACTTGTGACTTCTGGTTGTATACCTTCCATGGTAAAAATAGATAAACCAGTGTGGTTCAAATTGATTGTGTTTTTTAAAGGAGGAAAAAGCTCTCTCTGTAGAAGACTGCACAGACACAGGATTAACTACAATTCTAATGATCTTTCATAGATATTGTGTATGAAACTGTAGACTCAGATATTTTTTTAAAAAATAATAATATGTGTCATCTATACAGTTGATACCAAGATATACTATTTCCTTTCCACTTCATTTTTCATAAGTCATAAAATTAGGGTTGAATGGTACAAAGTTTGTATAAATAAAATAAGGAACAGAAAAAATGCACAGCTACATACATATTGAATTTATCAATTTCCTGGAAAAAAATCATGGCATTATAACATAAAGACAACCATATACTTAAATTTCTTGCCTCTCCCAAATGAGATGAAATTTATCTTCACTGATCTCAGTAAAAGAATTTTAAGCAAAAAATGTAGTCCACTCTGTCTAAAACCTCATCTATGAGGAGACAGTGTAACAGACAAAGGGAAGAGACAGACACAAAAGGTGCAGTATAGGAGGTATGCCGGGGTCCAGCCCCGGTGGATCCAGGGTGATTCGAAGGTGGAGACGGAGTCGGCGTACTAGGAAAGAACTTATTTAATTATAGATAGAGAGAGATTAGGAAATTAGCAGAAAAAGGGGCTGAATAACTTGGCTTACATGGGATGCCAATCACCACCTACGTAGGCCGCAGGCGTCTTTCCGTTCTCCCGAAGGAGAGGAGGCACTGAGGCCTCCCCGGTCCGATCTTAGAAGCCCAGGCAGAGTTAGTAGGCTTGGTGAGGACCCAAGTGCCAGACGGGAATTCAGCCAGAAAATAGTAAGAGGTATTAGAGGAGAGAAAGAGGCTGAATAACTTGGTTTACACGGGATACCAATAAAATTCCAAGACAAGGAATTTGCACCATCTACGTTGGGCCACCGGCGCCACTTGAATATCGAAAAGTGCCCCTCCCTGGGCACCTTTTCGCATGGACTTGAAAGCCAGAAGATCTAGAATCAAAGAAGGTGCAATATAGGAGATATATGGCTTAGATATCATATAGTGAACTTTATTTGACTTTAATATTTCCTAAAACTGCCTTTGAAAACCAGAGGAAGAGGGTAACATTTGCCAAGTTTTATTATTGGTTTAAAGATACATGCATTGATAGGGTGTATAGCATGAAAACTCTGTATCAGATATTATGCCATTTAATAATGAATGCCATTTAATTTAATATTTAATATTAAATGTCATTTAATATTTAATGTGAGTTGTTCATTATTCCCATGTCACAGATTGGAATACTGAGGTTCACACTAAAAAGTGGTAGAGCCAGTTTTGAAGTCATACATTCCTGCCCACATCTTATATTCTTGCCACCATAATTTGTATCTTTCTATAAGTCTGTATAAAATTTCAAAGCAGGCTACAATTTTAATTCTTTTCTATGAAGCTGAATTTCATTAAATTCAGACCTATTAGAACTGGCTCTACATTAAGAAAGCTTATAGAAATTTTCTTGCTTAAATATATGGCTAATTGGTTATATATAGTTCACAATTCTCAAATAGCTTAGAATTTTAAATTATTGAGTCATGTTCCAAAATTGCTTTAAATGATTCAGTATAACAATGGTTAAGTTCCATTTAATGTATTTCCTTCCAGATATGGAAAAATGTCTCCTTAGCTAGCTAACTCTTTTACATAAACCACAACAAGCAGATAAAAGTTACCTAATAATTGTCCTAAATTGTTATAGGTTTGCTGAATTTTAAAAATCGATATTGACAACTGGCAATTGTTCTAACATTTTAAAAGTCTTAAAAACAGCCTATGATCAGATGCATTCATATACATTGTATTGTGTCCCTTACCCACAGGAACACCAATCAAAAGGAAATAAATAATAGGTGTTCTAACCAGAAAGAAAAAAAAAAAAACCTCAAAAGTAAGGAAATTTTCTCGAGATTGTTTCATTTCCTAAAGTGTCAGGTGTCATATATTCTGATTGTCACCCTGATGCTATCAAATAAATTTTGTCATTCAGATTCAAGCATTTAGATATTGGAAGAGTCCAGTGAATTTATCTATCTTTAGATTCATTTACCTTTACCCATATAAGAATTATTCACATTTTCAGATAAAATGCCAGTTGTAGTATGTAGTCAACTTTTTTCTGGTTTTATTTCATGAGTGGTATTATATTAGGAATTGGAGAAAGGAGAAAAGGGAATTTCACAGATGTTTCAGGATATTTTTAATAAGGCTTTGTTTTAGAAATGTTTTAATTAAAAAATGGTGCCAGTGAGGAGACTTAAATGCAGGATGTGTAAAAGGTTATTCTGAAAATTATTGACACTTACTTGCAGGACAGGGAAGACGTGCGCTGCAGTCCATGAAGTCACAAAGTCAAACACGACTGAGTTACTGAACAATATGCAGAGGACCCAAGAATCAGCATTCTAGATTTCAATATATAGATACATAATAGAGAGTTTTGAATCATCAGGAGCTAGGGTCTGCTTTGAGGAAATATATAATCTTATTAAGAGCTCTTATAATCACTATTTTGCTGGTTCAAATTTTCAATTTGATCGATATTTTTAATTCCTATCTTCAACACTCTACAGATACAACGATTATGTTATAGCCTGATAGAAATGATACAGGAAAAGAGTCTGGATTTCTCACATCCTCTGTAACTCTCTGAGTTTACTCAGTCTTTCTTAATTTGATTGATGACTGTGACATGAGGTGTACATGATATTGTATAAATATCACAATCACTAGAGAGATAGCTTTGAAGTTAATTTAACAAAACTGAGTTTCTATAAAAATTTGATAAAATATTGCTGTTTTTACAATTTAAGTGGTCTTTCAAGTGTACATAATATTGAGTCCTATTTATGTAGGTTCTTTGTGGCAGTTATGTTTAAAAAATGAGCAATTTTCTAACAATAGGATTTGTTTTTCTGGAATAAAAGATAGGAAAAGGAACTGATTTAAGTAAGTTATATGACTTCAAACTTGATGAAGTTAAATGATCAAAAGTTGATATTAGATTATTCCTTTATATTCATGATTCTTAGCATAGAATTTACTTTACAATATCAGTTGTAATTTAATCATTGCAGAGACTTCTTCATGTATAATTTACCCAGGTTTTGCTTCAATTTAAAAACCATTCCTTTAGTTGCATTTTCTGTGAAAAACGAGAATGACTTCACAATAAAACTTCAGTTAAAAGGCAACTTTACACTTAAATAAAATTTTATGTTGATATTATAACAAATGTAAATAACATCCAATATTATTATTTATTCATTTCAATATTCTGGACCCATTCAGTACTTCTATGTCACTGTGCATTCTTCTGATGTGGAATCAAAAACTGTACATACTGCTGTACTTTTTTAAAACAGAAAAATACCTTATTTTATAAGCATGTTCTACTCTTTTATTTATATTATTTAAATTATTTTTGTGTTCCAAGACAGCCTAAAGACAAGCTGCATTTTGTTAGGTAAAATTAATGAGACAATTAAAACTTTTAAACAGCAGACTATGTGACTCCACTAGTTATGTTGTAATTTTAGGTGTTATTTAGATATTTGAACAGTTAATTATTTAAAAACTTATGAGCTGTGGAACATCAATCCTTTTCACAAAATCTCATTTTAAAACCTTTTTCTATAATCAAGAATAGATCTGTTTAGTTCCCCTGAGCCCTCCCTACCCCCAGTGCATAACCCCTTTCCTTTTGTATTTCTTTTTCTCTACCATCAGCATTTTGTTTTAAAATTTGCATGAGCTTATTGTCTTAACCACACACTCTCATGAAATAAAATCTTATTTCAAACCAGAGAACACAATATATATAACACAGTATAACACATTAAATTCCGTTACTAAACTAAATCTCCAGATTAGTTTAGAATGGGGCATGTTTAATCATCTCTATATTCCAGGACAACCTACTGTGATATAAACAGATGTATTTTAAGTAATAAAGAAGAGTTATACTTTCCTTTTGCTGTCATAAAAGCTTAACTTATTTTTACAAAATAGAAGACAAATCATGAAGAAATATGTGACATCTTAAATATACTAAATTACTAATCTGCTGGCCAGTTTATTCAATACTCTGATGTGGAGTGAAGGTTTGAATCTCTTTCTTAAGAGAAACAGTGATCAAAATGATGGCTGAGAGAAACATGTTATCACACCCACCACTTTCTCTTTCAAAAACACAGAAAGGGAAAAAATTTCCTCACTCAAAACTTACATTCATTTTCGACTGCTTAGACCCCCAAAGTACATGTTTGTAGTTTCGAAATGTAAAAGAGGATCCAGCACAGTCCATGATTCTACCTGCATATACTAAGAACTGGGAAAGAGAGAGAAATGACACTCTTCTGAACCCAAGGGATGCGTCTCTTTTTTGAGACTTCGAAACAGAATATAATCCTGACCTTGAAGGGACAGCTTATTTACCACATCATTCTATGTTCTCAGAGGGGGAAAAAAAGTATGAATTTAATTATATCCTTGTCAAGACGTAATTCCATCTCAAAAATTAATTTTCGGTGCTTTGGAGTTATTGCACATTGAAAATATTGTCACACAAAAAACATGGGTGGCTGTCATAAACATTTTGAAAGTATTGACCTTACATATCTTCTCTGCACAACTATTGATTTTTTCTGTCTTTATTTTGACATTTCATGTGATTTCATCTAACATTCATCACTGCAGAAATGTTAGGTTTAAGGGTGTGCTTTTATTGTTTGGGTAGAGCAATCATAGACCTAGTTTACTACTTATCTATTAGAAGCAGTAGGCTGGATTCATCGATGCTGAAATGGTTCAGCGTCAACTTATTTTTCCAGAGGTTTCCAGGTTGCTCGTCTTTTTCCTCCTGAGATGTGAATTGGGTTGTCACTTTGGATATTAGATGTCAATAATTCATTAACTAGGCTTGAAAACACTAAACCCACGAATATTCTTAATTGAGGACTTTGTGAAATATAAATGATACAACTGTTAATACAGTTTCTGTTTGTTGGGAAGGTGATGTGGAGCACTAATACATTTCCAAATACCAATTATTCAATACATAATCAGAAATCAGTATTTTAGTTCAGTTTTATTATATAAATGTTTTGCCTTATCCAAATTTTCAGACTAGATTCTTCATGTTGTTTTCCTCCAGCCCCATGGGAGATAAATGGCTTTTTAAAAGACTCTGAATGGCATCTGTAACCAAAATATCATCTGAAAATATGTATTTCTCTTTCACTTGGGTAGCTTTCTTAAAATGAATTTGCAATGTGTTAAAAAATAACCAAGGCCTTCAATTGAGCAGTGAATAATTTATGTGTAAATAGGCTGACTTTTATTAGTATAAAAACTGGAAGAAAAGTCAACAAATTACTCGTGTTACTATAGACTAGTTTCAGACCAGCCAACAGCATGTAAAAATTATATTTTTCAGGCAGAACCAGCTGTATAATTTGCAAGGCTCAGTGCAAAATGAAAACATGAAGCCCTTTGTTCAAAGTTAGTAAGAATTTCAACAACAGCTAACATTAAACGCAAGGACTTTATAAGTGTTGGACTCTGTTTCTGAATAGACTGCATGCCCATTAAACTAGCTCTGTTTTTAGGTCCTATTCATGAAAGTCTAACTTTCTAATTCCATTTTTAATGAAGAAAGCTTGACCTCCTAACACTATAGTTTTCTTTTCCAAGAAAGTAAACTTAAACTGAGATAATCCATATTCAGGTTCAATAAAATACCATTAAGTAAATAAATTTTTAAAAATGATTTATTGCTAAAGCATGCAAAGTGTTACTTTACTTGATTATTTGTTTTTAGTCTCTGAATTAGAAATATGTTTTTAATTTTTTATTGCTAGCTAAAGTAAAAGCAAAATAAATATATAAGTAAATTCTACTTAATCATTCTTATGATAACATTTCCAGTTTATAGATGGTAAATCCAGAAGCTTCAGGTATCTCTCCATCTGTTAGCTGATTTGCAGAGAAAATTACTGTTAATGAAAATGGCAGTGCACACAAGGTGATCTTTAGAAGTTACCCACTATTCTCAAAGTGACATCGCTTTCCATGGCAAATAAGAAACTGTTATCTGGGTTTCATGTCCTCAAACAATTGCTATCAAAGCAGTAATAACTGATTTAAAAAGAAAGAAAGTGTTGTAATATGACTCTGTATCATTTATTAATGAAACATTTTTCTGTTGGCCAAAAAAATTACTGGAAGAGGTATTATGCTATAAAATACATTGGAAAATTTGTAACATATGATTCTTGAATTCTGTGTTTCCAATGATTTGAAATGAAGTCACTGTAATAAAATGCAATTATATTTTAGTGGCATATAAGTTTTTTTTCTTTCAGTTGAATAGAAAAACTAAGATATTTTGAGTCTTTAATGTTTTAATTATAGTATTTGATTCTGTGAAGAACAATTCTACTAATGAGAGCTGGCCTTCATAATGACATTCCTCATTGTATTATTTAACTAATCAGATTTTTCCTTCAGTCTCAGCATTTACTTGCCTTTATATATTCAAAGCAGATGCTCTTATCCTAGCATGTGTGTTAATATTAATTGAAGTTATTCAGGTGAATGACAAAGAAAATTAGACCCCTCAGGGTATCATCTTCCCTTGTAGTTTTTAAAAAAGCTTTCAAGAGCTGGTGTATAAATCTGAACAAAATACTCTACTCCACGTGCCACTATAGATTTATTACTAAGCTTTTGATCATGCAACTGAGAATGCCTCTGATAAAATATATGCCTTATAAAAGGTTCACATGATGAAATGGGTTTATAAAAAGAAATTTACACAAATTCTGAAATATAATTTTGACTATAAAATTATAAGAGAAATGTTTACTAGATTTAGTAATTTTGTTGAGAAAAATTGTATTCTGGCAGAAGAAGGATATACAAGATGGGGTTAAAGTATTTGTTGTTGTTATTCAGTTGCTAGGTCATGTCTGACTCTTTGGGACTCCATGGACTGCAGCACGCCAAGTTCCCCTGTCTTCTGCTATCTCATGGAGTCTGCTCAAATTCATGAACATTGAGTTGGTGATGCTATCTTACCATCTTATCCTCTGCCACCCCTTCTCCTTTTGCCTTCAGTCTTTCCCAGCATTAGGATTTTTTCCAGTGGGTCAGCTCTTCTCATTGGGTAGCCAAATTATTGGAGCTTCAGTTTCAACATCAGTCCTTCCAGTGAATATTCAGGATTGATTTCCTTTAGTGTTGACTGGTTTGATCTCCTTGAAGATATTTGCATATACAAAAGAAAAAATATGTAGGTAAAAATGCCTATCAATGAACTGATGTGAGTTAAGTTTGGAATAAAGTATATATACTTGAGAATGAACGATGGAGGAATACTGGGAAGAAAAAACTAACTGGTTTAGTTGGGTGTCAGATTGTCATGTTTATATAAATCAATACCCAGATATATTTCTAAATCATGGGACTTTCAAAAAACACTTTGTCTATGGAATTTGTGAAGCATTTAAAATCTTTTGTACTCTGTGGAAGAGAAACTTGAGATCTCTCCTCCAAAGTATGGATTTAATTCTATATTCAAATTCACAGGTAAAAAAATATTCATGGAGGTCTGCTGAAATTGCAAAATATAAATGATATCTGTTACTTTCAGCAGAATAAAACTAAAAAGAAAAATTTTCTCCCAACATACAACAGGGAGGAATACATACAGTTTCAAAGCACAGGATAAATTACTGATGACAATATTTTAGTAAAAATATGAAAAGCTGAAATAGAATTGAGAAACAGTGTAGCAATTGAAAATTATTCTTAAAATTATCAGATTGAGAAGGATACTGAGGAAATGTAAGTCTAAAGTCATTTCTTGCTTGCTTCCTCTATGAACTGAAACAGTTTCTTAGATAAAAAGAAGAAAATGCACATTCTGTTGACTGATCCTCCATAGTAAACAAAACATTTCATCAGTTCCCCAAAATGTTTTAATCCAGTTCCACTGAATACCTCTACCTTTATTTTCCAGTCTGTCCTCTCATACTTTTCCCTTCTTCCTTTTTCTGCTTCCTCCCTCTCTGCTCATATATACTGTCACTTCTCTCATCTGCACAGACTCTGACTGTACAGAAATTTTGAGGGGCCACTCGTATACCACCCCAATTTCCAAGACTTTCCTGAACCTCTCAAATCAAGGGGATATCCTTTCCTCTGAATATCCTTGTTTTTGTTCAGTTTCTAAGTTGTGTCTGACTCTTTGAGACTCCCATGAACTGCAGAACACTAGGCCAAAGTGTTGGAGCTTCAGCTTCAGCATCTGTCCTTCCAATGAATATTCAGGGTTGATTTCCTTTAGGATTGACTGGTTTAATCTCCTTGCAGTCCAAGCGAGACTCTCAAGAGTCTTCTTCAGCACCACACCTTGAAAGCATCAGTTCTTCTGCACTCAGCCTTCATTATGGTCCAACTCTCACATTCGTACATGACTACTGGATACCAGTCAAATTGGGCTCACACTAAAGGGCCCACACTAAAGGCCTCATTTTAATATATTCACCTCCTTAAATGCCCTATTTCCAAATATATTCAATTCTGAAGTACTCGAATTTCAACATATGACTTGGGGTGCCAGGGGTACATTTTATCCATGAAAAGTACATAAAACAGTACTTGGCATGTAATACTTAGTGAATTTGGGTGTTGGTGATACTATTTCTTCATCACACTTGTTCCTTTGGCTTCTGATCATTTTGGGCATTTTTATCTTATTCTTCCAGTGAATATGTGTTTTTCCTTATAATCTAAAGATTATTTCAAATTTGGCTTCCTATGACCACCACCCTCCCCATACCTGTTTACCTTAAATGCAATTTTGTCTGTTAACCTGACTATAAATATTTCATTATGCTATCATATTTATTTGAAATTTATACTTCTAGAAATCTCTTACACTCTCAAATCTTCATATTAAAAATTTTATTGTTTTAACTTACAAAGCATTTTCCATTACCACAGAACAATTCAAGAGATAAAAATAACTGAAGTATAAGAGATTCAGCAGTTTGATAGAAATGTGTATATAATATCATATATATTGCATATATGTTGTACTATACGAAAAAGACTACTACTATTCTGAGCTAATAGTAGTACTGAATGGTACTGAGTGGTAAAGTACTGAAAGTTAATTTACCCAAGACTCACTATATTCAGAATAACTATATTCAGAATAATTTGTCACTCAGAGAATTCCAGGTGGCATAGAAATTGAAAAAATAAATTCATAGAGTTTTGTGATTTAAAAATATTCACATGGAATTTCCTTAATTTATAACTGTGTCCAATGACTGAATTTTATTTAATGTACAGACAGGAAAGGCAACTGCTACGGGTAGCTTTTTGCAGAGTTTTATACAATTTAGAGTACTCTGGCTTTGACACCATAAATCAGCCACCTTTTTTTCTTATTTTCAGTATATCACATTAACCAATATAAACCTTACATTTTTACTGTTTATAAATGATTCTAGCTAGCAGAGTAGTGATCGAGCAAGGGGAAAAAAGAATTAATCAGGAAAATAATCTGACCAAAATGTGAAAATACACATCTTCAGAGATTTAACTGCCCACAGCACATTTCTGAGGAAAAGTAAATTAAGGATCCTCCCTTAGAAACCACTTAGAACTTAAGAAGCTTAAACTTCTATAACTTGAGGCATAAACGTGAGTTCTTTACAGAATTTCAGTTTTTTAGTCTTCAGTGAAGCAAATGGTATTGGTAGAAATTGGAAGAACACATCATGGAACAGCAAAAACCTTTTTCACAGCAAATGACAAAATAATTTTAGATATATTCTTGAACTGGTGTAATTGTAGAAGAAAGCATTGGAAATCTGATGAGATTTCTAAGAAATATGATTTGCCTCATTGCAGATCCTCTGAAATTAATGTGAGAAATGTCTTTATTTGCATTAAAATTGCCCAATCAATCCACTGATGCACCTTAGCACAATGTTGTGTATCAAAGCTTTATGAATTGAAACAAGAACTTATATCAGTAATTTCCCTATTACAGAGTAGCTTTTCAGTGCCAAGTGAAGAGTCAGTCTTCCAAATACTGCTAATGACACTCTTGCCATCAGACTATCAGACTGTTTTTTATGCAGAAGATTGAGCCTACAAAAGCTTCTCATTGTCACTTTAAAATTAAGCTACATTTTGAATAAATCAGAAAAGTAGTTCACTGCTAAAAGTAATAAGCAGTATATTACATTATAAAATATAAAAATACTTTGTGATGCAACCAACACTTTCCTCTATTTTATATTTACTAACTGTAAGTTTGCATATTAAGTGTAATTTGTCTATATCTTCCTAAAAAATAATTCAGAAATTGCCTTCTTTGAAAAGCATTTCCAGATTCACTTTGCACATATTCACACAAATAATGATTCCATTGTTAACAGGTGTTTTCCTTTTGTTTTAAAACATGAAGTGAAAATGAAAACAAATATGAACTACCTTACCATTTACATGCATTATGTCTTAATGTAAAGAGAGAAAATAAGTGATGACTATGAAGATTTCCAAGTTTATTTTGTAATTATTCATTTTCCATTGAATAAAAACTTTAAACTCATTACATGTTAACATAAATTATATTTTTAAAGAAACATAGCAATTTTTGCAAAATAAAAATTTACGGAGGAGTGTAAACTTGGTATATATTTTAATTGATGTTTCTATTGAAATTACTATAATTACATGCAATTATAAGCAATAATACAGAGTGGTTCTTTTATAATCCTTGCATACCTTATCCATATTTTACTCATTGGGAACATTTTGCAAAACTAAAATTTAGTATCATAACCAAGATATTGACATTAATATAATCTAACAATTTTATTCAGCTTCTTCACTTTTACTTGTCCTTATTTGGCGTGTGTGTGTGTGTTTATGTATATATGTGTGTTCAATAGAATCTTAGCATCTGGGTAGATTTGTGTAACAAGATTCTAAACAATACTAATCCTGCAAGAATCCTTTGTTTTGTTCTTTTATAATCACAACCACTTCTCTCCATCCCTTTTCCTCTGGCAAATATTAATCTCACTTCTATTTCAAGAAATTTAATCATTTTAAAATAGTATGTAAATAAAATTATACCGTGTGTAACCTTTTGAGACTAGTTTTTTCATTCAGCATAATTTCCCCTGGAGATTCATCCAAGTTCTATCAATACTATATTGCGTTTTACTGCTGAGTTGTATTTCATGGTATGTATGTATCTCAGTTTATCTTACCATTCATCTGTGGGAAAATATCTTGCTGATTCCATTTTTAGCTATTAAACATAAAACTACAATGTACATTCATGTACAGATTTTTATGTGAACAGTGTCAGACTTTATTTTGAGGGGCTCCAAAATCAGTGCAGATGGTGATTGCAGCCATGAAATTAAAAGATGCTTACTCCTTGGAAGGAAAGTTATGACCAACCTAGATAGCATATTCAAAAGCAGAGACATTACTTTGCCAACAAAGGTCTGTCTAGTCAAGGCTATGATTTTTCCTGTGGTCATGTATGGATGTGAGAGTTGGACTGTGAAGAAAGCTGAGTGCCGAAGAATCAATGCTTTTGAACAGCGGTGTTGGAGAAGACTCTTGAGAGTCCCTTGGACTGCAAGGAGATCCAACCAGTCCATCCTAAAGGAGATCAGTCCTGGCTGTTCATTGGAAGGACTGATACTTTTGCCACATCATGCGAAGAGTTGACTCATTGAAAAGACTCTGATGCTGGGAGGGATTGGGGGCAGGAGGAGAAGGGGACAACAGAGAATGAGATGCCTGGATGGCATCACCAACTCGATGGGCATGGGTTTGGGTAGGCTCCAGGAGTTGGTGATGGACAGGGAAGCCTGGCACGCTGTGATTCATGGGATCACAAAGAGTCGGACATGACTGAGTGACTGAACTGAAGTGAACTGAACTGAACTCTTCATTTCTCTGGGATAAATACCCAGAGTGAGATTTCTGGGCCTTACAGTAATTTCATGTTTAGATATATAGGAAACTGCCAAACTGACTTCCAGAGTGCCTCTACCATATTGCATTTCCCCAGATAGAATAAAGCTGACCCAGTTTCTCTGAATCCTTATGTTTGATGTCATAATTTTTTTATTTTTACCTTACATTATGTGTAGCTGTACATTGTTGTGGTTTTACTTTGCATTCTCCTAATGGCTAACGTTGTTGAACATCATTTCATTTGCCTATATACAGATTTACCATCCGTATATCCTTTTTGGCAAAGTGTCTTTTCATGTTCTTTTCGCATTTTCTAATTTAATGTTTGTTTTTTTGCTAATGAGTTTTGAGAGTCCTTTATATATTCAAAATACTACTTGTTTGTGAGATATGTAATTTGCAAATACATATCTTCTTCCAGTTTGTAGCTTGACTTTTCATCCTCAGGATATGAGCTTTCACAGAGCAAGTGCTTAATTTTGCTGAGGTCTAATTTATCAATTTTTCTTTTCAAATCATGCTCTGGGATCAAGTCTGAGAATTCATTTATGAGTCCTAGATCCTAAATATTTTCTACTATACTTTTTGCTAAAATATCTCATATTTTATACTTAAGTAAATTTATACATTTCTTGTTTGTAACTCAGTTTGAGTTGGTGCTTTTGTTGAGGTTCATTTGTGGGTAACAGTATAAGTGTCCACTTGTTTCAGTGTCATTTGTTGAAAAACTATACGTCTCTATTGAATTATTTTTGAACTTTTGTCAAAAATCTTGACACATTTGGATGAGTCTATTTCTGAATTCTCTATACTTTTTATTGAATTGATTTATATGTCTACATTTTCTCCAGTACCACCCCCATCCTTATTACTATGCTATAGAGTAAACCTTATTCTCAAGTAGATAGTTTCTTATTCTTTATTCCTCTTTATCAGTACTGTTTGATATATTATGGTGTCTGTACCTTTGCATTTTAGACTAAGCTTGTCTGTCTACAAAGAGGGATTCCCAGGTGGTGCTGTGGTTAAGAATCCTCCTTCCACTGCAGGAGATTTGGGTTCAATCCCTGGGTTGAGATGATTCCCTGGAGGAGGAAATAGCAACCCACTCCGGTATTCTTGCCAGGAGAATCCCATGGACAAAAGGAGCCTGGCTGCAGTCCGTGGAATCACAGAGTTGGACATGACTGGGCACACACATACACACATATCTACAAAGAAGTATGCTGGGATTTTTATAGAGATTGTATTAATCTTATTGACCAAATTGGGAAGAATTGACATCTTTACTATGTTGAGTCTTCCAGTCTATGAAATAAAGAGTATATCTCTCTATTTATTTATGTCTTCTTTATTTTCTTTTTTCAAAACACATTTATTAAGTTTATACATAACCATTTAATTTTATTTGGAGCAATTATGAATTATTTTTTATTTCTGTTTCCACATATTCCTTGTTAATAATTCCTTGCAGTTGATTTATATGTGTTGATTTTGTATGCTGCAGATTTGAACTTAGTTATTAGGTATAGGAGAGGGTTTTGTGTATATTTCTTAAGAACTCTTTATGGATACAACCATGCCATCTGCAACCAGAGTTAGTTGCATTTCTTCCTTTTTATTCCAAATGGCTTTTATCTCTTTCTGTTGCCATATAGCAGTGGCAAATTTTTCTTGCACTATTTGAATAAGGGTGCTGAGAGTAGACATCCCTCCTTTCTTTCTGATCTTGTGGGGGAAGCAATACATTTTTCACCATTAATTGTGATGTTATCTGTATGTTTTCATAGGTGTTCTTAGTAAGTTTGAGTAATTACCCTCTATTCCTATCTTGCTGAATGTTTTTGTTATAAAAAGATGTTGGGTTTTTTAAAATGCTTTTTCTGTTTTGATTGATCACATTATATTAATTATTTAATCATTGACGTAGTAGATTGCAATGATTGATTTTCAAATGTTAAAACAATCTTCTCTACAAGGAATATGACTCCCACTTGATCATGGTGTGTTAGTCTTTTAACACATTGCTGAATTTGTGTTGCTAATACTATCTGGGTTTTTTTGTTTTTCTTTTTTTCATTTAAGTTCATGAGTGATTGGTTTTATTTTTTATTTTGTCTAGTTTTGGCCTCATGAAATAAATTGGAAAGTGTTTTCTTCTCTTCTGGAAGAAGAGATTTTTCTGAAACCTTTATGTAAAATTATTCTTATTTATTTAGTTTTTGGTGGAATTTCCCAGTAAAACCATTTGGGTGTGGAGAGTTATTTTAGGGAAATTTTAAATTCTTTTTTTGTTGTTCATTTGCTAAGATGTGTCCAATTCTTTGTGATGCCATTAATTGTAGCACACTAGGCTTCCCTTTCCTTCATTATCTCCTGAAGTTTATTCAAACCCTTGTTCATTGAATCAGTAACACCATCCAATCATCTCATCCTCTGTTGCTCCCTTTTCTTCCTGCTCTCAATCTCTCCCAGCATCAAGGTCTTTTCCAAAGAGTCAGTTCTTCACATCAGGTGGCCAAAGTATTGGAGCTTCAGCTTCAACATCAGTACTTCCAATGAATATTCAGGACTCATTTCCTTTAGGACTGACTGGTTGGATCTCCTTGCTGATGCTCAAGAGTGTTCTCCAGCACCATAATTCAAAAGCATCAGTTCTTCAGAACTCAGCAATCTTTAGGTCCATCTGTTACATCCATACTTGACTAAAATTTCAAAACCATAGCTTTGAAATTTTAAATTGTTAAAAATTTTAATGGTTAAAGGGTCTTCGGATTGTTTTATCTTGGTTGAGAATGCCATGAGCAGTATCAAAATGCAAAAGATAGGACACTGGAAGATGAACTCCCTAGGTCAGTAGTTGCCTGATATGCTACTAAAGATCAGTGGAGAAATAACTCAGAAAGAATGAAGGGACAGAGTCAAAGCAACAACACCCAGTTGTGTGTGGATTTTACTGGTAATAGAAGCAAAGTCCAATGCTGTAAAGAGCAATAGTGCATAGGAATCTGGAATGTTAGGTCCATGAATCAAGGCAAATTGGAAGTGGTCAAATAGGAGATGACAAGAGTGAACATTGATGTTTTAGGAATCAGTGAACTAAAATGGGTGAATTTAACTCAGATGGCCACCATATCTACTACTGTGGGCAAGAATCCCTTAGAATAAATGGAGTAGTCATCATAGTCAACAAAAGAGTCTGAAATGCAGCACTTGGATGCAATCTCAAAGATGACAGAATAATTTCTGTTCATTTCCAAGGCAAGCCATTCAGTATCACAGTAATCCAAGTCAATGCTCTGACCAGTATGCTAAGTTGAACAGTTCTATGAAGACCTACAAGAACTTCTAGAACCAACACCCAAAAAAGATGTCCTTTTCATTAAAGGGGACTGGAATGCAAAAGTAGGAAGTCAAGAAACACCTGGAATAACAGGAAAATTTGGCCTTGGAGTACAGAATGAAGCAGGGCAAAGGCTAATAGAGTTTTGCCAAGAGAACACACTGGTCACAGCAAACCTCTTCCAACAACACAAGAGAAGACTCT
Source organism: Aepyceros melampus (assembly GCA_006408695.1). Lineage (NCBI taxonomy): Eukaryota > Metazoa > Chordata > Mammalia > Artiodactyla > Bovidae > Aepyceros > Aepyceros melampus. The sequence goes on from SJXQ01005689.1 coordinate 20,425, forward strand.
ACACATGGAGATCACCAGATGGTCAGTACTAAAATCAGACTGATTTTTTATTCTTTGAAGCCAAACATGGAGAAGCTCTATACTGTCAGCAAAAGCAAGACTGGGAACTGACTGTGGCTCAGATTATGAACTCCTCATTGCCAAATTCAGACTTAAATTGAAGAAAGTAGGGAAAACCAAGAGACCATCCAGGTATGACCTAAATCAAATCCCTTATGATTATAGAGAGTAAGTGACAAATATATTCAAGGGATTATATCTAATAGACAGAGTGCCTTAAAAACTATGGATGGAGTTCATGATATTATACAGAAGGCAGGGATCAAGACCATCCCCAAGAAAAAGAAAGGCAAAATGGTTGTTTGAGGAGGCCTTACAAATAGCTGTAAAAAGACAGGAAGTGAAAAGCAAAGGATAAAATGAAAGATATACCCATTTGAATATAGAGGTCCAAAGAATAGCAAGGAGAGATAAGAAAGCCTTCCTCAGTGATCAACACAAAGAAATGGAGGAAAACAATAGAATGGGAAAGACTAGAGATCTCCTCAAGAAAATTAGAGATACCAAGGGAACATATCATGCAAAGATGGACACAATAAAGGACAGAAATGGTATGGACCTAACAGAAGCAGAAGATATTAAGAAGAGGTGGCAAGAATACACAGAAGAACTATACAAAAAAGATCTTCATGACCCAGATAATCACGATGGTACAATCACTCACCTAGAGCCAGACATCCTGGAATGTGAAGTCAAGCGGGCCTTAGGAAACATCTCTACAAACAAAGCTAGTGGAGGTGATGGAATCCCAGTTGAGCTATTTCAAATCCCGAAAGATGATGCTGTGAAAGTGCTGCACTCAATATGCCAGCAAATTTGGAAAACTCAGCAGTGACCACAGGAGTGGAAAAGATCAGTTTTCATTCCAATCCCAAAGAAAGGCAATGCCAAAGAATGCTTAAACAACTGCACAGTTGTACTCATCTCACATACTAACAATAATGCTGAAAATTCTCAAGCCAGGCTTCAACAGTATGTGAACTTTCAGATGTTCAAGCTGGATTTAGAAAAGGCAGAGAAACTAGACATCGAATTGACAATATCTACTGGGTCATTGAAAAATCGAGAGAGTTCCAGGAAAACATCTATTTCTTCTTTATTGACTATGCCAAAGCCTTTGTGTGTATCACAGCAAATTGTGGAAAATCCTGAAAGATGGGACTACCAGACTACCTGACCTGCCTCTTGAGAAATTTTTATCCAGTACAGGAAGCAACAGAACTGGACATGGAGCAACAAACTGGTTCCAAATAGGGAAGGAGTGCATCAAGGCTGCATATTGTCACCCTGCTTATTTAACTTCTATGCAGAGTACATCATGAGAAATGCTAGGCTGGAAGAAGAATAAGCTGGAATCAAGATTTCCAGGAGAAATATCGATAACCTCAGATATGCAGATGACACCACCCTAATGGCAGAAAATGAAGAACAACTAAAGAACCTCTTGATGAAAGTGAAAGAGGAGAGTGAATAAAGTTGACTTAAAACTCAACATTCAGAAAACGAAGATCATGGCATCTGGTCCCATCACTTCATGGCAAATATATGGGGAAACAGTTAAAACAATGAGAGACTTTTGGGGGGCCTCCAAAATCACTGCAGATGGTGACTGTAGCCATGAAATTGAAAGATGCTTACTCCTTGGAAGAAAAGTTATGACCAACCTAGACATCGTATTATAAATCAGAGACATTACTTTGCCAACAAAGATCTGTCTAGTCAAAGCTATGGTTTTTCCAGTAGTCATTTATGGATGTGAGAATTGGACTATAAAAAAACAAGCTGAGCACTAAGGAATTGATGCTTTTGAACTCTGGTGTTGGAGAAGACTCTTGAGAGTCTCTTGGACTGTAAGGAGATCTAACCGGTCCACACTAAAGGAAATCGTCCTGAATGTTCATTGGAAGGACTGATGCTTAAGTTGAAGCTCCAGTACTTTGGCCACCTGATGCAGAGAACTGACTCATTGGAAAAGACCCTGATGGAGGAATGGGTTGAAGGCAGGCAGAGAAGGGGACAACAGAGGACGAGATGGTTGGATGGCATCACTGACTCAATGGACATGAGTTTGTGTAGACTCTGGGAGCTGGTGAAGAACAGAGAGGCCTGGCGTGCTGCTGTCCATGGGGTCGCAAAGGGTCGGACATCACTGAGCGACTGAACTGTACTGAATTTCTGTGATTAGCATGACTTGAGTAATATATCCACTTCTAGACCATTCACTTAATCAATGGAATGGGCTAATGTGATGGACAGTTCCACCAAAATCGCATAGAGTGGAAGGATGCTAAAGGGTACTCTTATAGGAGAAATGGAAGCAGGTATACTGGGAAGGTACAAACAGAAGACACTTCTCCAAGTTCCAGGCATCTGGACACCTAAAAGTTCCAGCACTTAAATTATCAAAAATTACATTAGCTTGATGCCTGTCTGGCCCGTCATGCCTCCATCTCTTTTTCACGCCTATCTGTTATCTTCTTTAAATTCCTTTTTAGTTCATCCTGCAAAAAAGAAAACTGATAGTACCTGAGCATCCTTTCATCATGTAATACTTCACAATGGTCATAGATTGAAGTATGTAACAACACAGACCCTCGGCTCAGGTTAATCTGAGTTTATATCCTGACTCTGCCACTTGCTCTCTTGATGACCTCAGACAAATTCCTTCATATCTCTGTAAAGCAGGGATGCAAATACCTACCTGAGGGTGATTATCAGGGTTAAAATATTTAAGGCATAGAGCATAGGACAAAATCAAACCTGAACTGCTATGAGCTCACCCAAGCCACAAAACAATAGGAGAAACAACACATGAAAGGCAAATAACAGTTCCCAGCTAGCTCCTGGATGCCCCGTAGCTCATGACTTTGTCCCAACAGAAGAAGCCAAAATCCTGAACTGAGTGATAAAGGCTATGAGGTGCACAGGGGCTTCACTGATGCCAGAGAAAGATATCCGACAGAAGGCAGCTCTGGTAGCTGAGCTTCCCTTGAGCTGTTTAAGAACCAAACCTCCAAGAAAAGTCAGTAGCAGGACCAGAGCCAGCTGGCTTGTCCCAGGGTCTGGAGTCTGTGTGCAATAATCTAAATGTTTTCTCCAAATTAAAATTTAAAGTAGATAAAAGTTTTATGACATGGATATTTATAGTCTGTTAAGGAAAAGTGGGCCACAAGATAAGACTCTTGTTCCATGAAAGATATGCGTCAAATATTGAGGAGTTTTCCAATGGGGAAAACTATTTTTCTGGCAGGTCCTGACCAAATACTTCTGTGTATATAGATGGGCTCTTTGGCTCTTGTACCCCACACCCACCCATAGATGGAATCATCCCTGTCACCACCACTAGAGCTCTGTCGGTTAGAATATGAACAGGTCAGAATCCAACTGAGTGACAAACTGCGTAGGTGAGGAGAGGCAGATTTAGTTTATTTAAGAGTTCAGTGCAGTCATCAAGGACCCAAATTCTTTCTCTTCAACTGATATCCTCAGCCTGTCAGCTTTTGCCCTCAAGCTTTTTTGTTCATGAACTGAAGATAACTGCAGCAACTCCAGTCATCACATTTTCACATAGTTATGTCTAAGGCCTAGAAGGAAAAAGTAGCTTTTTCCCTCATACCTTGGTCTGCCAGAACAAAATGCCACCATCCAGGTACTTTAAACAGTAGATATGTATTTTCTCACAATTCCAGAGGCTAGAAGTCCATGGTTAGATGCCAGCAAATTTGGTTTCTGGTGAGACCTTTCCTCATCTGTAGTTAGCCACCTTCTCACTGTAACAGCATGGCCTTTTCCCTAAGTTGGTGTGGAGAGAAAGCTCTGATGTCGCTTCTTTAAGGCCATGCCCTGTGATTTCACTTCACCTGTACTACCACCTTATAGGCTCTGTCTCCAAGGAGAGTCTCATTGCGACTGGGGCGTCAAATTATGAATTTGGGGGCAACACAGTTCTGTTACTATTACTTTCTTACTCATGTCCTTTTTAAAGTGTGAGAAAAATCTTTTCCAAAAGCCCCAGTTTGACTTATCCTCACATAAGTCATTATTAACTGGCAAGAAGAATAAAATTGCCACGATCGTTTACCCCATTGTGAGTGTTCTCAAACTCCCTTTAAGCACCTGAATACCCAAGAAGTGAATGAAATCTCTGGGCATAGTGACTGTCGTAAAAACAACTTGTAACTTTAAGAAGTCTTGTGCACTTAAAATTACTTGGGAAGAAGGTCTTCAGAAAACAATTTAAAAGAGCTAGCTCAACAGTTGGAGACTTGCCATGTTCTGGTGGTTTACTTTCACACAAAAATATAATTGTAACATTAAATTAAATTTTCCATTTTATAATTGCTTTGACTTGCCAAGATATTAAAACAATTAAAATTAATTTTAATAGCTATATATTGTCTTTCCCTAGATAAGAAACAGGAGGAGGGGGATTTGATGAAGTGGTCAAAAGATACAAACTTCCACTTTTAAAATAAATAAATACAAGGAATGTAATCTACAACATGATAAGTATAATTAACACTTGTCAGGCATATCCCCTGGAGAAGGAAATGGTAATCCACTCCAGTACTCTTGCCTGGAGAATCCCATGGATAGAGGAACCTGGTGGGCTACAGTCAATGGGGTTGCAAAGAGCCAGACACAGCTTAGCGACTGAATAAAAGCAAATGTTGTTTGCTTTTGAAGTGAAAGGTAAATGAAAGATAAAAGAACAAATCCTAAGAGTTTTCATCACAAGGAAAATTTCCTAATAATTAAATTATTTTTCCTAATAATTAAATTATTTTTCCTGTTTCTTTACTGTTCTTGTTGTATGTATGAATGAATGAATATTAATGCTGTATGCATGAATGAATGAATACAAGGTTACCTCTACTAAGTTCTCATTCCAGAAACAAATATTCAGGTAAATGAGTCATTTATAGACTAAATTCTTAAAGAAAGTACAGTTGTTAGTCATTGCCTTTCACAAGCTTTAGTGACATGGCAACTTCTTTGCTAAAAGTTTACATGCTTTTTTGAAGTGCTTGATCAGTTGAAAAGACTTTTCATAAACTTTGGTGTTTCTGAAATAAATTTATATAGCAACCATAGTTTTCACTTTTAAGAATTGAATTTTAAATTTAATCTTTATGAAAGCCATATATTAAGACATGCTTTTTTTGAGTAAAGAAGCATTAATTTACAAACATCTAATCTTATCTGAGTTTCTAATAATTTATAGTACCAATGGAACTACTGTCCTTTGCTTTATGCACTGATAAACTTTATAAACTTAATTTTTGAACAATCATAGTTTTGTGTTTGTACATGAGAAAATTATTTTATATAGATTATTTAAGATTGAAAGTAAGATATGAAAATGACAGTATAGAATAGGATAGTATATGGTTCCTTATAAAGAATGAAATAACATAAGCCAAATATTATTTCTAAAATTCTACATTTATCCTTGAAAAATATAAACCTGAAAATAAGGTTTACCCTGATATTTCATTGAAAATTCAGTTGACTGTGATATCCATGCACTGACTTCTGTCTAATTATTTGATTTTATTATGATTTTATTTTTTTATTCTAACTTCAAAGACTGAGTGAATATGCATGCATATTAAAACATGGCAGAAATAAATACTAGATCTTTCTAAATTTAATCTTATTTTCTTCCATGTTATTTAAAAACAAGCTTAATTCCTCATGTGAAATAGAGTAGAATTTTTTATTATGTATTAACTTGTTCAGATCACTTGAGAATCATTACTATACTTGAAAAGGTAATTTATCATTATCATACTTAAAATCATATATTAAGCAACTAATTGTGCATAACTGGGCTAAATGATTCCAAATTTCATAAATATAATTTATGAAATTACATACATACAGGAAGCTAAAAGAATTAGATTAAAAATTAAATATATTGATAGCAGAAAAGTATTTATCATACAATGATCAAAGGTATAATCTATTAAGTTTTTCAGACACTAAGTAAGAGAGCCAGAGATCCTGGAAGAGTACACAATGGGATGGGAATCAGATAGTAATCATAGGTGTTGCTTTTTTTCCTTTGATGGAACAGTATTTATAGACATGATGGGGTGGGGCCTTCCTTTTGTGTTTTAGTTAGAGTGGTAATATAAATTTACCAAATAGACAATTATCACAAGTAGTTAAAATATCTTACCAAATGAGTTACACATTTTAGCAGGCTTCTTTTCTTTTTTTTTTTTGGTACTTTCCTAACTATATAGTGCTTTTTTACTACCTATAAATTAATTTTTATATCCTAACATTTATTTGTACTTATCTGAATATTAAAGCATAGTTCCCATCTCTGCTCCATGTAGCCTTAAAATTGATATTGGTAAAGTTTCCATGCATTATTAAAATCTACTTTCAGGTTATTTTATATCAAAATTCCATTTTACCCATATAAAATTTTTTAATAAAAGTGAGTAGTATTACCTGCAGCCTTATCTTTGATCTGGATTTCAGTTTTTGAAAGCATCAGAGGTCTATTATATGAAATGAAAAGAATCAAAGTTCAGGTCCATGACAAAGCTTTTGAGTAAGACTAACTTCAAGTGTGTGAGTAATGCTTTGACCATTCCAGATACACATATTTTTCTCTTCAAGCTAATCCACAACCCTTCACACATGCCATTGTCAGCATCATCAACCAGTATTTATGAAGGCAGAAATGTAGAACACTGTGCAAAACAATAATAACTCAGGGTAACATATAATATCTTGTACAAGGTATTTACAGTTTTATATATGCATTTCCCTTGTGGTTTCAGAGTTTTATAAAAATAAAGGAATGAGTCATGAAGAGAAAGCATGAAAATGGTGGCAGACACAATTGCTTGTCTACCACAAAGCCACCTTTTTTTCTTAGCAATATAAACACAATTTGTTCAGGCAGTAATGTACCCATCCCCAAGGGAATATATATTTTTGCCTAAACTAGTTCTTTCAGTGAAACTTTTGAGAAGGTTTTAATTGAACATGACATTCATGGGTATTATTCTTGGCCCCCACAATTCAAGTCAACGTTATACCCCAGACACAGTGACAATTAAAAAATAATAGTGCTCTCAAAGTTTTCCGAATAGCACTTAGGGAGTAGTATCAATCCTAGTTGAGAAATACTCATCTAAATCAATCACAGTAATCCTGTCCTTCTTTGCCAGTTTTTGGTCTAAAAGCAGCCAAATGACCTAGTTCTCACTGACACTATGTCAAGGTAATTTTAATGAATTGCCTCAGGGAAATTTTTTGCTTCCTGGTAAAAGATATAGAGTTAGGAAAAGACCTTTGCCTTGTCCCTTCTACCCTTCCAGCTTTGGCTACTATTAGAAAAGGATGGGATACCTGGAATATTAAACCATGGTTTTATTATTCTGATCAAAAAGCCTCACTATACAAGCTTTCATTCTGAGAATGGTGAAACAGAAGGATGAACATGTCTAAGCCCTAGAATACATTGTTGAATTGATGAAACATACTGAGAAGATGTGTAAAGGTTTTTATTACTTAAGGCTTAATCAAATCATCTGTTATCACAAATTAACATAATTGAAAACATCTGCCCAAAGCATTTTTTATATTGAATCTTTTCTTATGTAACTTATGTATATATTATTTTACAAATATAGTGACTCCAAGAAAAGGATTGTAGAAAGGAGGGGATAGAGCTGATTGATATTGTTATATGGCAGGAACCAACATAACATTGTAAAGCAATTATCTTCCAATAAAAATAAAATAAAATAAAACTATTCATTTTATTGTTTTATGAGCATAATATTTTTATATACAGTGAGTACACCTTAAATGACACATTAGATGATGTTTCAGCACACATTCAGTCTAATTCCCATCATTTGCTTCATATTTTATTATAACAACATCTTCAATTGGCACAGCTTCTGTCTGAACACTTCCATGGTGTAGAAGCTAATAACTTCCAAGGCATTCCATTCCATTTTTGGACAGCTATCATCATTGGAAAATGTGCCTCAGTCCATTCCAAATATGGCTCCCTATTGTTTCCCCAACATTAGTTCTGTGCTCAGTGCCTTATAGGAAAGAAAAAAAAAACTAATCTCTCATTTCCTGCTAACAGGTTCTAATTAGTCAAGGTTAGCAATAGGAAGACAAGGATAACCTATGGGATAAAACTGAAATATGAGATGTCAGAGAATTCCAACCTGGCATATATAGGCCTTGCTAAATGGCCTTGTACATCTCCTGCTAAGCCTATTTGGCTTTCAACTCACCATACATTCATTGCCCTTTTATTGTCATTAAACCTGCTATCCTCAAGCTCTAAAAATGAGCAACACACTGCATATGTTCATAACTCTTTTACTAGGGACCAAAAAAGTGGCAGGAGTCCATCCTTCTATTGTGCCAAAGTGCAGTTTGTCGATTGAAAGATGTTAGCTGATGCAGTGGGAATGAGCTGGGATATCTCATTTGGCATGCCAACATAGCTCTTACACAGTTATTTCAAATTTTTAAAATAGACTGTGGCCAACTTTCAACTCAGAGGTGACCTAGATCAGGTTATTTAATGCTTATAAAATAGTGACTAAATCTATAATCAAACAAATCTTAAATCCTGAGAAATATCCATGTGATTTTCAAGTAAAAGAGATTTGTTAGGCTTTCTTTTGTTTCTAAAAATAGAATATTATTATATATCCCAGAGAGATATATTAACTCTTGTCAGTTTGGGAAAAAAATATGTATTAAGTTTACCATGTTTAAATTTTTGGAAAGATGTAGTTTGAGGAAAATCACTAATAAAAACAAATCTATTAAAACACTTTTTTCCATTTCTGAAATGACTCTGTTGTCAATGACAGATAGAAGCAGCTTACTCTGATGAGTTTAAAATTAAAAATAGAGTATATTTTTACTTTGAAGTAATTAAAGTAGCTATTCTAGGATAAGAAAATAACTCAAAATAATTAGAAGATTATTATATATGATACAAGCTGTCTGTTTTTCCTGGAAAGAAAGTTAACCTGTTAGTAGTAGAAGGAAGCTTTTTTTGTTCATAATGTCTGCAAGTTGGGGTATGGGGAGTGGGAAAGAGGAGTGGAAGATGGGAGCCAATTACCGATGTGCTCATTACCAAGATAATGTAACTATTATCTCTTATATTGATTTGTCATTACAAAGATGTACCACTATGTATGAAAGAAATATTTGGTAATAAATATCACCCTCAGTATGAGGGTGAAAGTGTTACTCACTCAGAGGTGTCTGACTCACTCTTTGCCACCCCATGGGCTGTGACTCTCCAAGCTCCTCTCTCCATTCAATTTCGCAAGCAAGAATACTGGAGTAGGTGGCCCTTCCCTTCTCCAGGGCTCTTCTAGACCCAGGGATCGAACCTGGGTCTCCCGCAGTGCAGGCAGACTTTTTAAACCATATGAACCACCAGGGAATCCCCAACTCTCAGTATGGTCAGAAGAGATCATGTAAAGTAATACAAAGATCTAAAAGTCTATGCTCGACCATCAGGAGTCCAATGGTCAGATACAGAGCAAGTAAATTTAATTGTTCTAACTTTTCTAATATACTACAAGTTTGTGCAAATAGTGTCTGTCTTATCCAATACTTCACACATATTATGAGAATTGTTTCCCTTAAAAAAAAACTCTATATCTACTGAATGAAGAAAGAAATGAGTAAGTAAGAAAAATGTGCATTGCTAATTTGGATTTTAGGTTAGCAGGGAGAATTTCTGCCTCTGTATAATAGAGTCCGACACAACTGAGTGACTTCACTTTCACTTTTCACTCTCATGCATTGGAGAAGGAAATGGCAACCCACTCCAGTATTCTTGCCTGGAGAATCCCAGGGACAGAGGAGCCTAGTGGGCTGCCATCAATGGGGTCGCACAGAGTCGGACACGACTGAAGCAACATAGCAGCAACAGCAGCATAATAGCTGAGTAGCTTCTATTTGACCAGTTGTTCTACAGATAACTATTGCAAACTCTGGATAAAATACTAAAAACAAAATCTGACATTACTCAATAGACTTGAGAGCTACCGAAAGGACACAGATATTTGGGAGAACTGACACCTGGAGGAAGAGAACAGCACTGGGCAGGTTGCCATTTTTACAGTTTTTGCTTGTGATCACTCCCAAGGCTGTGCCATCTTAAGTACCTAAACTGGGAGAGAAAAAAACCCTGTCTTACTAGTATACAGAACCAGAAGACATGTTTGAAGCAACAACAACTGGAAAATGAAGGGTGAGAAATGCCATGGAGGAGAAAGCACAGATGGGAAGCCCTCAATTATGTGTGTAAACTCTACCCTAATCACTGATTGATTCTGGAACTGTATTTATGAGGGCATATTCTAACAACCATGCTAAGGCAAAATGAACTATTTTGAGATTTCAGTTATTCTCACCAAAAAAGAGAAGATTGCAGTTCAAATTCAATCATTTTATCTATTTCAAATAATAATCAGCATGTTCAAATGAACAAAACAAAATCTAGTTTTACTGTTTATCATTTGCAATGGTCAGGATGCAATCCAAAATTATATGCCATGCAAAAGTATAGGAATATGTAGCTCAAAAATAAAAAACTCAATTAATGGAGGCAATCTAAAATGACCCAGATTTTGAAATTAACAGATAAGCAAAATGAGATATTCTTATAATAATTATGTTCAAGAAAGTAAAAAGCCCAGTAGAAATTATAGATAGAAAAGGAAAAACAGTCAGTTCAGTCACTGTCATGTCCAACCCTTTGAGACTCCATGGACTGCAACATGCCAGGCCTCCCTGTCCATCACCAACTCCAGGAGTTTACTCAAACTCATGTCCATTGAATCAGTGATGCCATCCAACCATCTCATCCTCTGTTGTCCCCTTCTCCTCCTGCCTTCAACTTTTACCAGCATCAGGGTCTTTTCCAATGAGTCAGTTCTCTGCATCAGGTGGCCAAAGTATTGGAGCTTCAGCTTCAGCATCAGTCCTTCCAATGAATATTCAGGACTGATTTCCTTTAAGATGGACAGGTTTGATCTCCTTGCTGTCCAAGGGACTCTCAAGAGTCTTCTCCAACATCACAGTTCAAAAGCATCAATCCTTCAGTGCTCAGCTTTCTTTAGAGTCCAATTCTTACATCCATACATGACTACTGGAGAAACCATAGACTTGCCTAGAAAGACCTTGTTGGCAAAGTAGTGTCTCTGCTTTTTAATATACCATCTATGTTGGACATAATGTTTCTTCCAAGGAGTAAACATCTTTTTATTTCATGGCTACAGTCACCATCTGCAGTGATTTTGGAGCCCAAAAAACTAATGTCTCTCACTGTTTCCACTGTTTCCCCCATCTATTTACCATGAAATGATGGGACCAGATGCCATAATCTTGGTTTTCTGAATGTTGAGTTTTAAATCAACTTTTTGACTCTCCTCTTTTACTTTCATCAAAAGCTCTTTAGTTCTTCCTTGCTTTCTGCCATAAGGGTGGTGTCATCTGCATATCTGAGGTTATTGATATTTCTCTTGGCAATCTTGATTCCAGCTTATGCTTCATCCAGCCCAGCATTTCTCATGATGTACTCTGCATATAAGTTAAATAAGCAGGGTGACAGTATGCAGCCTTGATGCACTCCTTTTCCTATTTGGAACCAGTCTGTTGTTCCATGTCCAGTTCTAACTGTTGCTTCCTGCCCTGCATATAGGTTTCTCAAGAGGCATGTCACATGGTCTGATATTCCCATCTGTATGAATTTCAAAATTCATAAATTTCAAAATTCACTGGATGGATTTAACAGGATATTCAAAATGACAGGAGACTTGGTGAACTTGAAAACAGTTCAAAAGATGTTGTTCCAAACTATAGAATAGAAAAAGATAAATTTTTAAAAGAACAGTTACCTCAAAACCTTGAATCTTGGGAGGAAAGGGGAAAGAACAGAAGACAGAAATAAGTGAAAAAGTAAAGGCAAAAAAACCTCTAATGAAGCAAAAAAAACCCCATAAATTTAAATACTCAAGATCATCAACAAACTCCTACCAGAAAAAATAAAAAATAAAAAAAAAAGCCAATCCTTGGCACATTGTAGTCAAACTATGTCCCTCCCAAAATAGAAAACCTTAAAACACTGGAGAAAATATACTGGAGTATAAAACAAGTGTCAGTAAATTTAGGTGGATTGAAATGGTGTAGCAGATACTCTGACTAAATCTGGACTAAATTAGAAATCACTAACAGTGAGATATTCAGAAGAAAACTATTATGCGGAAATCATACAATATGCTTTAAATGATTTAAAGAAATATTGAGAGAATTGCAGAATATTTGCAAATGAATACAGACATACCTTGGAGATATTGCAGGTTTGGTTTCAGAACACTGAAGTAAAGTGAATATCACAATAAAATGAGTCACAGGAATTTTTTGGTTTTCCAGAGCATATGAAAGTTTCTTTTTGCTATACTGTATTATATCAATGTGCAGTAGCATTATGTATGGAAAAAATTGTGTAGTGTTGGTGCTTAGTCACTCAGTCATATTCAACTCTTTGCAACCTCATAGACTGTAGCCTGCCAGGTTCCTCTGTCCATGGGATTATTTCAGTAAAAATACTGGGATCGGTTGCCATTTCCTTCTCCAGGGACCATGTCTTAATTAAAAAATATGTTATTACTAAAAATTGCTAACCATCAAGTCATAATTTTTTGCTGGTGGGGGATATTGCCTTGATGTTGATGGCTGCTGACTGATCAGGGCGGTGGTTGCTGCTGGTTGAGATGGCTGTGGTAATTTCTTAAAATAAAATAAAAATGAATTTTCCTACATTAATTGCCTTTTTTATTTCATGGGCAATTTCTCTAGGATATGCAATGCTAGTGGTAGCATTTTACTCAGAGTAGAACTTCTTTGAGAATTAGAGTCAATCCTCTCAAAACTTACCACTGCTTTATTAAGTAAGTTTATATAATACTCTAAATCCTTTGTTGTAATTCAACAATCTGCACAACATCTTCACCAGGAGTAGATTCCATCTCAAGAAACCATTTTCTTTGCTCATGTATAAGAAGCAACTCCTCATCCATAAAAGTTTTACCATAAGATTGCAGCAATTTGGTCTCAGCCTCGGGCTTCACTTCCAGTTCTAGTTCTCTTGCTTTTTCTACCACATCTGCAGCTACTTCTTCCACTGTAATTTTGAACTCCCAGATGTTATCCATGAGGGTTGGAATCAACTTCTTCCAAATATTTGTAAAGACGTAGATATTTTTTAACTCTTCCCATGAAACAATAACATTCTTAATGGCATCTCGATAGTGAATCCTCTTCAGAAAATTTTCAATTTACTTTGCCCATATCATCAGAGGATTCACTATTTATGGCCGCTGTATCCTTATGGGATATATTTCTTAACTAATGAGACTTAAAAGTTGAAACTACCCTTGACTCATGGGCTACAGAATAGACATTGTGTGAATAGTCATGAAAACAGCACTAATCTGTTGTACATCTCCATCAGAACTCTTAGGTGACCAGGTATGTTTGTCAATGAACAAAAGTATTTCTAAAGGAGCTCTTTTCTTCTGAGAAGTAGGCCTCAACAGTAGGCATCAGATAATCAGTAAATCATTTTATAAACAGATGTTCTGTCATCCATGCTTTGCTACTCCATTTATGTAGCACAGACAGAGAAGATTTAGTGTAATTCTTGAGGGCCCTAGGATTTTCAGAATAGTGAATGAGTATTAGCTTCAACTTAAAGTCACTTGCTACATTAGCTCCTAATAAGAGATTCAGGCTGTCCTTGAAAGCTTTGAAGCCAGACATTGACTTCTCCTTTCTAGCTATGAAAGTCCTAGATGGCATCTTCTTCCAATATAAGGCTGACTTGTATACACTGAAAATCTGTTATTTAGTGCAGCCACCTTCATTAATTAGCTTGATTTTTTTCATAACTTGCTGCAGATTCTACATTACATCAGCACTTGCTGCTTCACCTTGTACTTTTATGTTTTAGAGACAGCTTCTTTCCTAAAATCTTATGAACTAACTTCTATTAACCTCTTCAGCAGCTTCCTTACCTTTTTCAGCCTTCATAGAATTGAAGAGAATTCAGGCCTTGCTCTTGATTAGGCTTTGGCTTAAGAGAATGTTGTGACTAATTTGATCTTCTATCTAAATAACTAAAACTTTCTCCATATCAACAATAATTCTGTTTCACTTTCTGATCATTTGTGTATTCACTGGAGTAGCACTTTTAATTTCCTTCAAGAACTTGTTCTTCATTCACAGCTTGACTAACTGCTTGGGCAGGAGGCCTAGATTTAACTTATCTTGGATTTTGACTAGGTTTTCTCATTAAACTTAGTCATTTCTAGCCTTGGAGATGGGAATACCAGACCACCTGACCTGCCTCTTGAGAAATCTGTATGCAGGTCAGGAAGCAACAGTTAGAACTGGACATGGAACAACAGACTGGTTCCAAATAGGAAAAGGAGTACGTCAAGGCTGTATATTGTCACCCTGCTTATTTAACTTATATGCAGAGTACATCATGAGAAATGCTGGACTGGAAGAAACACAAGCTGGAATCAAGATTGCTGGGAGAAATATCAATAATCTCAGATATGCAGATGACACCACCCTTATGGCAGAAAGTGAGGAGGAGCTAAAAAGCCTCTTGTTGAAAGTGAAAGAGGAGAGTGGAAAAGTTGGCTTAAAGCTCAACATTCAGAAAACGAAGATCATGGCATCTGGCCCCATCACTTCATGGGAAATAGATGGGGAAACAGTAGAAACAGTGTCAGACTTTGTTTTTTTGGGCTCCAAAATCACTGCAGATGGTGACTGCAGCCATGAAATTAAAAGGCGCTTACTCCTTGGAAGAAAAGTTATGACCAACCTAGATAGTATATTCAAAAGCAGAGACATTACTTTGCCGACTAAGGTCCGTCTAGTCAAGGCTATGGTTTTTCCTGTGGTCATGTATGGATGTGAGAGTTGGACTGTGAAGAAGGCTGAGCGCAGAAGAATTGATGCTTTTGAACTGTGGTGTTGGAGAAGACTCTTGAGAGTCCCTTGGACTGCAAGGAGATCCAACCAGTCCATTCTGAAGGAGATCAACCCTGGGATTTCTTTGGAAGGAATGATGCTAAAACTGAAGCTCCAGTACTTTGGGCACCTTATGCGAAGAGTTGACTCATTGGAAAAGACCCTGATGCTGGGAGGGATTGGGGGCAGGAGGAGAAAGGGACGACCGAGGATGAGATGGCTGGATGGCATCACAGACTCAATGGACGTGAGTCTGAGTCAACTCCGGGAGTTGGTGATGGACAGGGAGGCCTGTCGTGCTGCGATTCATGGGGTCGCAAAGAGTCAGACACGACTGCGCGACTGAACTGAACTGAGCCTTGGATTTGAAATGAGAGACATATGACTGTTCATTTCACTTGAGCACTTAGGACAGTTAACAATACTATAATACCCTCTAAGTCAAATAATGTTTTGTCTCAGGGAATAATAAAGTCAAAGAAGAGGGAGAAAGATAGGGAAATGGTCAGTCAGTGGAGAAGTCAGAACACATACATTTATTAAGTTTTCTGTGTTATATAGGCACAATTTGTGACACCCCAAAACAATTACAATAGCAACATGGAAGATGGTGTGTGATACATGCCCAGTCATTTCAGTTGTGTCTTATCACTGACTGCAAACCATCATAATAAGTAGAATAATTCAAAAGTTTGAAAATTAAGAAATTACCAAATTGTGACACAAACACACAACGTGAACAGATGGTTTTTCAAAAATGTCACAACAGACTGGTTCAACACAGCAGGAAGACACGTGATAAAGTGAAGTGCAATAAAACAAGGTATGCTTGCAATTAAAACACATCAAGCAAAAATTTGTGAAATGTAACTAAATGGCTTAGAGGGAAATGTAAAGTTTTTAATTGGTAAGAAATGTCTAAATCAGTAAATTAATTTGAGCTAGAAAAAGAGTATCAAAACCAATGCAAGTACAAATAAGGAACAATAAAGAAAAGAGAATTCAATGAAATAGAAACTAGAAACACAGTACAGTATATTCACAAAGCCAAAGCTAGTCATTTGAAAATGTCAGCGAAGTTGACATACCACTCAGAAGGCAGAGAATAAGAAAGTGCAAGCACGATGAAGGAGAGAAAACAAATTAAAAATTCCATGCATGAAGATGTCTTATCACTACTGACCTAATAAGCACAAAGATGATGCAAACGGAATATTATGAGCAGCTTTACACAAACTGCATTCAACAATTTGGATGAAATGAGCAATTTCTGGAAAATTAGGCAGTTAACAGGGGATTAGATATGCAAATACTGGAGAATGAGGACAGAGCGGATGATTAAATGACCAGGAATGGGAAAAACTGAAAAGAGGGGAAAAAAGAAACGAAAATCTCAACATCGAAATTGAGAGCTGAGAAAATGCTAAAGTATTATTAGCTATTTTCTGCATTGGAGAAAATTAATTTTTAATTCTTGCTGATAAAATCTACTGGTATAAACAGAAAATTGAGGAAGCTGCCTTGAAAACTCTCTTGAAAATTAGAGTTCCTCACTTTCAACTCACCCTCAAGTATGTTGCTATCTTTTAGTTAAGTAGAAATTTTGGTTGTACGGTCAGAGCTGATTTGACTGAAACTTCAATGAGTTAAAGATGAAAAACTTTCAGAAATAAAACTTCTTCCAAAAAAATTTATTTTCACTATTAAGAAGCCATGCCAATAGTTCTTACTACATATAATGACAAGTTCTACAAAGTTCTGCATTTATTTCTATAGATGTGATCTGTTATTTTCTCTAATTTTTTTAGTCTTTATTTTTTATCAAATTATCAATTTGATAAATTATAAATTATCAAAGTATAATTGATTTACAATGTCATGTTAGTTTCAGGTGTAC
The DNA here is from genome assembly GCA_006408695.1 of Aepyceros melampus. Taxonomy (NCBI): domain Eukaryota; kingdom Metazoa; phylum Chordata; class Mammalia; order Artiodactyla; family Bovidae; genus Aepyceros; species Aepyceros melampus. The sequence continues at coordinate 37,454 of SJXQ01005689.1, forward strand.
AGCAAAGTGACTCAGTTATACATACATATTTGTTTTTTCTGATTATTGTCTCATAGGTTATTGCAGAATATTGAGTAGAGTTCTCTGTGCTATACAGGATGTGCTTGCTGTTACTTATTTTATATACAGTAATGTGTATATGTTAGTCCCAAACTTCTAATGTATCCCTCCTCCTTTCCCCTTTGGTAACCAAAAGTTTATTTTCTATTTCTGTGGGTCTATTTCTGTTTTGTATACAGGTTCATTTGTATCATTTTATTAGATTCCATATGTAGGCAATATCACATGGCATTTGTCTTTGTCTGGCTTACTTCACTTAGTATGAAAATCTCTGGGTCTATCCATGTTGCTGCCCATGGTATTACTTCATTCTTTTTATGACACGTGTAAAAGCTACACTATTACATGGTAGCTAATGAAATAGCTATACACTATTTCATTGTGTATAGTTGCCACTTCTTTATCTACTTATCTGTTAATGGCCACTTAGTTTCATTCCACATGTTGAATATTGCACATTGTGCTGCAGTGAACACTGGGGTGCATGCATCTTTTTGGTCTATGGTTTTCTTCTGATACATGCTTCAGTTCAGTTCAGTTCAGTTCACTCGCTCAGTCGTGTCCGACTCTTTGCGACCATGAATCACAGCACACCAGGCCTCCCTCTCTATCACCAACTCCCGGAGTTCACTCAGACTCACGTCCATCGAGTTGGTGATGCCATCCAGCCATCTCATTCTCCGTCGTCCCCTCCTTCTCCTGCCCCTAATCCCTCCCAGCAACAGAGTCTTTTCCAATGAGTCAACTCTTCGCATAAGGTGCCCAAAGTACTGGAGCTTCAGCTTTAGCATCATCCTTCCAAAGAAATCCCAGGGTTGATCTCCTTCAGAATGGACTGGTTGGATCTCCTTGCAGTCCAAGGGACTCTCAAGAGTCTTCTCCAACACCACAGTTCAAAAGCACCAATTCTTCAGCTTTCAGCCTTCTTCACAGTTCAACTGTCACACCCATACATGACCACTGGAAAAACCATGCCTAGGAGTGTGATTATAGGATAATATTGTAGCTCTCTCTTCAATTTTTTAATGAGTCTCCATACTGGTTTCCATAGTGGATGCAATAATTTACATTCCCACCAACAGTGTAGAATGGTTCCTTTTCCTCCACACCTTCCACAGCATTTACTATTTATAGACTTTTTAATGAAGGCCATTTGGACTGGTGTGAGGTGAGACGTCATTGTATATAGTTTTGATTTGCATTACTCTAATGATTAGTGAGAGTAAGCATCTTTTCATGTGCCTTTTGGCCAACTTTATATGACTTCTTTCTATCAGCTCTAGTCCCTTAAATCTATTTCTCACTTCCACTGTATAATCATAAGGGATTTGAATTAGATCATAAAAAGTTGTCTATTGGTTTTCCCTACTTTCTTCAATTTAAGTCTGAATTTGGCAATAAGGAGCTCATGATCTAAGCCACAGTCAGCTCCTGGTCTTGTTTGTGCTAACTGTATAGAGCTTTTCCATCTTTGGCTGCAAAAAATATGATCAGTCTGATTTTGGTATTGACCATCTTGTGATGTCCATGTGTAGAGTCTTCTCTTGTGTTGTTGGAAGAGGGTGTTTGCCATGACCAGTGAATTCTCTTGGCAAAACTCTATTAGCTTTTGCTCTGCTTCCTTCCATATTCCAAGGCCAAATTTGCCTGTTACCTCAGGGATCAAGACAGGGATCAAGACCATGCTCATGGAAAAGAAATGCAAAAAAAAAAAAAAAAGGCTGCCTGGGGAGGCCTTAAAAATAGCTATGAAAAGAAGAAAAGCAAAAAGCAAAGGAGAAAAGGAAAGATATAGGCATCTGAATACAGAGTTCCAAGAATAGCAAGGAGAGATAAGAAAGACTTCTTCAGCAATCAATGCAAAAAAATAGAGGAAAACAGAATGGGAAAGATAGAGATCTCTTCAAGAAAATTAGGAATACCAAGGGAACATTTGATGCAAAGATGGGCTTGATAAAGGACAGAAATAGAATGGACCTAACAGAAGCAGAAGATATTAAGAAGAGCTGGCAAAAATACACAGAAGAACTGTACAAAAAACATCTTCCTGACCCAGATAATCACGATGGTGTGATCACTCAACTAGAGCCAGAAATCCTGGAATGTGAAGTCTTAAAAAGCATCACTATGAACAAAGCTAGCTGAGGTGATGGAATTCCAGTTGAGCTATTTCAAATCCTGAAAGATGATGCTGTGAAAGTGCTGCTGCACTCAACATGCCAGCAAATTTGGAAAACTCAGCAGTGGCCACAGGACTGGAAAAGGTCAGTTTTTATTCCAATCCCAAAGAAAGGCAATGCCAAAGAATGCTCAAACTACCACACAATTGCACTCTTCTCACACGCTACTAAAGTAGTGCTCAAAATTCTTCAAGCCAGGCTTCAGCAATACATGAACTGTGAAAACTTCCAGATGTTCAAGCTAGTTTTAGAAAAGGCAGAGGAACCAGAGATCAAATTGCCAACATCCATGGGATCACTGAAAAAGCAAGAGAGTTCCAGAAAAACATCTATTTCTGCTTTATTGACTATGCCAAAGCCTTTGACTGTGTGGATCACAATAAACTGTGGAAAATTCTAAAAGAGATTGTAATACCAGACCACCCGACCTGCCTCTTGAGAAACCTATATGCAGGTCAGGAAGCAACAGTTAGAACTGTACATGGAATAGACTGGTTCCAAATAGGAAAAGGAGTACCTCAAGACTGTCTATTGTCCCCCTGCTTATTTAACTTATATGCAGAGTACATCATGAGAAATGCTGAGCTGGAAGAAGCACAAGCTGGAATCAAGATTGCCGGGAGAAATATCAATAACCTCAGATATGCAGATGACACCCCCTTATGGCAGAAAGTGAAGAGGAACTAAAAAGCCTCTTGATGAAAGTGAAAGTGAAGAGTGAAAATGTTGGCTTAAAGCTCAACATTCAGAAAACGAAGATCATGGCATCTAGTCCCATCACTTCATTGGAAATAGATGAGGAAACAGTGGAAACAGTGTCAGACTTTACTTTTTTGGGCTCAAAAATCACTGCAGATGGTGACTGCAGCCATGAAATTAAAAGACGCCTACTCCTTGGAAGAAAAGTTATGACCAACCTAGAGAGCATATTAAAAAGCAGAGACATTACTTTGCCGACTAAGGTCCGTCTAGTCAAGGTTCTGGTTTTTCCAGTAGTCATGTATGGATGTGACAGTTGGACTGTGAAAAAAGCTGAGTGCTGAAGAATTGATTCTTTTGAACTGTGATGTTGGAGAAGACTCTTCAGAGTCCCTTGCACTGCAAGGAGATCCAACCAGCCCATTCTGAAGAAGATCAGTCCTGGATGTTCATGGGAAGGACTGATGCTGAAGCTGAAACTCCAATACTCTGGCCACCTCATGCGAAGAGTTGACTCATTGGAAAAGACTCTGATGCTGGGAGGGATTGTGGGCAAGAGGAGAAGGGGACGACAGAGGATGAGATGGCTGGATGGCACTACAAACTCAATGGACGTGAGTTTGAGTGAACTCCGAGAGTTGTTGATTGACAGGGAGGCCTGACATGCTGCCATTCATGGACTTGCAAAGAATTGGACACGACTGAAGGACTGAATTGAACTGAACTGATAATGACTTCTTTACATAAATATCTGTTTAGAACTTATGCCCATTTTTCAATTGGATTGTTTGTTTTTATATTGAGCTATGTGAAGTGTTTGCATATTTTGGAGATTAATGCTGTGTTTGTCACATCATTTGCAAATATTTCCACTCATGAAGTTATTTTATTAGTTTTCTAGGTTGTATAACAAATTATCTCAGATGTAGCAGCTTAACACAAAACCCATTTATTTTCTCAACATTTCTATGAATCAGAAGCCACACACAACACAACTGTGTCCTCTGCTTACTGTCTCACAAGGTTGGCATCAAGGTGTTGGCTGAGCTGTGTTCTTTTTCAGAGTCTTTTTCCAAACTCACATCGTTGTCGGCAATTTTCATTCCCTTGTGGTTGTACGATTAAGGTATTCACTTCTCTGAGGGTCTGCTCTCTAACTCACAGTGTAGCTGGTTAGTGTAACTTGAGAAAACATTTATTTAAAGATATATATATATATATATATATATATATATCAGTTCAGTTCAGTTCAGTCACTCAGTCATGATTGACTCTTTGCAACCCCATTAATTAATTGCAGCACGCCAGGCCTCCCTGTCCATCACCAACTCCTGGAGTTCACCCAAATTCTTGTACATCGAATTGGTGATGCCATCCAGCCATTTCATCCTCTGTCATCCCCTTCTCATCCTGCCCCCAATCTTTCCCATCATCAGAGTCTTTTCCAGTGAGTCAAATCTTCACATGAGGTGGCCAATGTATTGGAGTTTCAGCTTTAGCATCAGTCCTTCCAAAGAACACCCAGGACTGATATCCTTTAAAATGCACTGGTTGGATCTCCTTGCTGTCCTTTGTTGGCAAAGTTATGTCTCTGCTTTTGAATAAGCTATCTAGGTTGGTCATAACTTTCCTTCCAAGGAGTAAGTGTCTTTTAATTTCTTGGCTGCAATCATCATCTACAGATATATAGGGCAAAACCTCAGATAGTATAATGTATGGTGTAAGAAGAAAAGTAAATTTGCAAGCAATAACGTTTAATTTATTTGTTAGTCTTTGTGTTCAGTCACTCAGTTGTATATGACTCTTTGTAACCCCATGGACTACACACATCAGGTTTCCCTGTCCTTCACTCTCTCCTGGAGTTTGCTCAAACTCATGTCCACTGACTCTATGATGCCATCCAACAGTCTCATCCTTTGTTGCCCTCTTCTCCTCCTGCCCTCAATCTTTCCCAGCATCAGTCTTTTCCAGTGAGTCAACTCTTCACATCAGGTGGTCAAAGATTGGAGCTTCAGCTTTAGCATCAGTCCTTCCCATGAATATTCCGGGTTGATTTCCTTTAGGATTGGACTGGTTTGATCTCCATGTTGTCCAGGGGACTCTCAAGAGTCTTCTCTAGCCACACAGTTCAAAAGCATCAATTCTTCAATGCTCAGTCTTCTTTATGATCCAGTTTTCACGTCCGTACATAACTAATGGAAAAACCATAGCTTTGACTATATAGTCTTTTGTCAGCAAAATGGTATCTCTTTTTTAATACACTGTCTAGGTTTGTCATAGCTTTTCTTCCAAGGAGCAAGCATCTTTTAATTTCATGGCTTCAGTCACCATCCTCAATTATTTTGAAGCCCAAGAAACAAAGTCTGTCACTGTTTCCATTTTTCCCTATTTTCCATGAAAAGATGAGCCTGGATGCCATGATCTTAGTTGTGTTTTTTTTTTTTTTTTTTTAGAGTGTTAAGCCAACTTTTCACTCTCTTCTTTCACCCTCATCAAAAGGCTCTTTAGTTTCTCTTTGCTTTTTGCCATTAGGGTGGTGTCATCTGCATATATGAAGTTATTGATATTTCTCCTGGCTCTCTTGAGTCCAGCTTGTGACTCATCCAGCCCAGCATTTTGCATCATGTATTCTGCATATAAGTTAAATAAGCAGGGTGATAATATGCAGGCTGATGTACTCCTTTTACAATTTTCCAGTCCATTCATTTTTCCATGTCTAACTGTTGCTTCTTGACCTGCATACAGATTTCTCAGGAGACAGATAAGGTGGTCTGATATTCCCACTTCTTTAAGAATTTTCCACAGTTTGTTATGATACACAAAAAGGATTTAGCATAGTCAATGAAGCAGCAGCTGCTGCTGCTGCTGCTGCTAAGTCGCTTCAGTCGTGTCCGACTCTGTGCGACCCCATAGACAGTGGCCCACCAGGCTCCTCGTCCCTGGGATTCTCCAGGCAAGAACACTGGAGTGGGTTGCCATTTCCTTCTCCAATGCATGAAAGTAAAAACTGAAAGTGATTCACTCGTCATGTCCAACTCTTAGCGACCTCGTGGGCTGCAGCCCACCAGGCTCCTCCAAATAGATGTTTTTTCTGGAGTTCTCTTGCTTTTTCTGTGATCCAAGGGATGCTAGCAATTTGATCTCTGGTTCCTCTGCCTTTTCTAAATCCAGCTTGTACATCTGAAAGTTGTCAGTTCACATACTATCGAAGCCTAACCTTGAAGGATTTTGAACATTACCTTGCTAGCATGTGAAATGAGCACAACAGTGCAGTAGTTTGAGCATTCTTTGGCATTGCCCTTCTTTGGGATTGTAATGAAAACTGACCGTTTCCAGTTCTGTGGCCACTGCTGAGTTTTCCAAATTTACTGGCATATTGAGTGTGGCAATTTAAAGGCATTATCTTTTAGGAATTGAAGTAGCTCAACTGGATTCCCTTACCTCCTCTAATTTTGTTCATAGTAATGCTTACTAAGACCCACTTGACTTCACATTCCAGGATGTCTGGCTTTAGGTGAGTGATCACACCATCATGGTTGTCCAAGTTATTAAGACCGTTTTTGTACAGTTCTTCTGTGTATTCTTGCCACCTCTTCTTAATATCTTCTGCTTCTGTTAGCTCCATACCATTTCTATCCTTTATTGTGCCCATCTTTGCATGAAATGTTCCCTTTGTTTCTTTAATTTGCTTGAAGAGATCTCTAGTTTTTCCCATTCTATTGATTTCCTCTATTTCTTTGCATTGTTCACTAAAGAATTGCTTTCTCACCTCCTTGCTCTTGTCTCTGCAACTCTGCATTCAAATGGGTATATCTTTCCCTTTCTCCTTTGCCTTTCACTTGTCTTCTTTTCTCAGCTATTTGAATCTTACCATGTACATGCTCTGACTACATAGCTAGTGGTCCCACTAGCTATACTAAAATGCTTCCATGTATGCTTATATTGGCTCTTTTAGCTCAATGAAGCTCAGTAAGGAAGGATCTCTGTAGGAGACATTACTCAACTCTCTTCCATCAATAAGATGTGCCCTTTGAGTTGTTTTCTCTTCTGATTATCGTGATACACCATGCTGAGTCTTCTGTGTATGGGGAGCAATGATTGCTTCGTTGTTATTCATCTGATAGGAGCCTCATTGTTTCTCTCTGTGAGCAACACAAAGATTTCATAGGTGCATCATTTTTGGCACAAACCAGGCAGCCTGTCTCATTAACGTGCTCACCCAGAGTTGCTGTAACTATCAGTAAGAAATTGTGTTAAATAAATGATTTTGCTTTTTCACCTGCTAGGCTCTAATAGCATCCCCAAAGTAATCTTGGTCTAACAGCTTGAGTCTTTTCCAAAAATGATCAAGTGATCAATTCTTTTTAACAATAAGGGGTAAACTTCAGCACTGTGCAGAATTCCAGGTGCAAGAGCAGTTGCCATGAATAGAAGCAGAAATTTAATATGAGTCATGCAATTTAGTATCAGTACCTACTAAGATATTTTTTAAAGTCATTACACTGTGTCTGAAAGAGACAAGGCAGGGTACCTAAAGTAAATCAGGCAGTTGATCTAAAAATATGTTTTTATTCATTCTGAAAATATTTCTTAAACATTTAACATTTGCCAGGCTGTGCTAGGCACAGAAGATAAAGCAACACGTAAGATTGGCATGGTCATAACTTGCATCAAAAGTACATTTTTAGTAAAGGAGAGAGACAAATACAGATGAAATCATTTAATTATAATTTGATGGGAACTGTGATATAATAGAGTTTCCCTGGTGGCTCAGAGGTTAAAGCATTTGCCTGCAATGTGGGAGAAAATTATGTGATATAATAGACTATTTCAGTGTGCAAGAGAGCAAGTAGGTTGGAAATATAGATGTGTCTTATTTTCACTGAAATTAATGCTTCTAAATAACTTACCATAGAGTTTGATAAAGATTTATGAATATAATTTGGTGTTTAATATCATCAATGTGTTTATTTTTGAGCACATCCACATGTATTTTTAAAAGAATTCATTTAGACTGTATATATATGACAAAATAATGATATATTACACCTCAAAAGTGTTTATGACAATAAAACCCATCACATTGAATGTTTATGATTAAAACTCAGGAAATGAGAAAGCTAAATTTTTATAGCACTTAATTATCATTTCACATTTATTATTTGTTTACACATTTTTAAAGCAAATATTAATTTAAGAACAGGATTTATCTATTATGTTATGACAAGATTTCACTTTTACCATTTCTGATTTTTTCTTTAATTTTGTAGTGTTATTATATTGTGTTAATTTTATTTAAAGGAGTTATAGCTGGGCATTTGAAAAAATGTTGGTGTACTTTGTTTCATGCTATTTTATGAAAATTACAGCAACAAACACCCTATAGGTTAATTGAATCCACAGTTAAGGATTCACATGTTAATTAATTTTAAAGAAAGTCTAATGCATTATGCAAACCACCAAATCTAGGTGACAATTTCATTTTTATTTTAATTAGATCATCCAATTTGAGAAGGTACTTATGGCCCAGTAAGTGAAGGAGAAGGAAGTGTGGAAGTTCATTAAGATTACCATGATGCTTCTGGAAGAAGAACAAAACCTATGTTTGAAATGGAAGTACTTCAGTTATTTATAGGATTCAAGAAGAAGTCACCATGATTATATTTGTATATTCCGCTTTTTGTATGAATGTACCTATTTAGCATAGGAATCCATAAATACTCCATATTGCCCCTGAAATATATATCAGGAAAGTGTCAGGTTCTACAAAGACAAAAGCAAATTATTTCTGCAGGTTATCCAAGCTTATATTTTTTCCTAAAGTTATAGCAAACTTTTCAGCATCAGATTGAAATGTGAGTTTGTGGGACAGTCCTTGGCCTGGGAATCAAGATACTAGGGTTTGTGTCTCATTATAAAATAATAGAGTAGATTAAAAATGAACCTTAAAACTCTTTTAGAATGATGTTCTAGAGTCCACAGTGGGCATACAGACTTTTTTTTTTCCTTTTTCAATCCTTATACATTTTACTTATTTTTAAAAGCCCTGAATTAGCTATGGAAAACAGTATAGCAGCTTTCTAAAAATTAAAATAGAATTACCATGTGATCCAGCAATTCTACGTCTAGGTTTATACACAAAAGAATTGAAAACACTAACAGATATTTGTATACCCATGTTCTTAGCAGCATTATTCACAGAAGCCAAAAAGTGGAAACAACTGAAGTGCTCACCAGCAAATGAATGGATAAACAAAATGTGGTCTATACATACAATAGAATAGTATTCTGCCTTACGTCAGAAAATATGATACGTGTCACAGCATGGACGAATCTTGAGGACATCTCTAAATAAAACAAGTCAGTCACAAAAGGACAAATAGTGTCTGATTATATTATATGAGGTACCTAGAGTATTCAAATTCAAAGAGAAAGTTGCCAGAGGCTAGAAGAGGGGGGAAATGGGGAAGTTATTGTTGAGTGGGCACATATTTTCAATTTGAGGAAATGAAAAAGTTTTGGGGGTTGGATGGTGATAACTGTGGCATGTGGCACATGAACTTGGGCAGACTTCGGGATGTCAGGAGGCGCAGGGAGGCCTGGTGTGCTGCAGGCCATGGAGTCACAAAGAGTCGGACACGACTGGGCGACTGAACAGTAAAGCAATGGTGGCACAGCAGCATGAAAGTACTTAAAGTCATTGAAACATACACTTTTAAATGGTTAAAATAGTAGATTTATATGCATTTTACCACAATTTTAAAAAAAAGTCTTGAACTGATAGAAATGTTTTGAGAAAAATTATTAACACAATTATGAAGGAATATAATATCCATCCTTATCCTTTGGGGAGATTGTATTTTAGTACGATATACCATGTGTTACTGAACCAATTTTTTAGAATCTAGTCTTCATTTGCAGGTGGCGTAAATAATAGATTTTTTCCCACTCTGTTTTAAGTATTTCAGAAGGCATCCACATTTGAGGTACAGGAAAAAATGACACAGGGCTATTTTTCATGTGATAAAGTTTCTTAGATTTATGCCACAACTAGCACATTTCAAAGGAAAATGCCAGTATTTATGATTAGGGTCATGTTTAAATAAAATGCAAACAGTTACATATAAAACATAATTTATTTCTGTGCAACTCTGGAGTCTAGACTTTATCAGTTTAGTTCTGTTCAGATTTAATAAGAACCAACAACTGATAATTATTTGACTTTAGCAGAATCAAAAGCACTAATTTCTTCCTTAAAATGACCTTTTAAATAATATAAATTTATTTTGGCATTCATTTGTTGTTTAATTTTAAAAGTAAGTCGGCCTGATTTTCTGGAAAATCACTTCAGAAGATAAATGAAGTACAAATTGAAGACTTGAGTTTGGGATGTTCATCTTAAACAGTCATGAGCAACTTTCCCATTCCAAGAAAATACCTTATCTCAGTTTGATGTAGGCTTTAAACAGAACAAGTTAATATTTTTAGGTTTCAGAGTTCCACTAAATACAAAGGAAAAAAAAAAAAGAAAGTTATATGTTAACAAAACAAAATATTTTCAATATCTTGAAGACGAGAGCTACTAGACATTGATATGTACCAAGACATACTCCCTCATACCTTAGTCAGTAAAGAATCTGCCTGCAATGCATGAGACCAGTTTTGATTCCTGGGTTGGGAAGATCCCCTGGAGAAGGAAATGGCAATCTATTCCAGTATTCTCTCCTGGAGAATCCCATGGACAGAGGAGCCTAGCAGGCCACAGTCCTTGGGGTCTCAAGAGTAGGACATAACTTAGCAACTAAACCACCACCACCTAAAATGGGCTTCCCTGGTGGCTCAGATTCAGAAGACATACTCATGGAAAATAAAAAATGTAAATAGCATGATTTTATAATGATTTAGAAGACAAATGACTATTTCTTACATTTTATGTTAAAAATCATGATATCCATATTTTATGCCATTAAATATTTATTGAATATTTATGATTTACTGAGAGATTAGCTTATTCTAGGAATGCAAATATCCATAAGTTAAACACTGTCTTAACATTAAAGGATAGAAGTTGTTAAAAAGTGTGGTATCTTCAGGACACCAAAACATTCTGTAGGAACAGACAGAGGGAAACCAATCCAGTCTAGTGATGTTCAGAAGAGTTAAATCCAGGCATAAACCTTAAAAAAATGGTTAAGATTCAACTATAAAAACTATATAAAAAATAATAAAAGGTAGGGAGATGGTTAAAGGTGTTAAGGAATAGAAAAGAGATATGCTTTAAAGTCCAGACTGGAGAAGATTCTTTTTTTTTTTTTAATGTAACTTTTATTTTATTTTATTTATTTTTTAATATAAATTTATTTATTTTAATCAGAGGCTAATTGCTTTACAATATTGTATTCGTTTTGCCATACATTGACATGAATCTGTCACAGGTGTACATGTGTTCCCCATCCATGAAAGAAAATAACCTACAGCCCCGATTACTGTACCCAGGAAGGATCTCATTCAAATATGAGAAAAACTTTACAGACTAGCAAAAGCTGAGAGAATTCAGCACCACCAAACCAGCTCTCCAACAAATGCTAAAAGATCTCTAGACAGGAAACACAGAAAGGGTGTATAAACTCAAATCCAAAACAATAAAGTAAATGGCAATGGGATCATACTTACCAATAATTACCTTAACCGTAACTGGGTTGAATGCCCCAATCAAAAGACAAAGACTGGCTGAATGGATACAAAAACAAGACCCCTATATATGTTGTCTACAAAAGACCCACCTCGAAACAAGGGACACATACAGACAGAAAGTGAAGGGCTGGAAAAAGGTATTCCACGCAAATAGAGACCAAAAGAAAGCAAGAGTAGCAATACTCATATCAGATAAAATATACATTAAAACAAAGGCTGTGAAAAGAGATAAAGAATAACAGTACATAATGATTAAAGGATCAATCCAAGAAGAAGATATAACAGTTATAAATATATATGCACCCAACATAGGAGCACTGCAATATGTAAGACAAATGTTAACAAGTATGAAAGGAGAAATTAACAATAACACAATAATAGTGGGAGACTTTAATACTCCACTCACATCTATGGATAGATCAACTAAACAGAAAATTAACAAGGAAACACAAACTTTAAATGTCCAATAGGCCAGTTAGACCTAATTGATATCTATAGGATATTTCACCCCAAAACAATGAATTTCACCTTTTCCTCAAGCACACACGGAACCTTCTCAAGGATAGATCACATCCTGGGCCATAAATCTAGCCTTGGTAAATTCAAAAAAATTGAAATCATTCCAAGCATCTTTCTACCACAATGCAGAAAGATTAGATCTCAATTACAGGAGAAAAACTATTAAAGATTCCAACATATGGAGGCTGAACAACATGCTGCTTAATAACCAACAAATCACTGAAGAAATCAAAATATGCATAGAAATGAATAAAAATGAAAACACAACAACCCAAAACCTATTGGACACTGTAAAAGCAGTGCTAAGGGGAAGGTTCATAGCAATACAGGCTTACCTCAAGACACAAGAAAAAAGTCAAATAAATAACCTAACTCTAGTCGGACACGACTGAGCGACTTCACTTTCACTTTTCACTTTTATGCATTGGAGAAGGAAATGGCAACCCACTTCAGTGTTCTTGCCTGGAGAATCCCAGGGACGAGGGAGCCTGGTGGGCTGCTGTCTATGGTGTCATACAGAGTCAGACATGACTGAAGCGACTTAGCAGCAGCAGCAGCAGCTACACCTAAAGCAACTAGAAAAGGAAGAAATGAAGAACCCCAGGGTTAGCAGAAGGAAAGAAATCTTAAAAGTTAGGGCAGAAATAAATGCAAAAGAAAGAAAAGAGACCATAGCAAAAATCAACAAAGCCAAAAGCTGGTTCTTTCAAAGGATAAATAAAATTGACAGACCATTAGCCAGACTCATCAAGAAACAAAAGGAGAAAAATCAAATCAATAAAATTAGAAATGAAAATGGAGAGATCACAACAGATAACACAGAAATACGAAGGATCATAAGAGACTACTATCAGCAACTATATGCCAATAAACTGTACAACTTGGAAGAAATGGACAAATTCTTAGAAAAGTACAACTTTCCAAAACTGAACCAGGAAGAAATAGAAAATCTTAACAGACCCATCCAAGCACGGAAATTGAAACTGTAATCAGAAATTTTCCAGCAACAAAAGCCCAGGACCAGAGGGCTTCACAACTGAATTCTACCAAAAATTTCGAGAAGAGCTAACACCTGTCCTACTCAAACTCTTCCAGAAATTTGCAGAGGAAGGTCAACTTCCAAACTCATTCTATGAGGCCACAATCACCCTAATACCAAAACTGACAAAGATGCTACAAAAAAAGAAAACTGGAGAAGATTCTTGAGAGTCCCTTGGACAGCAAGATCAAATTAGTCAATCCCAAAGGAAATCAAACTTGAATATTCACTGGAAGGACTGATGCTAAAACTGAAGCTCCAATACATTGGCCACCTGATGCAAAGAGCAGATTCATTGGAATAAGACCCTGATGCTGGGAAATATTGAGGACAGGAGGAGAAGGGAGAGACAGAGGATGAGATGGTTGGATGGCATCATAGACTCATTGGATGTAAGTATGAGCAAACTCCTTACAGTGAAGATAGTGAAGGGAGATAGTGAAGGGAAAAGAAGCCTGGCATACTGCAGTTCATGGTGTCTCAAAGAGTCGGATATGACTGAGCAACTGAACGACAACAAATTTGTATGTGAATAAGTCAAACTTGTTTAGTATTTACTTAGAACTGCTAAAATATGATACTGAGTTTATTTAGATACATTTTAAAGAATCTTAAAGATATTCCTTTATTTGGAATAAAGAGATATTCCAAAGCCATTGAAAGCTCAGGAGTACATGAGGCTCAGGTTATATAATATTCTATTTCTTCTAAACACCACCCTGTCACATTTTAAATATTATGATAGAAAAAAATTACAGAGACATCTTAATGGATTATATTTTTCACTCCACAGTTTCTAATAGTGGACACTGACTCCCTCCTATATGTCTATGGTTTTCCTTTAAAGAATCCATGGCTTAATTAAAATAAAAGGTTGTTTGGATGTTACTTGATTTGGTTGTGGTTGTAATTTTTGTGTGGGTTTTTTTTTTCACCTGTAAAATCTGTTTAATCATCCTTAGATAAGGGATTTTGTTTTGTTTTGCTTTTCTACAGCTTTGTTTTGTAAAACAGAAAAGAATCTCACTCTTTGTGGGAAATAATACTCATTCATTCAATGAGTATTGAATGGATACTCAATTGCTACAATCTGGATTCAAAACCCACCTTCAAAATGTCTCCCTCACAAAAATTATGGAAAGATAGTGAAATCTCAGCTGGTTCTCTTTAAATCAGCCTGAGAAAATTCAGTATGGGATTATTTGGCTTACATTTAAAGGTCACTTTGATTCAAGGCCTTTCTAACTATAGAACTGTAGCCCACCAGGCTCATCTGTCCATGGCATTCTTGAGTCTAGAATAAGGGAGTGGGTAGCCATTCCCTTCTCCAAGGGAATTTCCTGACCCAGGGTCTCCCGCATTGCAGGTAGATTATTTACCATCTGAGTCACCAACTATAGAATCTCCACATTGTGATGTATCGATCTCATATTTCTGTCTAAATCTAGATATTTCTGTCTTCCTAATATTTCAGTATTCTAGGCAATTTCTCTTGTATAATAAGAGCAATATATTAGCTATAGCACTTTTATTAATTGGTTAATTAATTCAACAAATATTTATTCATCACCTACTGTGTAACAGGCAACATTCATGGTGCTCTTGTCAATGCACTGAATACATCCAGCAAGCAACAGTTTAAAACTTTCCAGTCATGGGATATTTAAAGTGATAGAGCTCTCTTTTAAATCTAAGCATTAGACTGAATAATTTACCTAACTAGTGGTGAAGGTCCTGTGTTCTTATGTACATGTGTGGAAATGCTATTTCTGAATAAGTTTACTGTTAATAAGTAATCTAAGGCTGAAATTAATAATACACCATCATCTCACTACCCTGTGAAAACAGAGTGGGGATAAGCAATAATTAGATATGATATTAAGCAAAGTTAATAAAAAGTGTGTTTGGAAAAACTAAACAAAGTAATAAATTGTGATTATGCAATGTTGTGGGGCTTCCCTGGTGGCTCAATGGTAAAGAATCTGCCTGCAATGCAAGAGACCCAGGTTCAGTCCCTGAGTTGGGAAGATTCCATGGAGAAGGGAAATGGCTACTCACTCCAGTATTCTTACCTGGAGAATTCCATGGACAGAGGAGCCTGGCGAGCTACAGTCCATGAGGTTGTAAAGAATCAGACACAACTGAGTAACTAATACACATATATACACATGCAATTATGTAAGATATGCAAATTATTTTATTGTATGTCAGAAAACTTGGGTCACAGACTGTCTCTCACTATTGTTTAAAAACCATGGCCCTGAATTCCATGAGTTCTTTGAACTTCACTTCTTTGCTGTGAAATGAAAATAATAAGAGCTGACATTTACTAAGCACTTACCACATGCTAGGAACTACACTCAGTGCTTTAGAGGAATTGATTCATTGAGTCCTCACAACACCCCAGGAGAAGATATTATTGTTCTCTGTCTGCAGATGAAAAATAATGGTACGTAAATTGGAAACTTGATCACATAACACAATCAATGAATGTAGACTGAGATTTGAATCTAGAAAGTCTTTCTCTAGAATCCATGGCTATTAACATATGAGTGCTTTTATAATGCCACATATGAAGTAATAAAAATTAAAGAGTTTTACAATCTATCGTGTTACAAACACCTGTAATATTATTATTGTTAAAATTTGAATGATTAATATGTTGCCTGTTCTGTGTATGTGTGTGCATGTTTGTGCTGCTGCGGCTGCTGCTAAGTCACTTCAGTTGTGTCTGACTCTGTGTGACCCCATAGATGGCAGCCCACCAGGCTCCCCAGTCCCTGGGATTTGCTAGGCAAGAACATTGGAATGGGTTGCCATTTCCTTCTCCAATGCATGAAAGTGAAAAGTGAAAGGGAAGTCACTCAGTCATGTCTGACTCGTAGCAACCCCATGGACTGCAGCCCACTAGGCTCCTCTGTCCATGGGATTTTCCAGGCAAGAGTACTGGAGTGTGTAGTTATCTTTAAAGTGAATAGAGAGGAAGTTGACCCCCAAATCAGCTAAAACTATGTCACATGTTCAGATTTGACCTTCTAAACACTCTATGGGACAGCAGTGAGGAACTGAGGTCCCAGTATTTACTTCCATGGCAATGTTAAGAAAGGATGATCCCTTTCTGTGATGATTTTTCTGGCCTGCAGTGTCCCTGGAAGCAGGTCACCGCTCATTTCCAGGCAGCTTTTTCTGACTTTCCTTTGGTTTTCTGCTTAACTGCCTAATCCATCCCATTAGATGCGAGGACAGTAACAATTTGTCTTTTTTGTTTGTTTGTTTGGGGCTTTTCTTAGTTTCTACCTCTGCATTATCCTTGTAGTTCCCCTACACTATTCTCACAACTTTGTAAGCAGTCCCTTTGATAAATTCTTCCACATTTATCCCAATTTGAGTGTACCATCTGGTTCCTGTTGGGAGCATAATTTGTATGGTATACTAGCTATTAAGAGGCATTTTGGGGGGTTTTCAGATAACACCAAAAATACAACTAGGTTAATACAACTACTAACCAAAACATATTAACAAGAATAGCAATAAAAATATTCCTGTGAAAAATCTATCTCCACTTTAGATATAGTCCTTTAAAATAATTAGTACATTTGAAGTGCACGAGGCCAAAACCAGAAAGCAGTTTGTAGCATGCCCATGCATAACTAGAGCATGACTGTGATTTTTTTTTCTAGCGTACTTCTTTATGTAACAGAGCATTACTTTCACACTTCTTAAATAATTCATATATACCTTTGCAAGTTCAATGTGCTGACTTCAAAGCTCAAAATTTACATGTTCTCTGTTTGACAACATTACCATATGTTGGTAAACACTGAACTCATCTGGAATATTTTAAGCCTTTTTCTAATAATATTGGAAAGAATCAAATGCCAGAAACTACCTATTTTTCTGAGATAAATGTCAGTTAATCACAACCTGAAATACATTTTAATAAATGAGAGATTATATCATATCTGCTTCTATTAAAATATAATGTTTGGACAGTTTTAAAACATATACATATATTGTATACACACACATATGTATATACATCAAAATAAGTCAACAATACTTCAACATGTGTAAATTTATTGAATTTGAAAATATAAATGCCTATGCAAAGAAGGGTAGCAGTTTTACTTTCATGAACAATTATTGCAAAGCTAATATATTTTCTTTTTTACCTTATAAGCCTTATGTATTAGTCAAAGATAGTATTTATAGGATTTAGACGTACAATCATTTTATTTATTGAAGAATTCAGCCTATTTCAGTGGCGGTATGTTTTCAGAATGAATTAATTAAATGAAATATAAAAGAAATATTTTTTAAAGCTTTCCAAATTCCAACTCATTTGCTTGTTAATGTCTTTAAAAATCTCTAGAGAAGCATATCCATAAGCATTCATTCATTCTTTAGACATAGATATATTCAGTTCAGTTCAGTCACTCAGTTGTGTTCGACTCTTTGAAAACCCATGAATCGCAGCAGGCCAGGCCTCCCTGTCCATCACCAACTCCCGGAGTTCACTCAAACTCATGTCCATCAAGTCGGTGATGCCATCCAGCCATCTCATCCTCTGTTGTCCACTTTTCCTCCTGCCCCCAATCCCTCCAAGCATCGGAGTCTTTTCCAATGAGTCAACTCTTCACATGAGGTGGCCAAAGTACTGCAGTTTCAGCTTTAGCATCATTCCTTCCAAAGAAATCCCAGGGCTGATCTCCTTTAGAATGAACTGGTTGGATCTACTTGCAGTCCAAGGGACTCTCAGAAGTCTTCTCCAACACCACCGTTCAAAAGCATCAATTCTTCGGCGCTCAGCTTTCTTCACAGTCCAACTCTCACATCCATACGTGACCACTGGAAAAACCATAGCCTTGACTAAATGGACCTTTGTTGGGAAAGTAATGTCTCTGCTTTTGAATATGCTGTCTAGGTTGGTCATAACTTTCCTTCCAAGGAGTAAGCATCTTTTAATTTCATGGCTGTAGTCACAATCTGTAGTGATTTTGGAGCCCAAAAAAATAAAGTCTGACACTGTTTCCCCTTTTCCCCATCTATTTCCCATGAAGTGATGTATCAGGTGCTTAGTATTTTCCAGGCACAATCCAAGTGCTTGGAATAAAAATCACTATATTTGGGTGTGAAAACATACAAAATAAGTAAATAAGTGATAACTATTTACTCATGATTACTACTATAAGGAAAATAAGCTAGATGCTATGAAAGATGTGCCCAGTCACTAAGATATGTCCGACTCTTGTGACCCTATATACTGTAGCTCTCCATGCTCCTCTGTCCGTGGGATTCTGCAGGCTAGAATACTGGAGTGGGTTGCCATTTCCTCCTCCAGGAGATCTTCCTGACCTAGAGATCAAACCCACGTCTCCAGTGTCTCCTGTAGGCATATTCTTTACCACTGAGCCACCAGGGACCTATTTCAGATACAGAAGTCAAAGAAAGTCTCTTTAAAGAATTGATTTTTAAACTGCCATCAGAGGATAAGGACAAGCCAGAATGTGAACAATTTTCCAAAAGCAAGAAAGAGCAGATGGCTCTGAGCTGAGAAAAGAGTTTTCCACATCTTGACAGAGGATGTTTGTAGCTGGACTATAGTGAATGAGGGAGCAAAGCTTAGTGATGTAATGATGAAATTTGGAGTTCCTAGGAGCCAGAGCATGCAAGTGAGAAGTTCAGATTATATTTTAAGTTATTTCTGGAAGACATTGAAAGTTTTCAAACAGTAATTGAAACTGACTTACCTTTTTGAAAGAGTGTCTGGCTGCCCTGTAGGGAAAGGATTAGATGAGGTCAAGCGTGAAAGGAAAGGAATCAGAATAGTGCAGCCAAGAACCAATGTTCTTCGGACTGGTGTGGTGCCAATGGAAATGGAGAGAAGTGAATAGAATCAAGGTATATTTTTAAAGTAAAGCTGGCAGGACTTGCTCATGATCGTTTCGTGGGTATGGGGGATCTAGGGAAAAAGAGGCATCATAATTGACTTTCAAGTTTCTATCTTTAGCAACTGGGTAAATGATGGTTCTAGTCACTGATATGGGCAATACTAGGGCCATCAGATAATGGCCAACCTGGCCTATGTGTCTGGCACCAGCTTTGTGCCTTTAATCCAATGTGGTTTTCATTTTGACTTCCATTCCTTGCTCCTTGGATTTCCTTGTTTGATGTGACCTATGAGTCCTACTGATTGACACAGTAATTCTTTTCATGGCCAGCTTTAATTTCTGTTTTTAAAACATTTATATACTAAGAATCAATATATGTCCCTCCTGTATTTTGTTGGCTGTAAATAATATCTAGAGTTACAGTCTCAGTCATTTACTATATTTTGCAGTATGTTACTTTTTTTCCGAAGCTCTTAACATACTTCAACAGGATACCAGGTGAAAAAAAATAAATTTTTCATTCTATTCTCTCCATAAGGACAGTAGCTTTATGAAAGCAGGGACCGTATATACCATTTCAGTGTCCACAGTGCCTAAAAATAAGAGACAAATGACTTTTGGTTTGAAATTTACAGCAAAGCATTACGGTGATCTCTTCACCCTCTACCTCCCTCTATTTTCCATCGTATGGTGTTTACAGCTGCTATGGTAGCAAACTCAGCTAAATTGAGATTTTGAGCTTGTAATATGTTACTTGGATTCTTCCAAGGCATAGTTTCCATCTCAAAACTCTCAGTGTTCCTAAAAATTAGCACAGGAAGAAATATTAATATTTTTTCATCTATTCATTCATGTACTCATTCATCTAGCATATAAAATGCTAACCATGTGCAAATCTTAGGACTATATATGTGAATAAGAGAAAATTCTTAACCCTGAAAAGTTCATAATATAACCTGGAAAATATATAGTCCCAATATATTTGTCTGCTACTTTTTTTTTCTGCCACTCTTGTATAACTGCTGCTATATTATGACTGTATCCAGCAAGTTAGATGTACTTAGTAATTTGCATACCATATAAGGCCAAAGTATATACAAAGTGAACTTCAGGATCCTTAGAAGCCAGTGTTTGTTAAATACTAACTGATATCACTGTAATAGTTTAAATGCTATGGAATCTTAAGAAATAAGACATATATAATGGTTATTATTCATTAAGGGGTCTTTATTATTAGATTTAACATGACAGTTTGCATAACTTTATATATTATGACGAATGGACATTTTCCCACTTTTACCTGTGCTAAGCATTGTGCTTTGTGTATTCAAACCATTGTCTGCTTTACATCTTTGGAAAAATACTGTAAGGATGCAATTATAATCACCACTTCTCAGAGAGAATCTAAAGTTCAGAGAGTGGAATAAATTGTATAAGATCACGTAGCTAATGAGAGATGAGGCTGAAATGTAAGGCAAGCATGTCTGGAACTGGAATTTAAGGCAGTCATCTGATTTACTTCATCTGTTAGATGCTAGAGAATTATAATTCCTTCTATTTCTGGGAACATGAATAAGGGTGGGAGATGAAAAGCTTGATCCCATCCATAGCTGAATTTTACTGTAGCTAACTGTTTACTCCATGCAAGAAGATTCATAGTTATCTGAGGGGTTCATGGGTCCTAACACCTTTTCATTGTAAATATCAAACTTAGCATAGCATTTCAGCTAATTTGTTTTATGTGAAAGGTATATTAAGTTCAAACTTTATGTCAGTTTTAAATTTGACTCTTAAAAGTAAGCATATAGACAAAGATGTAGGGAAAGGGAAGCTTCCGTATATTGTTCAGAAACCAATAAATTGGTATAATCACTATGGAGAGATAAATAATAGGAAGATGCATGTATACTTCATATAAATGCATTTCTGCTTTCATTCACACTTTAAAGAGATATTCACATGTATTCAAGGAGATTTGGGCAGAGATGTTCAGTGCAGCGCTGGTTTCAGTAGCAGTAATTTTTTAAATTAATTTTTATTTTTTAGTTTGTTTTGCTTTACAATACTGTATTCGTTTTGCTACACATTGACATGAATCAGCCACGAGTGTACATGAACTCCCAATCCCGACCCCCACCTCCCCCCTCCCGCCCCACACCTTCTCTCTGGATTATCCCCACGCATCAGTCCCAAGCATCCTGCATCCTGTATATTTTTTAGTTTGTTTTGCTTTACAATACTGTATTCGTTTTGCTATACATTGACATGAATCAGCCACAAGTGTACATGAACTCCCAATCTCAACCCCCCCCTCCCCCCTCCCGCCCCACACCTTCTCTCTGGATTATCCCCACGCATCAGTCCCAAGCATCCTGCATCCTGTATTGAACCTAGACCGGCGATTCATTTCACTTATGATATCATACATGTTACACTGCCACTCTGCCAAATCATCCCACCCTCTCCCTCTCCCACAGAGTCCAAAAGGCTGTTCTATACATCTGTGTCTCTTTTGCTGTCTTGCGTAGAGGTTTATCAAAACCATCTTTCTAAATTCCATATATATGTGTAAGTATACTGTATTGGTGTTTTTCTTTCTGGGTTACTTCACTGTATAATCGGCTCCAGCTTCATCCACCTCATTAGAACTGATTCAAATGTATTCTTTTTAATGGCTGAGTAATACTCCATTGTGTATATGTACCACCGCTTTCTTATCCATTCATCTGCTGATGGACATCTAGGTTGCTTCCATGTCCTGGCTATTATAAACAGTGCTGCGATGAACATTGGGGTACACATGTCTCTTTCAATTCTGGTTTCCTCGGTGTGTATGCCCAGCAGTGGGATCGTTAAAGACCAACAATTTTATCAATAAAGGAATAAGTAAATAACTTTTGGTATAGTCATGCAATGGAATATTAAGCATCTGTTAAAAGTGAATGAACCAGAAATACATACATTTGCATAGATAAATTTAGAAATTTAGAAAATGAAACATTGAATTAAATGCATAACACACATAAAATAATTCATTTAAATAACATTGAATATCACTCCAAACAGGATTATATAGCCTTATACTACATTTCATACTATACTACATTATAAATAGTACAATATATATATTGTTACATAGCACAAGGGTTTATTATGCATATTAAGTTTATACATATGCTTACAGTACATATACAGACTGGTTCCAAATTGGGAAAGGAGTACATCAAACTGTATATTGTCACCCTGCTTATTTAACTTGTATGCAGAGTACATCATGTGAAATGCTGGATTGGATAAAGCACAAGCTGGAATCAAGACTTTCAGAAAAAATATCAGTAACCACAGATATGAAGATGACATCACCCTTATGGCAGAAAGCAAAGAAGAACTAAAGAGCCTCTGGTTGAAAGTGAAAGAGGAGAGTGAAAAAGTTGGCTTAAAACTCAACATTCAGAAAAGTAAGATCATGACATCCAGTCCCATCACTTCATGGCAAATAAAAGGGGAAACAATAGAAACAGTTGAGAGACTTTATTTTTTGGAGCTCCAAAATCACTGCAGATGGTGACTTTAGCCATGAAACTAAAAGACGCTTGCTCCTTGGAAGAAAAGCTATGACCAACCTACACAGCATATTAAAAACCAGAGACATTACTTTGCCTACGAAGATCCATTTAGTTCAAAGCTATGGTTTTCCAATAGTCATGTATGGATGTGAGAGTTGGATTGAGTAACAAGGATTGATGCTTTTGAACTGTAATGTTGGAGAAGACTCTTGAGGGTCCGTTGGACTGCAAGGAGATCAAACCAGTCAATCTTAAAGGAAACCAGTCCAGAATATTCATTGGAAGGACTGATGCTGAAGTTGAAATACCAGTACTTTGGCCATCTGATGCAAAGAACTGACTCCTTGGAAAGAACCCTGATGCTAGGAAAGATTGAAGGCAAGAGGAGTAGGGGATGACAGAGGATGAAATGGTTGGATGGCATCACTGATTTGATGAACATGATTTTGAGCAAGCTCTGGGAGTTAGTGATGGACAAGGAAGCCTGGCATGCTGCAGTACATGGGGTAACAAAGAGTTGGACATGACTGAGCAACTGAACTGAACTCAATAGTACCGCATATGAAGATTTTGGGGGTAAAAACAAGAGAATCTGATTAAGGAGTTTATAACAGGAATTCCTACTTGTCTGGAAAGTTGATTTGTTTTGTTTTTAATTACACACAAAAAAGATGGAAACCAAATCCTTCAATTTTCCTGTTTTTTTTTTTAATCTAGGTGATAATATATGTTCATCATAGTATTGTACCTTTGTATTTTTTGTGAACTTTCATAATAATCAGTCAGCTTGCACTTGATATTATATTCTTAAGAGCATTTCTGTTATTTACATTATAAAGGAAATTTATTTATCTTTTTAGTGATTTCTTTTATGAAATGTAACTTTGGAATGCAAAGTATGTTTCCAATCCTTCTTTGAAATGTGTACATTTTTGTATTTTAAATGTCCATAGCAAAATTAAAAACACACATTTTGCATTCAATACAGTTTTTCATCCTTTCTACAGCTTAAAAAATGCACCATATCTCTGATCTCACATTTCAGCCTTGTGATGGCAGCTTAGTCATAAAATATCAATCACAACAACAAGACATGGGAATAAGCTGGTGACATTCCTCTTTTCCAGTGAGTCAGTAGTTGAAACATTTGTAAGTTCCCAGCTACTGTGATTACATCTATTTCTTATTAATAAGGAAAGTAAGTCATTTTAAATTAGAATATTATTTCACAAGTCATTAACTTTTGAAGTCAGAAAATTGATCCAAGAATGGCTTGTTATTTGAATTCATCAGCCACAAAGTAACTATTCAGCCTTTTAGGAAGTAATACCTGTAAAAAGAAATAGTGCTTTTGAGTTATTATAATGTGATTTGAAAGATAAAAAATATCATTTTTAAAAGAAAATGCCATTTGATTCTGAACTTATCTTTTATTACTATCTTGCTTTATATCACTAAGACTATATATTGTACTCAATTTTAAAAGCCATTACAATTATCTCATTTTATACCCTTGTGTAATGCAAACTTATTTTTTCTCTGTTCTGTTCTGTTCAGTCGCTCAGTCGTGTCCGACTCTTTGCGATCCCATGAATCGCAGCACGACAGGCCTCCCTGTCCATCACCAACTCCCAGAGTTCACTCAGACTCACGTCCATTGAGTCCGTGATGCCATCCAGCCATCTCATCCTCGGTCGTCCCTTTNAAATAAATCAGCTTTTTTTAATGTGTAAAATTATTGAAAAACAATTTATATGAAGCATTTGTTGGATATACAGTTCTTAAAAAAATGTTTTTGGGAGGAAGGTGTTATTTCACTGTGAGATCCATTGCTTTTGTTTTACACTAGAGGTAAAACTTTTCAAAGCTTTCTAAGACACTAAAATATGTTCTCTAATTTTATTTTCCTTTCTTAGGGAAGTAACAGTTATTTGAACTTCTGTTTTTCTCAATACTTCCTGTATTCTAGGCTCATTATACATTTTAAAAGACTCCAGTAAATGTTGACAAGTTCCAAACATCATGTACTTCCTCACTCCTATTTCCAAATTAATCCCTCCTTCCAGCTTCTCACATTCATAAGTGCTATCGCAATTCTCCCAGTTGCCCAGACTCAAAACCTCTCCTACCCTTTTGCATCTTTCACCTTTCGCATCCTCATTCTTACCTACCAATCAGAAATCAGTTACCAAAGGAACCGTCCTGTTTCTATACCTTTCCTTACCACTCTTTCCCAGGCCTCCGTGCCTCAAAGCTGGGTTACTGCAATAGTTCTAAAGATTCTCTCTGATGCTATCTCTCCTCGTCTTGACAATCCACGCACATCGCTACTTTTCTTCTCCTCCAATATACATGCAACCCACTCCAGTATTCTTGCTGGAAAAAATTTCATAGACAGAGGAGCTTGGCGGGCTACAGTCCATGGGGTTGCAGAGTCAGATAGGATTGAGCACACATGCGTAATACACACTACTGAATTTAGATATTTACTCTGTTCTTTAGTGTTATTTACAACTTCTTGTTTTATGACTTTGGAGACTTTTCATGGTCTTGGTCAATTCTTATTAGACCTAATGCTGTTTTGTTTTTTTTTAATTGGAGGATGATTGCTTTACCATATTGTCTTGTTTTCTGCCATACATCAACATGAATTGGTCAAAGGTATGCATGTGTCCCCTCCCGTGTGAACCTCCCTCCCTCCCTCCCTGCTCCTCTAGATTGTCACAGGCACTGAGGTGAGTTCCTTGCATCATACAACAAATTCTCACTGATTATCTATTTTTCATATGGTAAAGTGTATTTTTCAAGCTACTCTCAGTTCATCACACCCTCTTCTTCCCCAGCTGTTCTCCGTGTCTGTGCCTCTATTTCTGCCCTACAAGTAGGTTTGTCAGTACTATTTTTCTAGATTCCATATATATGCATTAATATGTGATACTTTTATTTCTCTTTTTTAATATTTTACTCTGTGTAACAGGCTTTAACAAATGTTTATAGATTACCTACCATATGCTAAGACCATGCAGGCACTAGACACACAACAGTGACAAGGCTAATTTTTATTGTACCTTTTTAGTCTATTTTTATTCCTTCACAAAGTAAAGAGTATCTCTCTTTTCCCCAAAACCTTATGCTTTCTACATGCACTGGTCATCCTGTTGCTCCTGCCGCTGCTAAGTCACTTCAGTCATGTCTGACTCTGTGCTACCCCAGAGACGGCAACCCACCAGGCTCCCCCGTCCCTGGGATTCTCCGGGCAAGAACACTGGAGTGAGTTGCCATTTCCTTCTCCAATGCATGAAATGAAAAGTTAAAGTGAAGTTGCTCAGTTGTGCCCAACTCTTAGCAACCCCATGGGCTGCAGCCTACCAGGCTTCTTCATCCATGGGATCCTCCAGGCAAGAGCACTGGAGTGGGGTGCCATTGCCTTCTCCAGTCATCCTGTTACATAGCCTTTATTTTCTCTTTGCACAAGCAAAGGGAGTGTATTTTTGAAAATAGTTTTCATAATCAATAAGCTAGCCCCTCCCTTCTATTGTTTCTGATTTAAGATTGGTCTCTTTAGCATCACTGAGAAAATGCTAGGAGA
The DNA here is from genome assembly GCA_006408695.1 of Aepyceros melampus. Lineage (NCBI taxonomy): Eukaryota > Metazoa > Chordata > Mammalia > Artiodactyla > Bovidae > Aepyceros > Aepyceros melampus. Next base: position 63,691 of record SJXQ01005689.1, read on the forward strand.
AATTTACTGAATTCCATGATTATTAGTGTATTAAACCTTGTAGTTAAATAGTAACTTCATCACATTTTATTTCCATAAAATCCTGGGTCAGGATGAGGAGGGGGAGACTAAGGTAGCAAAAGCCACTGAGTAAAATTTATTGAATACATATTTTCTTGTTTTTTATTTATTTAAGCCACAAAGCAAATTAATCAGTTTTTTATAACCATAACTATGAAGAATTAAGGGCATGACTTATGAAAAAAGGATGATCAGTGTATATCTGAGGCAATATTTCTCTGTTTAATTTCCTAAGAAAACATAAGTATCATGTTAATAAATATTATTTTAAAATATTTGAACCCTTGCTACAGATATAAAATTATATTTGTAAAAATTAGCATTGCAATACTATTCAGCATCTAAGATGAACAAACTACTAATATATATATCAACATGGATGAATCTCAATTTGTTTTGCCACAAAAAAGAAAACATACAAAAAAGACTGAATACTATGTGAATTATTTACATACAAATACAGAAAATGCAATCTAACCTATATTGAGAGAAAGTGGATCAGTAGTTGTCTGGGACAGTTGTGGGGGGGCAAGGGATTGCAAATAGTGCCAAAGGAATCTTTTGCTGGTAATGAAAATATCCAGTATCTTGATGGTTTATCAGTGTATACTATGTCAAAACTCATTGAATTGCACAATGTGAGTATATACAGTTAATTCTATATAAGGCATACAATAATAAAGGGAAAGATTAAATTTTAATGTTTCACTATTTTAATATTATAGGGAGATACTGAAATAAATACAATCCAGAATTTCCCCCAAAGGTACTAACTTTAGTAAAACATAGGCATGGTGTCTACTTTATCCATCAAAATCCTTATATTAATCATAATCATTTAAAAATCCTGGTTTGATGATTTTAACATCCCTCTGGTTATCTAGTTCTGATACTTACTCTGTCTCATCAACTAGTGTGGTTGGTGGTTTTTTTTTTTGCCTTTTGGCTTGCCTTGTAACTTTTTCTTAATAGATAAACATTAAATGTCAGATTAAAGGAACTGCTATAAATAGGTCTTTGGTAATGTGGTGAGGTGAGGGAGAGGGGAAATGTGCTGTTGTCCTGTGATTAGGTCTCAGTCATTTAGTGAGGCTTTGCCTCTGGCCTGTGAACTTCACAAGTTTCTCAGCGGGGTTTTTTTTTTTTTTTCTCCATTCACAGCTAGAACAGGATGACTTGAATGGGCTGGGGTTGATTATTTCTTTTCCCCAAACCAGTTAGACTGTGACAGTAGGTGAGCAGATTAGGCTCTGGTTAACTAGTTGCCCCTTGGGGCAGGTCTTATTAAAAACAAAGTGTTGTGGAATATTTTAAATGGTTCCTTTTCTTCTACAACTGCCTGAAGAATGAGGGAGCTTTTCTCCAGTTTTTACTGTAAGAACTCACTGGTAGCCCAGAGTTTTTAACTTGCCAGTGTTGTACACATTGGGTCTCCAGCAATTTGTCAATTACAAGTCAGGTTTCCTACCCCAACACTGGTTTCCACAGCAGATTCTGTTCTGTGTCTCTGCCCCAGTAAGCCAGGACTTGCTGTAGTTGCCTGTCTTTCTAATTCAAAAGCAGTCATTTGCCTTCTGAATTCATCTCTTTTATGATTCTAAGAAGAATTGTTGATTTTTCAGTCTGTTCAGATTATTACTTATTTTTAGGATGGAGTGGTGACTTCCCAGCTCCTTACATGTGGGACCAGACCCACTGTTTATTTTGATTCAGAATTAGATCTGAACTGGAATATAGGTGAATCATTTCTGCCTGATGTGTACACCTTTTTTGGGACAATGAGACTTTTTTCAACACTGTTACTTTCTACATTGACTGAGGAATTTACGCTTATCAGAAAATCAGGAAATAAGAAAAATAATGGCAAAGAATGATGAAGTATGCTGGTGGTGGTTTGAAGGAGATAAGAGCATAAGTAACAATTTATTATGGAGATTTTATATTATCAGGGTATCAAAGACTCAGGTAATGGGGATAGAATATTTAGTAGAATTATGTATGATAAAATTATCTAGAATCTGGAAAATTAAGCATACCCTTCTGTTGTCCAGCTCTGAGTCTAAGTAGATGACACTGGGACCCACATGGATAAAAATGGGACAAAGACAATTCTCCTGTCATATGTATTGCCTAAACTCAGACTGAGAGATTTCCTTCATTTGAAAGACAAATGAAAGCCATCATGTGACCAATTAAGAATATTCAGAATCAAGCAAATGAATGTTAATATAGATGATTAGGAGGAAGTTCAGACTTCTTAAATTAGAAGCATAAAAAAATGTTTGTGATTTTCAAAAGTATAGGGTTTGAACTCATGAGAAGGAAAACCATAAAGTGGAAAAAAAAAAAACTGGATATGTAATGAGAAGTAGATATACTAATTTAAGATATTAAAAAAAAATATGTGACAAGGAATAGTGAAAGTTCACATAATAGGAAATGGAGAAATAACAAACCAAATTAATAATGTTGCAGACACATTTTAAAAGCCAATTTCTCATTTTTAGGAATTGAAAACTTATTAAAGTGGTGAGACAGGAGTCCATGAAAAGATAGAGAGCAAGATAGATGTATTTTAGGCATTACCCAGAAGAGGTCATTGAAGACAGACATAATCTAATAGTTGTCACGAAATGTAAAACCTGATCTACAGAATTAAAAGATCTTCTCATTTATATTGCCTAGATATAATCTGGAAACATGTTTTGGCTATATCTACCTTTTTATTTGAACACAAGGATTTTTAAAACATATGTCTTGAAGGTTTTGCAACAATAAAAATAATTGTTGACAACATTAATCAGATTATAGTCCGAATAAGGCTTCCCTGGTGTCTCAGCAACAAACAATCTGCCTACAATGTGCAAGCCACAGAAGATGTGGGTTCAAATCTGGGTCAGGAAGATCCCCTGGAGGAGGGCACAGCAACCCACTTCAGTATTCTTGCCTGGAGAATACAAGGACGGAGGAGCCTGGGGGGCTACAGTCCATAGGGTCACAGAGAGTCAAACCGTACTAAAGTGACTTAGCACGACACTGCAGAGTCAGAATAAATCCAAGAAGGTACTCTCCACATATGGACTTCTTTACCCTTTGCAGTCACTGCCCACTTTAAGAAATACATATACACATATACTCATGTGCATAAAATTATGCTCACAAATGAGGAAATTCACAGTCTGCTGGAAAAGCCTCCCTAGAAATTCTCAGCCTTCAAAGTTCATTAGATGTTGAGGGGGATATATAAACTTTTATACCCAGATAAGTCACATTTCTTATGTGAGACAAATTAAAAGTCTTAACGTGTTCAAGAGCAACCCATATCCTCTTATAGGAGAAAAGAACTGACTGACATATTTCAACTATGAGGTGAATCAAATACAAAAACTCACATGGACTAGTCACAGAGTATTTAAGAGGGGGAATTAGTCCAAGAATTTATAATAAAAATATAATCCCACTAATTTATATAGAAAACATCTATCTTAGTAATATCATAATAGTGATTATTTTTAAGCTTCCTTTTAAATGTACAATCTGAAATCTCCCATCTCCCAGATGTTAAAGCAAAATATGCTTCATAACTTACTGCAGTCTCAAAAATTACTGCTTAACCTTGTGTTAGTTTTATTTTGGCATAGTTTTATTTCATTCATGATTTTAAAGGCAACTTCTTCATATAGATGCTTTATCTTTTCAATCTAGTGATTTGTCTTTTCAAGACTGTGACATTTTATTCTGGAATTTATTATTAATTTTAGGCAACATTGGCTTTAATACAACATAGTGAAATGTTCCCTCCGGTCCCCATGGCCCTTTCCCATCCTCCACCATATGCTCAGCCTGCTGTTTTCTGTGGAAAAACTTTAACCAAACAATAATTTTTATTAGAGAAGTAAGAAAAATGAAGAAATAAAGGAAAAATAGCCAAATGAGACCACATAATAATAGATTAGTCACTAAGCAAATCAAAGAACCTTTAATTCCTCCTCAAGGACTATCTATAATGTTTTGACCCATATCCTTGAGCTGTCTTATGAATACTAAAGGGTTTCCCCATGGCTTAGTGATGAAGAATCCACCTACAATTCAGGAGACATGGGTTTGATCCCTGGGTCAGGAAGATTCCCCTGGAGAAGGGCATGGCAACCCATTCAAGTATTCTTGCCTGGAGAATCTTATGGACAGGGAACCTGAAGGGCTGCAGTCCATGGAGTCGCCAAGAGTTGGACACAAGTGAGCAACTAAGCAGGTGCACAAACGAATAAACTTCCACCAGGTGGAAAAAGTTGACAGTGTGATGACTGAAATATAACCATGACATAAGCTGCCAAAATTTTGAGAACTGACTTCAAAGAAATGGGAACAGACAAACCCTGGAATTAAATATTGGGTTGGCCAAAATGTTCACTTGGGCTTTTCCATAACACTTTGACATTTTACTGAAAAACATTTTGGCCAACCCAATAGAATGCTCAAACTACTGCACAATTGCACTCATCTCACACACTAGTAAAGTAACACTCAAAATTCTCCAAGCCAGGCTTCAACAGTATGTGAACCATGAACTTCCAGATGTTCAAGCTGGTTTTAGAAAAGACAGAGGAACCAGAGATCAAATTGCCAACATCTGTTGTATCATCAAAAAAGCAAGAGAGTTCCATAAAAACATCTATTTCTGTGTTATTGACTATGCCAAAGCCTTTGACTGTGTTTCCACAACAAACTGTGGAAAATTTAGAAAGAGATGGGAATACCAGACCACCTGACCTGCCTCTTGAGAAACTTGTATGCAGGTCAAGAAGCAACAGTTAGAACTGGACATGGAACAACAGACTGGTTCCAAATCAGGAAAGGAGTGCATCAAGGCTGTATATTTTCACCCTGCTTATTTAACTTATATGCAGAGTACATCATGAGAAATGCTGGGCTGGAGGAAACACAAGCTGGAATCAAGATTACTGGGAGAAATACCAATAACCTCAGATATACAGATGATACCACACTCATGGCAGAAATCAAAGGAGAACTAAAGAGCCTCTTGATGAAAGTGAAAGAGGAGAGTGAAAAAGTTGACTTAAAGCTCAACATTCAGAAAACGAAGATCACGGCATCTGGTCCCATCACTTCATGGCAAATAGATGGGGAAACAGTGGAAACAAGGGCAGATTTTAGTTTGGGGGGCTCCAAATTCACTGTAGATGGTGACTTAGCCATAAAATTAAAAGACACTTACTCCTTGGAAGGAAAGTTATGACCAACCTAGACAGCATACTAAAAAGCAGAGACATTACTTTGCCAACAAAGGTCCGTCTAGTCAAGGCTATGGTTTTTCCAGTAGTCATGTATAGATGTGAGTTGGACTATAAAGAAAGCTGAGCACTGAAGAATTGATGCTTTTGAACTGTGGTATTGGTGACGACTCTTGAGAGTCCCTTGGACTGCAAGGAGATCTAACCAGTCCATCCTAAAGGAAATCAATCCTGAATAGTCATTGGAAGTACTGATGTTTAAGCTGAAAGTCGAAGAACTGACTCATTTGAAAAGACCCTGATGCTGGGAAAGATCAAAGGCGGGAGGAGAAGGGGACACCAGAGAATGAGATGGTTGGATGGAATCACCAAATCAATGGACATGAGTTTGAGGCACTCCAGGAGTTGGTGATGGATAGGGAGACCTGGTGTGCTGCAGTCCATGGGGTTGCAAAGAGTCAAACACGACTGAGAGACTTAACTGTGCTGAACTGAAATAATATATACTTAAAGCAGCTAAGGTGAGCTGATCAGAGCACTGCATGACTAATTTCAAGATGACTATCAGAGCCTACTGTGTTGTTTCTACATGTAGCCCCCCTGTCTCTATGAAAGCTCTTGCCCACTGATTGTCAGTGGGGGCAGTCAGCCTTTAGACAGGAGTCTACCTTCCCAACCCATGCCTGTGGCTGACCTCTGAAATAAAGGAAGCTTTCCTTTCCACCTCCCTGGCCTCTGTATTGGCTTTAGAGCAGCCAGCAGCCAGACACCGACTTTCAGTAACAGCTTTTTGGCGCCCAACGTGAGGCTGTACTCTCGTGACATCTGGCTCCTCTGGGTTTTCCAGAGCCAATGGCTGGAGCAATACACCAAGATGGTTGCAATGAGCCAGCCACTCATGGCTAGCTGGTCCCAAGAAGGGTATTTTGAGGGACACTCATGTCAGCTGCAGAACCATTTGTTTTGGGGATCCTCCCGGTTCTCCCCAACTCTGCACTGGCTGCTGACACGCTTTTCTTTGGTGAAAGAGAGACATGCATCTGGATGAACTGACAAGCTCCAAGACCCAGTAAGTCCACCAGTGTGAACCTGGGCAAATCTCTTTTGAGCACAAAGCCCTGTTGGGGCCTTTTGCCAATTGGTTCTGTTGACTGTCTGCCATTGAGCACTGTTTGTAAATGAAAAGTGCTATTTGGGCATTTTTGCCAGTTGGTTCTGCTGTGCACCTGGATGTTGAGTACCCTTTGTGGAAATGTTTGTTGCAGACTCCAGTAATGGGTTATTCCCTCAGCAGGTTTGCGACAGTTCTGTCTTCCGGTGCGTGAATGCATATTCCATTTATGCAATTAGTATCTTTGTTGTCTTTTGTAAAATGGGAATTCAAGTTCAATTCATTAGGAAAAAAACTCTATAAGATTAAAGTTAAAGCAAAAGAAAGATGAGTTTTTAAACAATGTATGGTAATTCTATTCTTCAGACTCCAGAGGGTTAAGATGAAACTCTTAAAACTCCAAAACTGGTTCTTTATACATATGCAGTTAAAGAAAACTAGTGTGATAAAATGTTGTTTTCAGAATTCTAACTCTGAGAGAACAAAAATACACCTATGAGAAAGCTTGAAGTGAGCTCTTATCATGTCCTTAAAATACAAATACAACCCACTTTACCTGAGACTTCAGTTTTGGATTAATTAGCAGAACTTCAGAAGATGTTTGGGTTCATTAAACATGCATCATCTATCACGTTAAAGTTATACTATGAAAAAAGTATGTTTTTAGCGGTTAAAGAACACATTCTGAAGTTTGCGAATCAGAAAATGTTGGTGTAGCAGTTCAATTACTTCTTTCTTGGTTTTGTTAGGGTTATTTAAGTTAAAATCTGTAATATGTGAGTAAAGCTACTAAAATGATAAGGAAACCATTTTAGTGTGTAAAGCAGGTAGGATATGTATTACTGGTGAAAGAAGGTATAAATACGGAAATATTTTTGTTGAGAAAAAAAGAAAATAATTTTATCCTAGATCTGCTTGCTTATGTATTGGGAAAAATAAGGGATAAATTATTATGGATCCAGATTGTGATAAAAGGTTTATGAAAAATTACTTTGAAAAAAAATGTATGTTGTCAGGATTAAGATTAGACTTAGTTAAATAAATGAACTTTGTTGTAAATAGCAAGGTGATACAAGATTGGAATTTGGTTTTCTTTCTTCCTGTTAAGAACACAAAATTTTCCTGGAATATTGAGCTGCTTTTGATAAAAGGTTATTTCTTTCTCTAACTAGCTTTCAGTATTCTAGAGGGCCTCTAGGCATTTTAGAAAAAAATATTTAAGTAACTAGAATTATTTGGTATGTTAAATTATATGAAAAAATTGATAACTTTTGGATCATACTGATCAACTGGGTAAGAAATTTTAAAATTCTAACAGAGCTATTGCTTTACTTCAAACAATATTTTTGACCCCAGTGTTCTGATGGAAAAGAAATCATCTAGTGAAATTATCAGAGTCTGATGTGTATCACTGCTGGCTCTAAGTTTACTGCTGAAAGCACATGTACAGTGCTTATGTGGCAATTGGGTATAAGTGATCAAATATATAGCCTTTAAAACATTTCCCTGTCAGCATACCTCTGTACTTGTTTGTTTTGTCTGATCAGTTTTCCCCCAGTGTTGATAACTAGACCAATATATATACAAAAAGTAGGTCTAGGACCGAGGGATGTGAATGGACGCAGAGCAGGCAACTGAGCCATTCTGGCAGTGCTGGGAAAATATATTGATTATCAGTGCTGTCTATGAAAACATTTATGATTAAAAAGGGAAAGCGATGGAAGAAATGGTCACATATTGGGGTGTGGGGAAGTCATTCTGGCTTAAACATGATTTAATTTGAACTTTGAAAGTAGAAGTGTTAGTCACTCAGTCATGTCCAACTCTCTGTAACACCATGGATGGTAGCCTACCAGGTTCTTCTGTGCATGGAAATTTTCAGGCAAGAATACTGGAGTGGGTTGCCATTTCCTCTCCAGGGGATCTTCCTGACCCAAGCATTGAACCCAGGTCTCCTGAACTGCAGACAGATTCTTTACCACTGAGCAACCAGGGAAGCCCAATTTGAACTTTCAGTTCAGTTCAGTTCAGTTGCTCAGTCGTGTCCAACTCTTTGCGACCCCGCAAATCGCAGCACGCCAGGCCTTCCTGTCCATCATCATCTCCCAGAGTTCACTCAAACTGACGTCCATCGAGTCGGTGATGCCATCCAGCCATCTCATCCTCTGTCATCCCCTTTTCCTCCTGCCCCCAATCCCTCCCAGCATCAGAGTCTTTTCCAATGAGTCAACTCTTCGCATGAGGTGGCAAAAGTACTGGAGTTTCAGCTTTAGCATCATTCCTTTCAAAGAACACCCAGGGCTGATCTTTAGAATGGACTGTTTAAATTTGAACTTGTTTCAATTTTCAACCAAAATAGCTTATTTGTGTCCTGTGAAACATACATTGTACACTGCTTTAACCATTAAGGAAAATAATTACATATAGAGAGTATATATTTTGATTATTATCCTCATTGTAATATGTCCACTAATTTTCAAATCTTTGTCCAGGTACTATAGCAAAATAATCAAAGAGAGAGGTAATATAAAATACATCATTTTAATATAAAATCTTGATGCTAAGCTTGGAACTTGAATTTATTTCCAACTATGTGTCCATTCCAAAACCTATGCGAGACTATACTCCTCTTTAGCAAGAAGTCACCAGAGAGGCCATCACCCCATTCCTTCAAAGAGTTGAGAAAAATTGGAACAGAAATATAGCTATAACCGAGTTCCTCTGACAAGTTTATGATTAAATTTTCTTTCCAAAACTTGATCCCCTTCCTTGTTCTGTACCTGTCTCTCTTCAAGATTGAGGAGTATTAAGAAAAGTGAAAATTGAAATGGAGCAGGATCCTGTGGTCCTCCCTTATCCTATGTCCTCAGTGTGCCTTTGGTTGCAGGAAAACTTTAATCAAAGAATAAACTTAATTAAAGGAGTGAGAAAATGCGAAACAAAGGAAAATGCTCAAATGAGACCAAATAATAATATTTAATAGTTTAGTCATTAAACAAAAGTCAGGGACCTTAAGTTCCTCCTCAGGGGCTATAGATAATATTCTGAACAGTATCCGCTGAGCTGCCTTATAGATACTTTGTGTTTCCCTGATGGCTCCACAGGTAAAGAATCCATAGGACATGACTGAGTGACTAAACTTCACAGCAGAATTTAAATTAAAGAAACTTTAGCAGGGTGTGATCTATGGTTTGTTTTTGTTGTTTTGTTGATCTTTTCACCATTTGGGGCCCGAAAGACTATTTAGCATGTGGCCTAAACTTCAGAACCATTTATGAAAATAGTCTGTTCTCATTCAGATAAAGAGAACTAACTCACTCATTGTTTTATTGTGTTTTTTGTTTTCTTCTATAGACACTTGGTTGTGTATTAGGACAAAAATAACATGTATTTACAAATAAAATAAATCAGAATTTGATTTTACATAATGTAAATGTCTAGAATGCTATTTAAAAATATTTATATTAAATGAATTAGTATATGGATGATGAGCATGTTTTAAATGGAAGTCTGATAAGCATATCAGCAAAAGATTTAAATTACAGTAACCAATTTTGAGATCCTTAGTAAATGCCAAGAAACATAGCTTTTACAGCAAGTTCATGGAAATACTCCAATTAAATATTCATGAATTCTTTACTAAAAGAAAAGTCTCTTATGGTCTTGTTTGACAGAGAATGACCTTTGCTTCAATGAGTTCCCATCTTTGCTGTAAGTTAGTGTCCAAATACCCTGCTTAGATGAATAAAACATAGCATTTTGTTCTTTGTATTTAGTATATGTGATAATTAATAGAAAAGAAGACTTTGAGGCTTTAAAATGAAGTAAATGGGTTAAAAAAAGGCATTAAGAAATCTTTGAAGATCAAATTTCTCAGCAGGAAAATTTTCAAAGCAATTAGGATCCACCCTGACTTGGGCAAACACAGTAGTGTTCAATTGATGTGCTCTTTCACAGACTAAAGCATTTTGTGCTAGTCATACAATCAGTCACCTGATGGTTCATATACATAGGAGCCAATGGCTCCATTATGTGAAAAAGAACTTTATGATGATAATAAAGTCAGATATACTACAGTTTTTAATATGAAAACAAAATAAGTAAGAAAGCACAAATTGGATAACAACTAAATATACTATAGATTCAATATAGATTCAATTTTGGTATTTGTGCTTCTCTTTTTAGTTTTTATTGTCCTTTAGAAGGAAGGTGCTATTATTTTCTACTGAGATATACTTAGAAAACAGTAGCAGTTAATGTGGACAGGAAGTCTTGTCCTGAAGATCTGAAAATTTGCTAAAACAACCATTCATTCCACCACACCCTCTGAGCAAATAAGGTATCACCTGATCCAAAAGAAAGTACTACATTAATTTTTGTGGCCATAGAACACCAACAGTGTATTTAATCAGTGGTTTACTTAATGGCCTGACCCAGAGGCAGGAGTTTATTCTATGGTATTGAAAAATTATTTAGGATTTCAATGGATAGATATGTAGGGAATAAGGTATGGACTCATTAATATTTTTATAATGATATCTTTATGGAAAGACATGTAACACTTGATTCTAATGGAAACATTGACATCACATGTCCCAGAGAAGGAGTATTTGTGCCTTTGTTGTGAGAATTGTATCTGTTTTCTGCCAAAGCTCTCTGACATATAATAGGCACATCCAGAAACATTACAAAAAAGGGCATTACTCTTATTTAGTTAACATAAACTTGCAGAATTAAAACAAAAGGCCAAGTTCATATTATTGAAATTGTTCATTGAAAATGCATGCCCTGAAAATTAGATTCTAGCACGTTGGCTAGAATGAAGTACCAGTGGGTGACATGAGATTTTTAAATGTTCCCTAGCATGCAATTAACAGGACCTAGAAAATTCCAATAAAGTATATATGTTTGAATAAATGTTTCAATTTCCTGGACTTACTTCTATATCAGCAGTCCCCAAAGTATTTCTACAGAGGATTCTACTGTGACATACTTTTTAAAAAGTGTTTCCTTGGTCAGTTGAGTTAAGGAAATGTGCATGCTATATGATATTCTTTGCTACTTACAAAGCAGAATAACACATTCAAATCTTTGATAATACCTTCAATAAGAAAACTTATTTGGCTTTTTTTCCCATCTAGTGTTCCCAAAATAGTACTTAACTACACAAATCTTTTCCTGTGCAATATTTATTGAAATCCTAAACATGTAATTTTCTGGAAGATTACTCCCAATGTAGCATTTACCAAAGATATTCAAATTTAATAAATATCTTTTAGGAACTACTTGCCACAAGTCTTTCATATATGAAGAAATATTTTGTTTTCTGCATGACTTTTTAGCATGTGGCGTATGAAAGGTTTTCCTGGATTTGTGATATTGACTATTGCAAAATCTTATAAGATTTATTAATGAAATGGCTCTTTTATAATAATAACAGTGTTTGTTCAATGTTCTCTTGTTCATGATAGAAGAAATAGCTAGTAATCTTGAGTGTTTGCAGTGTGTCAGGAGTTATTTTAAATGTTTTAAATGAAACTATATACTTAATCCTCATAATAACCCTCAATGATGGATGTTATTATTTCTTCTTTTTAGAAGAAAGAAAAGGAAAACAGAGAAGTTAAATAAATTTCTCACATTCACATGGCCAGTGAGTAACAGAGCTGGGATTCAAAACCAAAGATCCTGACTCCAAAGTCCACGTGCATAATCCCAGCACTGCATTGCCACTTATCAGGAGACCCCTGCTGGCACTCTCCTGATCTTCCCTCCATCCTCACTCATTTGTGGCTTTAGGTTCCTAGTGGCTTCTAGAGGATCTCAGTGAAAAGGAAACCCAGTCTTGTTCCAGAAACTTGAGACATTTGACAGTCTTTCTGAGGTTTTTATGCCACAAATATGTCAGTAGTCAGTACAAACTCTTGAGCTAGGGTCAACATAATAAAGTCTCCAAAGGTTAGACTAATATTATTTCCACAGTAGTTTTCTAGACATTCTATATTTTATGAACATAGTGCCAGTAAAAGTCTCCATTTTACATAATATGAAATAAGAAAAATATAATGTTATCACCTCTTTTTTGATATTTACAGTAACTTTGTTTAATCTAGCATTTCCCAAAGATGTAATTAGAATTTGAAGATATTATATCTCCTTCAGGAACACCTCTCAGCATCTTAAAGACTAGAGTTACAACCTTCTTGGTTTGGTAAATAGTGATTTATAACCAGTGAGGTGCTGGTATTTAAAAACTGGGTCTCCAGGGAAAAAAAATGAAGTTTGATTTGCAGAAGTGAAAAGATAGGCACAATAGGTTCTAAAAAACTGACAAAGTCTGACCTTAGTACACCATTTGTTTCTTAATCTTGTCAAAATCTAGCATTACCTCTTACATAAAAATTGGTATCTATTTACTGAGAGGCCATTATTTAAAAGGTCAAGAGGGATTTTTTAAGGGTTATAGTCAAGTGTCTTATCTGATTACTTTATGTGGACAGTTTACAAAGTGCTTGAAAAGTCACATTTGGATTAGTTCAGTTCAGTTCAGTCACTCAGTCGTGTCCGACTCTTTACAAACCCATGAAATGCAGCACACCAGGCCTCTCTGTCAATCACCAGCTCCTGGTGTTTACTCAGACTCTTGTCCATCGAGTCGGTGATGCCATCCAGCCTCTCATCCTCTGTTGCCCCCTTTTCCTCCTGACCCCAATCCCTCCCAGCATCAGAGTCTTTTCCAATGAGTCAACTCTTCACATGAGGTGGCCGAAGTATTGGAGTTTCAGCTTTAGCATCAGTCCTTCCAATGAACACCCAGGACTGATCTCCTTTAGGATGGACTGGTTGGATCTCCTTGCAGTCCAAGGAACTGTAAGAGTCTTCTCCAGCACCACAGTTCAAAAGCGTCAATTCTTCAGTGCTCAGCTTTCTTCACAGTCCAACTCTCACATTCATACATGGCCACTGGAAAAATCAGATGGTCAACACTGAAATCAGATTGATTATACTTTTTGCAGCCAAAGAGGAGAAGCTCTATACAGTCAGCAAAAACAAGACTGGGAGCTGACTGTGGCCCAGATCATGAACTCTTTATTGCCAAATACAGACTTAAATTGAAGAAAATAGGGAAAACCACTAGACCATTCAGGTATGACCTAAATCAAATCCCTTATGATTATACAGTGGAAGTGAGAAGTAAATTTAAGGGCCTAGATCTGATAGATAGGGTGCCTGATGAACTACAAAAGGAGGTACACGAAAGAGGGATCAAGACCATCCCCATGGAAAAGAAATGCAAAAAAGCAAAATGGCTGTCTGGGGAGGCCTTACAAATAGCTGTGAAAAGAAGAGAAGTGAAAAGCAAAGGAGAAAAGGAAAGATATAAGCATCTGAATGCAGAGTTCCAAAGAATAGCAAGGAGAGATAAAACCGTCCTCAGTGATCAATGCAAAGAAATAGAGGAAAACAATAGGATGGGAAAGACTAGAGATCTCTTCAAGAAAATTAGAGATACCATACCAAGGGAACATTTCATGCAAAGATGGGCTCAATAAAGGACAGAAATGGTATGGATCTAACAGAAGCAAAAGATATTAAGAAGAGGTGGCAAGAATACACAGAAGAACTGTACAAAAAAGATCTTCATGACCCAGATAATCACGATGGTACAATCACTCACCTAGAGCCAGACATCCTGGAAAGTAAAGTCAAGTGGGCCTTAGGAAGCATCACTACGAACAAAGCTAGTGGAGGTGGTGGAATTCCAGTAGAGCTACTTCAAATGCTGAAAGATGATGCTGTGAAAGTGCTGCTGCACTCAATATGCCAGCAAATTTGGAAGACTCAGCAGTGGCCACAGGACTGTAAAAGGTCAGTTTTCATTC
>SJXQ01005690.1:0-24157 GCA_006408695.1 Aepyceros melampus
AGGTGGTCTGGTATTCCCATCTCTTTCAGAATTTTCCACAGTTTATTGTGATCCACACAGTCAAAGGCTTTGGCATAGTCAAGAAAGCAGAAATAGATGTTTTTCTGGAACTCTCTTGCTTTTTCCACGATCCAGCGGATGTTGGCAATTTGATCTCTGGTTCTTCTGCCTTTTCTAAAACCATCTTGAACATCTGGAAGTTCACGGTTCATGTATTGCTGAAGCCTGGCTTGGAGAATTATGAGCCTTACTTTACTAGCATGTGAGATGAGTGCAATTGTGTGGTAGTTTGAGCATTCTTTGGCATTGCCTTTCTTTGGGATTGGAATGAAAACTGACCTTTTCCAGTCCTGTGGCCACTGCTAAGTTTTCCAGATTTGCTGGCATATTGAGTGCAGCACTTTCACAGCATCATCTTTCAGGATTTGGAATAGCTCAACTGGAATTCCATCACCTCCACTAGCTTTGTTCGTAGTGATGCTTTTTTAAGGCCCACTTGACTTCACATTCCAGGATGTCTGGCTCTAGGTAAGTGATCACACCATCATGATTATCTTGGTTGTGAAGATCTTTTTTGTATAGTTCTTCTGTGTATTCTTGCCATCTCTTCTTAATATCTTCTGCTTCTATTAGATGGAGCCAAATCTTTATCTGTTTCGCAGTATGGAAGAAGGGAGCCTTTCTATCTTTTTCAATGAGTGACATTAACAAATGACCCTACACAGACTCTTGTGTCATCTATGTTTGGGATTCATACTATCATCTGTGTTGGTTACTTCCAAATTTTTATCTCTGGGCTACAGATCCCCTTTGTCCTCTGCTTACCTACATTTTGATGTTTCATCAGCTGTCACAAAATCTCCACTCCCACAGTAAACCCATCACCCTTCCCTCAAGGCCTTGACTCTGTTCTGATTCTTAGTTTAGACAATGGCCCCAATTTTCAAGGTAGTCATCCATGACACTCTCTTCTCTGGAACCCCCAGTATCTCCTGACGTCATCTCAATATGTTTCCTTATTTATCAGTTACTCTCAACATTACTGTCTCTTTTCCATGCCTGGTTCCACTATCTTTATTTAGGTTGCTGTCATCTTTCTCTTTGGTTACCCCTGCAACCTCTTAACCCAGCTCCATCTCCCTTTCTGTTCAGTTATCTCATGGTTACCAGGTTGATCTTTCTAATTATTGCATAAATGACAGCTAGTAAAATTTGTAGCAGGTCCTCAGTGCCTGTGGATAAAATCCAAAATGTTAGCACAACATACAAATCCATAGGATTTTGGCTCTGCCTGCTTGTCTAGCCTCCTGGGGCCCATGAGCAATCCCCTACTCTTCTCCAGACTTTTTCAATGACATGAAGCGCCTGTCATTTCCAGTCTGTTAGTCTCCTGGGCATTTTCCTGTTCCTGTTCCAAGCCTACTTAGCCTGTCTGCTCACTCCTTTGCACCACTGCCTCCATCCAGGGCAGGGTGAGGTGTTTCTACAAGTATGTGGTGATAGGTTGTTTATTTTCCTCCACTAGATTTCAGGCTCCTCAGCGTCGGGCACCATGTCTCGTTCGTGTCTGCCATAATCCCAGCACTTGTGTCTAGCTCATAGTTACAGCAAAATAATAGTGTCGACAAAGCACTCACTATAGGCTAAGCAAGGTGCTAATTTATTTACATATATTCTCTTTTAAGGGAAAAAGCAAAATCAAGCTACGACATAGAAAAGGAATGTGGAAGAAAAGTAAAGATTTGGCAAGAGATTTGTTACAGGGAGTTCAGTAAAGACAGTAGTTTATCGAAACAAGTGAGAATTTAAAAGATATCTATACTAGGGTAGGGCCTTCCCAGGTGGCACTAGTGGTCAAGAACCCGCTTGCCAGTGCAGGAGATGTAAGAGAGAAGGGCTCAATCCCTAGGTCAGGAAGATTCCCTGGAGGAGGGCCTGGCAACCCACTCCAGTATTCTTGCCTGGAGAATCCCCGTGGACAGAGGAGACTGGCGGGCTACAGTCCATGGGGTCACACAGAGTTGGACACGACTGAAATGACATAGCTACCCATACACATGCACATACAAGGGTAGAGGCAGTAGAAATCAAGTGGAAAGAATTCTTCATAAGATAGTATGAAAAGCCCAAACAAAACTTTCTGGCCAACCTGATGTTATAGTGATTCCTAGAGGTATCAGACGGATGGCTGGCTGGGTGACTGAGTGGAAGAAAAGAGGACCCAGCATGTGCTCCATACACAGAACCTGCTGTGAAACGTACTTTGTTTAACTTACAAGTCTGACGACTTTGGTGCAACAACTTCATTAGGATGAGAGGAACAACTGTCTAGGTGCAGAAGTAAGCTGTGAGGCAACAGCCTGAGAGGAAACAAAGGGAAAAGCAGATATATCCTGAGAGAGTAACTGTAATGGCTCTTAAAAGAGATATTTAAAATTAAATGTACACATACAATGATTAAATTAAGTCCAAAATTGCTCAGGTGTGGAAGTATGTCATGTCATTCGGAATTCTTTCAGGGTCAGAGAGTGAAGCGTCCAGGGGCCATTGTGAGCTGAAGGATGGTCAGCTGGGTGGTGGTTGTTCAGTCGCCCAGTCATGCCCGACTCTTTGTGACCCCGTGGACTGCAGCACACCAGGCTTCCTTGTCCTTCACCGTCTCCCAGAGTTTGCTCTGACTCATGGAAGTAACGGTTAAAAGTGAGGACCCTGGAATCAGAGTGCCTGGTTTGAGTTCTTGCTCAGTCATTTACCAGCTATAGGACCTGGAAGAAATGCCTATACGTCCAAAGTGGAGGTACTTTCTTTGTTGGGGTGTTTTAATGATTCAGTGAATAAAGGAAAGCATGTGCTCCTGGAGCGGGCTGGGCTGTAGCAAGCAGTCAGTGAAGTGTGAGCTGAGCTCCGTGTGGACCCGCACGACTTAGTAAAGGTGGGAAAGGGAGCAGTGACTGTATTCGCACGTAAACTCCTGGATTTCGATGGGCTTTCATCATGTTTGGTAGATGTGTTAATATGGGTGAGGTGTTGCCTTGTTTCATGTTTAAAATGACACTTTTGTTTCGTAAATAACACTTCAAGGAACTTTGTCTTTGCCACGCTACAGCCCAAGTGCACTTAGTTTTCCCACCTACTTCCTGAAAATAGTTGGTCAGGTGAACAGTGAAAGTGATCAGTAATCATTTAAGGCACACAGTGTATTAAAATATGATACCTAGTTAAGTCCTTATGGTGGGAATTCTCCAGTTCACTGGTGGTGTTGAATCTTCATTAAGTAGTCCCGTTTACTATTCATTATTTTAGCTAATTAAACATCTTAATGGAAAAAATCCTTGAAATACGCTACTTTCCAAATGTTTCCTAAGATATAATTCGTATATATTTCAAGATAAAAATATTGTGCCCTTAAGGAGAATTGCCCAGAAATAAACACATATATTGATTTAATGACTAACTGATAATGAACACAGAATTAGCCTGTAGGATTGATTTAACAAGTCTCTTCTAAATGTCTGCTTTTTATCTTCGTCTTCCTCAGTTTCTTTGATTGATGCAGACACAAAACATTTGGTGCGTGTGCATGTAAGCTAAGTTGCTTCAGTCACGTCTAACTCTTTGTGACCCTATGGACTCTCGCCTGCCAGGTTTCTCTGTCCATAGGATTCTCCAGGCAAGAATATTGGAGTGGGTTGTCATGCCCTCCTCCAGGGGATCTTCCCTACCCAAGGATCAAACCCCCATCTTATGAGACCTGCACTGGCAGCTGGGTTCTTTACCACCTGTGCCACCTGGGAAGAACATGACATTTGGTGGCTCTTCTCGATCCGCTGTCATTCTCTGTACCTTTGCCTTATGTTATTTTTTTGTGGTATAGCACTTATCCCAACTTAACATAACCTAGCTTTATCTGCTTATTTATCATCCATCTCCTCGACCTGAATAAAAGTTGCTGTGTGCAAGACTTTCATTTGTTCACTGCTGTATTCCCCAAACCCACCATAATGCCTGGCAGATTCAGTAGATATTTGTTGAAAGAAGAAATGTACATATATAAGTTTGTGCTTAGTCAAGACTCCTAGACATGATTGTGTATTGCTGCTAAGTTGCTTCAGTCGTGTCCGACTCTGTGCAACCACAGAGACAGCAGCCCACCAGGCTCCCCTGTCCCTGGGATTCACCAGGCAAGAACACTGGAGTGGGTTGCCATTTCCTTCTCCAATGCATGAAAGTGAAAAGCGAAAGTGAAGTCGCTCAGTCGTGTCTGACTCCTAACAACACCATGGACGGCAGCCCACCAGGCTCCCCCGTCCCTGGGATTCTCCAGGCAAGGACACTGGAGTGGGTTGCCATTGCCTTCTCCAATGCATGAAAGCGAAAAGTGAAGGTGAAGTCGCTCAGTCGTGTCTGACTCCTAACAACACCATAGACGGCAGCCCACCAGGCTTCTCCGTCCATAGGATTTGCCAGGCAAGAGCACTGGAGTGGGGTGCCTTTGCTGATTGTGCTGCTACATGGATGTATTTTTGTATACATTGTTCACTGAATATAATGTAATGCTCATTCATTAAAAACTCAAAACAAAACTTAGGAAATACAAGGAAATATCAATAAAAAAATGTTAAATCATTCTCCAACCCTGAGAAAATGGTGTACAATTTTGTTGTGTTATCCCCTTCATGTATTTGACATCACATCATAATTATGTGCCATCCTGGACATATTATTTTGTATGCTGGATTTCTTTCACTTGTATTATATCATCAGCATCTTTCTATACTTTTACAAATATTTTCTAAAGACTTCTATTTTAAATAGCAGAGTTGAAATCCTTTTCTTCCTACCTCCAAACAACAGAAGTAATGAAAAAACAGAGAAGAAAATCCGTCTGTGATGAAACAAGTCATTAGCAGCAACCCCAGAGCATAAACTTTGAAGTACACCTGCCAGGTCTACAACATATAAATACAGGTGAAGGAAGACTTAAGAAACTACCATTATTCCATCATCTTGGACCTTGAACAAGGTGCAGATTTCCTTTAAATCAAGTACACTTCCATCTAAGACATGTCCAGTGTTTCCTTAATTTAACCTTGAGCCGTAGATAGACTCTGGAGAAGCTGGAGTGACTCTGTAAATATCCAGACATCACCACTGAAAGGCGGACAAGATGGAACTGGAGGAGAAGCAATTCTGAAGTGCCATGTTCATTTTCCTCTCCCAGCCTGCTAGCTGAGGGTGTCCAGTGGAAGTGAAGTGTGAAAAGGAGGGATGGGAGGCAGCCATTGCCTGTAGGGGGCCCACTGGAGCAAGCAGAGGGAGGAGCAGGGGGCAGCAGAAAGGAAAGGCTTTCTGGAAAAGCTTGCCAAGGCTTTTAGGGAAATGCATTGCTTATTTCAGACTGAGAATGTACTGAGACACTGAATAATATTTGGTGAACTTAAAGAGTGAATACTTTCTCCTTATCCTGTTTGATAGAGAGACACGGCCACTAGGGAGAAACTAACCCATTAAGATTAGAAATGAGAATGAAATAGCTGAGCTTGTGCAAACTTCATGTAGTTTACAGAAAGAGGTTAGCTCAAAGATAAGGGCCATAAATCAAAGATTAAGCAACATGGCACAAAAGGGCATGTTTCTGCAGTTGTAAAATGAGCTTTGCAGCAAAAGGTGAAGCTGAGCTTTTCAAATTGCTGGAATGTCACTGTTTATTTATGAGGCAAGATAAAACTCATTTTTAGATAAATAACTAAATTGAAATACCATAATATGTACCATTCAGGCGCTGTTAGGGTTTAAAAAATGTGACTATAAAAATGTCACATTATTACGGAACCTATTTGTTGGTTGGGTATTTTCTGAGTCCCATCTACACAGTGTATTGACTCCCACTAGGTTTTACTGCTGCCCGCCTTGTGTAGCCAGTACACAGTAGCTATTATAAAAGCAAGATAGAGTTCTTTCTACCTCACAGAGCCCTGATGAGTTTTGGGAACATGGGCCAGAATGTGTGTTGTTGTTTATGGTATTAGATGGAGTAGAAGTAAAGGCCCTTTGCTGACAGAGACCATACCTCATTTACAGAAAAGCAGTGGGTTCTTCAAAATTTAAGTTTGTATTTCATTTGAAACTTGAAATCTTACATTTTAGTTATTTCCCATTTCCCTTGAGCAGTCAAACTATTAGGGTGTCTCTCTGCCAGAGGTCCGTCTAGTCAAGGCTATGGTTTTTCCAGTGGTCATGTATGGATGTGAGAGTTGGACTGTGACGAACTCTGAGCGCCGAAGAATTGATGCTTTTGAACTGTGGTGTTGGAGAAGACTCTTGAGAGTCCCTTGGACTGCAAGGAGATCCAACCAGTCCATTCTGAAGGAGATCAGCCCTGGGATTTCTTTGGAGGGAATGATGCTGAAGCTGAAATTCCAGTACTTTGGCCACCTCATGCGAAGAGTTGACTCACTGGAAAAGACCCTGATGCTGGGAGGGATTGGGGGCAGGAGGAGAAGGGGACGACCGAGAATGAGATGGCTGGATGGCATCACTGACTCAATGGACATTGAGTCTGAGTGAACTCCGGGAGTTGGTGATGGACAGGGAGGCCTGGCGTGCTGTGATTCATGGGGTCGTAAAGAGTCGGACATGACTGAGCAACTGAACTGAACTGAACTGAAGTGAGTTTACTATGTGCGTGTGCAAGCGCTCAGTTTTGTCTGACTCTTTGTGACCCCATGGACTGTAGCCTACCAGGCTCCTCTGTCCATGAGATTTCCCAGGCAAGAGTACTGGAATGGGTTGCCATTTCCTTCTCCAGGGGACCCTCCAGACCTAGGGATCAAACCTGAGTCTCCTGCATTGGCAGGCGGGTTCTTGACATGCCTGAGCTGGTAACTCACTAAAAAAAAACCAGTGTGTGACTGCATGACAGTAGCAGTCCTGCATTTTGTTTGCCTCGCTGGTTAGTCATGTTCATAAATTGCATTTTACATTTTATCTTGCTTCCAGTACAGTTTTTGGAGATAGTTGGAAATAAGAAGTCAGAAACAGTGGGCAAATGGAAGCTGTGTTTTGGTATGGAGGCCACTAGGAAAAACAAGTTGATATGGAAAACTGAGCTTTGGGAAGCACAGAGCAGTGGATTAAGAGGGTAAGCCAGGTGACATATGAGAGGATGCTATAACAGGCTTGCATCCTCTGAAGAGGTGATAAGAAGAAGAACTCAAGGAAATGAAAATAGAGTGACAAACCAGTAATAGTAAAGTTCAAGCCATATGCAGGCACTGTCCTAGATGCTTTACAAGTGTTAACTCACCCTCACCATAGCCCAGTGAGCTAGGAATGATTAACATCTCCACTGAACAGGGGGAGAAAAAAAGTGAAGTGAAGGAAGTTTTAAAGCACTTTGCTCAAGTTACACAGCTAACAAGAGGCCCAGCTGGAATCTGAACCTGGTACCTCAGATCCAAGCGCATGCTCTTGGTCCTTATATTGTTTTGTCTCTCAGACATCTGTGACAAGTTAAGGTGCTTTGTAAAAGTTTAAGTGTTCACTGTACAAACGAATGAGTTGGCAATTCAAGGTCAACACTTGATTCATACTTGAGACAATTTCAGGGTAGAAGTAATGAGTAAGAGTGGGCACACAGTGTCATATCAGTGGACAGAAGTTAGTGAAATTTAAAGAGGAAAATATAGGGTAGATTAGAGAAATTATTGTAATAATGAAGCCTCATCTTCAAACTGGGTTCATATTAGACAAATTGTTACTTTTAGAAGTTCTAGTCTGTAATTGAAAATTTTCCTTATAGAAAATATGCAAATATTGTGCAGTTTTACAGTTCTGTTGTTCAGTCATTAAACTGTGTTTGACTGTTTGCAACCCCATGAACTGCAGGCTTCCCTGACCTTAACTGTTTCCTGGAATTTGCTCAAACTCACATAGTGTGCTTAAACTCATGTACTTTAGGGTAGTCCTAGAATAAACAGCATGTGAACTATTTCGTTGTCCTCTATGCAAATGAATTAGCCACAGAATTTAGGTAAGTGTCCAGTAATTAGTGGATTTTTCTTTTCAATATAGGACACTTAGGCAAAAATTATGTTGACCCTCTTGGTGTGGACTTAGTTCAGTGTTTAGGAAGTATTATTAAATTGCCAGAGATATTATTAAATCAGTATAAGTTTGCCAGAATGTACTTTTAAATGTATTTGACAATATGCCTTCACTTTTAACAACTAACACAATTAAAAGTGTAGGAGGAAGACTTTTAGGCAATTTAAATACATATTTTCAAGCATGTTTTTCCTGTTTCTTTTTTTTTGACAACCAAGATATTGTATAATTGTTTTAAAAATAAAAATAAAACCTAATGTTTTAGATTCATTTTTGAGTTCAGTTCAGTTCAGTCACTCCGTCATGTCTGACTCTTTGCAACACCATGAATTGCAGCATGCCAGGCCTCCCTGTCCATCACCAACTCCTGGAGTTCACTCAGACTCATGTCCATCGAATTGGTGATGCCATCCAGCCATCTCATCCTCTGTTGTCCCCTTCTCCTCCTGCCCCCAATCCCTCC
Source organism: Aepyceros melampus (assembly GCA_006408695.1). NCBI lineage: Eukaryota > Metazoa > Chordata > Mammalia > Artiodactyla > Bovidae > Aepyceros > Aepyceros melampus. Next base: position 8,570 of record SJXQ01005690.1, read on the forward strand.
CAGCATCAGAGTCTTTTCCAATGAGTCAGCTCTTCGCATGAGGTGGCCAAAGTACTGGAGTTTCAGCTTCAGCATCATTCCCTCCAAAGAAATTCCAGGGCTGATCTCCTTCAGAACGGACTGGTTGGATCTCCTTGCAGTCCAAGGGACTCTCAGGAGTCTTCTCCAACACCACAGATTCATTTTTAGTGGAATGTATTTGTTAGGGAGAGCAGTTTTATAGACAAGTTTCAGTCGAACAATTGCCAAAGACCCAGAGGATAGGCTTCTTTATATGCCATATGTAGGGCTGTGTCTTGACAATGTCAAAGCAACTGCTTAGTTCAGTTAACCATTTGATTCTGGAATCAAATAAGAAAAACTATTTGGTTAAAATAATCTGTTTTTGTTATTTTCTCTCATCTTCTTCAGTCAAAAGTACTCACTTGTAGAGAAGCTGATGTACCAGCTCTTACGGAAAGTAAAAGGTGCTTCATTTATGATGTTGCAGGAAGCCTGACCCCAGTAACCTTTAATACTGGCTAGTTTTGGCAGATGGAGAAGGAAATGGCAACCCACTCCAGTACTCTTGCCTGGAAAATCTCATGGAGGGGGAGCCTGGTGGGCTGACGTCTATGGGGTCACACAGAGTGGACACGACTGAAGTGACTTAGCAGCGGCAGCAGCAGCAGCAATTTTGGCAGATGGTTACTCTGGACTGTAACTGTTGTACTTTGGGACTCCTGGGAAGTAGACTGTATGCTGGAAGTTTATCAGAGAGTGCTCTTGGGATCAACACCTGTGGAAGGGAATAGGCAGGAGAAGTTGGGCTCTGATGCAGTCTCACTAAAGGCCTCAGTCTATCAGCAGAGAGTGGAGGATCTCTGTCTAGCCAGGGGCAATTCCCAGAGAAGAGGATAGCTGAGGGCTGTTGGGCAACATCATTCCCAGCAACTGGGGATGATGTCCCTCCATCCTGAACTGGAAGCAACAATGCCCTCTAGAATAAATGACTGAAATATTTTGAAACTGTAAGAAGAAAATAATAATAAAAAAAAAATATCTGCATCTTATTGTTTACATTTAAGTTATATATAGTGTTATCACAGAAGCCTCATTTTACAAGGAAATGAAACCAAGAAAAATTTTATTTGAATAAGTCTTTTGCATGGAAAAGGGAAGTGGTCATATATTTAGTTACTGGTCATCAGGAGAATGCACATGTGTGTGCAACAGTGTGGAATAGATAAATAGGATGAGCCACTTTTAGTCTTGTGCACTGTATTAGGAGCTTGAAAGTGAAAGTGATTCAGTCATGTCCGATTCTTTGTGACCCCATGGACTCTACAGTCCATGGAATTCTCCAGGCCAGAATATTGGAGTGGGTAGCCTTTCCCTTCTCCAAGGGATCTTCCCAACCCAGGGATCACACCCAGGTCTCCCACTTTGCAAGTGGATTCTTTACCTGCTGAGCCACAAGGGAAGCCCTGTTAGGAGCTTAACCTATCATTTAATCAGTGGAACTCCTCTGTGAGGGAGGTACTGTTCTCTTGATGGTATTGGTGAATAAACAGACTCAGACAGGTTAAGTGAAGTCTGAGATCACACAGCTAGTTTATGATGTAGTCATGACTCGAAGCCAAGTTCATCCAAATCAAAGCCCTTTTTCAGATCCATGCTATAGTTAGTTCTAATCCTTTAACTCTAGCCAGAGATTTTCTGCTTCAGTGGTTAACTTTCTTCCCTTGTTTTAACCATGTCTCCTAATCCAGGTTTAGGTCCTCACAAATCCCAGAAATTTGCTTTTGACCCTTGAGACAACTTCTATTGGTAAAAGGCAAATATTTTTATCCTCCCTTATCAGGGCTGTAGTGCAGATGACAGTGGACCGGCATCCTATGAACACAGGTCCCTTCTGGGATGATTTCTGCCCCGTACTTCTGTCCCCATTTAGTAGCTGTGTTAGTGGGTAAAGGAAATTCACGATGCTAAAATATGCTCAGGAGTCAGAGGTGAAGCTGGGTGTACTGATTCCAAATCCTGTGCTTGATCCCCGCTTCAGTGAGATTAATATGGGGAAGGAGGTGTATGTGTGTGTATATAGTAAGTATAGAAACACTCCAAACTTTGAATGACCCCACATTATAAGCATTTCATTTATGATGAGGGGTTCTTGGAACCAGTAGAAAGAAATCATTTGGGGTACTGCTAGGAAAAATATAAATATATACACTTGAAGTATATGCCTTCTGAAATGAATTTAAACCATTTAAATTAGAATAACTTCCTTTGGGCTTCTCATTTGATTAGAATGCCTGGACAGTGTTCTTTTACACTGTGTTCTGTGTTTTGAGGAACTATGGTTGACTGATCCCCACAGTTGAATCAGGTTACAAATGACACAAAACTTCCATTGCTCTGTGACAGTCGACGTCCTCTGATTTGTTTTCGACAGCACAATTGAAGTAGGCAAGATTCTCTTGTTACTTTGCTTATTTGAATAGGATACTGCTTGTGTCAGATAGTCAATGAGGACTTTAAGACATTTGTCAGATTTTCATATAATATTTCATCTTCTATAGTAAAAAAAGGAATAAGGCAAGTCATTGTAATATTTTCAGTCACATATATTCTTTGATAAAAGTAAATGACAATCTCAATCTGCAGTATTTTATGTCTTTTCTTAAGCAGTGATTCTTTATTTGTATGATTTTGGTTTCTACGCAAATCTTAATTTAATGGAGGATTTCAGGAACAGTTGAATGAAACATATTTTGACATGATTGATGCAGTGTCCCATATATACTGTATAACTGCATTATAAATTATTTGGGGCTTTAATATTGAAAACAGATGAAAGTATGTTTGCTTTTTGAAATGAGAAAAGAAGGATATTCGTATACAAACTTGTAGAGGTTTGACTATATCATGAATGCATGTCTTCATTAACAACCATAACTCAGCTTCCCAATTTATCAGTATTAATCTAAATGGCTGTAAACTTAATTATCAGTGCTAGTGCTGCAGTCAAGGCGAACTAAGAATTTATTATTTTTTTACTGTTCTGGGTATTAAAATGGTCACAGAACTACAGTAATACTGTTTCATATCTATCCCTACATATATTAAATTATGCTGATACTGATAATTTATAAAGTTTATGAATGAGAACCAAATTAAAGATGCCCTTTGAGTTCTCTTTTTCCCCCCACAGTGAAGTTAGGAATGAAGTAGTAATATTATATCTTGAGAATTCATATATAATGGACAGGGATTTAATGAAGACTTTCAGGTTTCACTGTTATTTTAGATCCCCATAGTATTTGAATGTGGTTTTGTATGTCATTTGAATCTCTTGGCCTAAGTCTTCAAGGGAATGTTCATTTCCTAAAACCTCTTTATGGGATAAACATAAGCGTTTATAGAAGGATTCATGCACACCTCTGCTTCTAGGGTAGCCTAAAGGCGTGTGCATACACAGGCAGGAAGGAATCAGATACTTGGGTCTTATACAGCAGGGGAGGGGCGGCAGCTTGCCTATTGGTGTCCTGATCTGAAGGAAGCAACCGGGTTTGTGATCATTTTGAAAAGTAGTACCAATTTCTCTACATCTAATGTTCAAGAGAAGATAAAAATATGGATGTTTTTGTAAAATTCTTTAATTTTAGAACACTGAGAAGACCAAATCAATCCCTGATGTGGGCTGCATATGGCCCAAGGCATCCAGTGTTCTCATTCTCATCTAAGTCATGGGAAACTGGAATTCTGATTGTCTTCCATTGGACATATATGGAATGCCAGTACAGTTTGAGTAGGAAACTAATTATCTTAATAGAATCTTCAAACTGAAATCAGAGCCAGCTTTGGATAGATTTAAATTTTCTTCTTCAAGTGTGAAAAATGCTCCAGTTTTCTAGGTTAAGCCACATATATTTTAGTCCAAAAAGGAGGTGGAGGTATAGGAAGTTGGAATCCTGTTTCATTTGGGATACTGTCTTTTTATTGATTGGTCCAAAATTGAATACCCAATTTCCTCTTTCACATTTATATCTCAGCATGAGATTTCCTTTCCTGATTTAAGCCTTTGTAGCCAGATTTTATCTGATCATTTGTCTGTCTGATATCCTTGATATGTTTTTGTAACATTTTTAACAGAAAATGTAAGTGCTATTTATGGAAAGTAAGCTGGTCGGCTGTGAGGGGTCTCTTGTGATTTCTCAGGTTGTTTTCACATTCGACTGATGCTGGCTTCTAGAACAGAAGTCTGGGAACTAACAATGAATGTTAGACCACTGAACATAGGTTTTTTTCCTTTCCAAGTCTGTCTGCAGGGGCAGAGAGAAAAGATGAATGAGAATGGAAAATATATGCATGTAGCTGAGCAGGAGGTTAATTATATTAATTTCAGACTCAACCCAGCCTGAAGACAATATAATAATCTTATAAAAAATGGAATGCCAGCAAGGAGCCAAACTTCTATTACCTTTTTCCTTTTAAGAGCACAATATGTTATAGCAATCAGGAACTCATAAATTGCCCTTACAAGCAGTTCAGAAAAAGTTACTGTGTGAAGCCTACTTAGAGTTGGAAACTGTAGAGAGATTCTTTTCCCCCATTGCACCTGAGGTGTTTTTTCCATGTGCTGAGTTTTGTTTCAGTTGTTCAGTGGAGAACATGGGAATTCTGCTATGTTTCTCAAACATGTGATGGATGTGGAAGGGTCAAGCTGAAACTGAGTTATTTGAGTACTGAGGAGCCAAATATAAATAGTACTCTGAAGTATGATTCCCTGAATATATATGTGAATACAGAGAACCATCCCATTTTCCTCTCCTTTGGACTAGGATCCTTGGTAAGAATGAAGTAGGAGATGAAGATGGGAATTAATGTAGGGAGAGATGAAACATTCTAGTGCCTTCCAACACAGACCTCTTCCTTACCTCACCAGGGAAGCTTGCATTCCTTTCCTTCATCAATAAATACTAAGAATCACCGAGTTAAAGACCAGTGATTCAAAGTGTTGACACCTTGAAGCAGGGGAATGTTTTTCAAATAATTTACAACAGCTATGAAAGTAATTTAAAAAGTTAATCTGCCCTTAAAGTATTCAGCTTTGTCAACTGTGCATAATATCCTCGATATTTACTATTACTTTGTGCTACAAACATAAACAATCATTTCAATGACCCTTTTTTATTAAAATATGTGAACACTTATATTTCATTATTTCAGAGAACCACATGAATCCCACAAGTCCGTGGAAATTTTAGAGTGAATTTTACTGCTCGTCACCTGTGTCTAGACAAATTTATTAGGCACTTGCTGATGGTGAGTAATACCTGTTTATTAAGCTGATTTTCAGGCTGCTTACATGAGAACTTCCATAAATTAGCTCTAGTAACCTTAAGATTTAAACTTAAATAGAGATTAGGCATTTATAAATTGATTCTAGCGATCATGAAGTAAGAGGGAAGATATATGTTTTTAAATGCATTTTTGGCTTGAAACCCCTCCCTTACTTTCAACCCCAGGGGCCTGCTCTACCATAAAGAAGGACATATTTAAACATTAGAATCTCTAGTGCCAGAAATTTCGACTTTATGTCTTGGCTAACCAGTGAGGATAGTCAGCACCTTGTCTCTCTTAAAACTGACAGGGTACATTTTTAAAGTGTTGAAAGAGAAGTATACAGACTTTACAGGTTGAGCAGTCTGTTTCCTGGCCTCGATGAAGATTTTGAAACTTAAGTTACTTTCAGTCGTAGGGTAACGCACTGTGGTCAGTAAATGAACTGGCTACTTTATTCATTGGCATTTTCTAGTTAACACATACAAATTGGTTGTGCATACTCTGAAATAACTTCCCTAGTAGCTCAGACGGTAAAGAATCTGCTTGCAATGCAGGAGACCCCAATTTGGTCCTTGGGTCAGAAGGATCACCTGGAGAAGGGAATGACAACCCACTCCAGTATTCTTGCCTGGAGAATTCCACAGACAGAGGAGCCTGGCAGGCTACAGTCTGTGGTATCACAAAGAGTCAGACATGACTAAGTGACTGACATTCCTCCAAGACTCTGAAATACAAAATCGACATTACTTATGGTTTTATGGTACCTTAATCAAAGGAATCATCTACTTCCCAGTTTGCAATTTAGTGTATTAAGAAGGCAAACCATTTAAAGACTCAGATTTATTAATCTTTTGGATATTAAACCAGCCCCAAATTTTAAATGAAATCTGCCTAAGTGTGGACAAATGCAAAGAACCTCCAGGTTTTTTTTTTTTGTTTTTTTTTAGCACTTTTATTTGCAAAACTGTAGGACTGTCTATTCCTCTTGTCACTGTTTAGAACTTTGGTCTGTCTCGTACCTCCTCAGAAAAGCAATAAAAGCCTTTGTCTCTTGGGGAAAGGCTCTACCATTTTAAGCCTACCTTTGGCTTCCCTGGTGGCTCAGAGGTTAAAGTGTCTGCCTCCAATGCGGGAGACCCGGGTTCGATCCCTGGGTCAGGAAGATCCCCTGGAGAAGGAAATGGCAACCCACTCCAGTACTCTTGCCTGGAAAATCCCATGGACGAAGGAGCCTGGTAGTCCATGGGGTCACAAAGAGTCAGATACCACTGAGTGACTAAAATTTCACTTTTCACTTTCACTTTGGTATCTTGGAGATGCTGGATAGGAGTTACATGGTGTGTCATGGGAATAGCCATCACACAAAAATGAACAATACCTCATCCCAAATTTAGTTGTTTCTAAAATCCTTTGTCTCTCATAAATTCACTTCTTGTTATGTTGCAGAATCGAAAGTTAAATAAGTATTAAACTGTGAGAAAGTTTAGCAAATTTCAGTAAAATATGCAGTCTTCTAGCCACCTCTTTCTCTAGGAGAGTAGAACTTCCGTGGGCAGTGCTTCATGAGATGTTTTGTATTTTAGCTATGTTTGCCCATCAGCTGCATGTTCTCACAGCAGTCAGGATATTGATGGCTAGCCATCGATATTAGTACACCCAGAGTGATAATTTTGTGGTTTCTCCTTTTCTTCTACCTCTGCTGTCCTGTTATCTTATTATCTAAGTCACTCAGTCTAAGGATAGAGAAAACCGAGATGGGTGGTTTGGGGGTGGAAGAATGGAACCAGAACTGCTCTGTGTCCCATCTTCCCAGTGGGAGTCACTACTCATTGCTCAGGTCCTCAGGTGGTGTCCATGGGAAGGACAGCTACATGTGTCCAGTGACCTACGGCAAGCAGCAAGCTGGCATCTCTCACAGTGACTCACATCATTGGACATGGACTTGGGTGCTAAAGAAAAGGCAGGACCATTTCAGTCCATACGCAGCTAGTTGTATCCATAAAGCTGTCAGTAATTACCAAAGCTCTATGGAGTGCCCAGTCAAGCACGGGTACTCTAGTATCTGTCCAGTTACTTAATCCTCATGACAAGGGGACTTTGATGACCATTTTTCCTGATTGACACATAAAGAACCTGGAGCTTATGGAGAGGCTAAGGAACTTGCCATGGCCATTCTCCTGGTCAATGGTGGTGAAAAGACTCAATCCTGGTCCCAAACCCATAGCTTTAACACAGTCTGCGTCCTCCCAGCTGTGTTCTTCACTCAGCAATATGTACAATGCATCCCACAGTGTAAGCGTCTTCATTTGTCCCTTTTTTTCATGGCAACAGTGTGATAAGCAGGCTGTGTTCTTTTTCCAGTGGCAGAATGTTTAAGATATGTTGTTCTTATATTAGAGATGTATAGGGGATTTTTGCAATTGATATGTGAAGATCTATCTCTATATTTTCCTTAAGAAGAAACAAAATAGAATGTCTTTTTTCTTCCTTTCCTCCTAACCTTGTGATTACACTTGCATTGGAAGATATCCCATGGCAGATGGCATCTGAGAGTAGTTTTAACAAATTTGTTCATTATAAACGTTGTATGGCCTTCATATCAACCAGGTTTTCTAATGACACAATAAAAACAGAACATTTTAACGTTGAAACCTACTTAGGTACTTAGCTGTCAAATTAAATGGACTGTAGCCCATGAGGCTCCTCTGTCCATGGGATTTCCCAGGCGAGAATGCTAGAGTGGGTTGCCATGCCCTCCTCTAGGGAATCTTCCTGACCAAGGGATCAAACCCATATCTCTTAGGTTTCCTGCATTGAAGGTGAGTTCATTACCACTCGCGCCACCTGGGAAGCCCTGCCAAACTAAATCAGCCAAGTATTTTCTGCTAGCCTCTTATGTGGATAGCTCAGTGTCTACTTCTAGAGTTTAACCCTTGCCAGTCAAGTAGTTTTTTCATGTTCTCCCTTCATCTCACTATCCTCCTAGCAATCACTACAGTCTAAAGTCCTTTTATTCAAGCCAAAACGTACCATTATATTAGGTACATTTTTAAAATTCAATAATTTTCACTGGAGACTGTTGAAATTAGTGCAAGTTTTAATTATTGAGTATTTGAAAGAACAGCTTTTATTTGTAAGCAGTTACTTAAACTGAAATAATGAAACATTAGTAATTATATCTTTATTTTTGCTTTAATGAATCACTGAAACTGTTTTGTAAGTAAGCTCTGCATACTGTTTAAAATGATATTCTTTGAAAATGGTTTTGGTTTTCTCTTAGGTGTAGGTATTGAATATTTCAGAGAGGCCAAGCATGCTTCACCATATATGGCAAAGCCTTTCCTCCTTGGTTCTCCTGACATTTGGGGTCAGATCGTTCACTGTTGTGGGGGCTGTCTGTGTGCACTGGGGGATATCGAGCTGTATCTTTGGCCTCTACCAATAACGTGTGAATATGTAACTTCCTCTCAGATGTGACAAAATGTCCAGACATTGCCCCATGTCCTTTGTCGCAAAATCACCCCAGACTGAGAGCCATTGCTCTGTGGTTCTCCAGCTGAGAAGTCTTAGTTAGAGAGGGATCAAAATATCAGCTCTGATGATGACCAAGCTACAGAAGAGAAGGTGGCTAAGGTCTAAGACCAGGATAAGTTTCTTTTGCTTTTCTTTTCTTTTCAGACACCTTTACCCAAGTGTCATCTTACCAGGCCGTCTCTAGCCACTCTGTTAAAAACTAACACAACCCTATGACTCTCAGCCTCACTTGCTCTATTTATCTTCCTTGCACCTATTTCAGCCTGTAGTTATAGATTGTTTGTTGTTTTTATCCCCTGTCAAAATGTAAGCTATATTAACTTCAAGGCTCATTTCAGAAAATTTTAAATTGCTTAAAAAAAAAATTTTTTTAAGTTACATGAATGCAGGAAATGTGTGTTTTATTTAGTCTGTAAGTGGAGTACACAGACCTATACCTGATCATAATTTGTAACCCATGAGAAATTGTTGACTGAGTGAGTCAATTATTTAGAGACACTTTCTATAAAAAAAATTGAGTGAGGATATTAAAGATCACTAATATAGCTGAAAATAAATTGAGAGAATTGTTAATGGAAAAGAAGCACAGCTTCAAGTATAATAAAATCTACCTAATGATTTTATAATTAATTGTTTCATAATTGAGATTTAGGTTTTTCTTTCATTTGATGGAATTAGTTGTACTAGAGTCCATTTTTCATGTCAACCAACAATGGCTTCAGATGAGAGAAGGCCTTGAGCTGTAAGGAAATGAGGAGAGAAAGTCCAGATGATGCATGAAGTCAGAAAACAGTTGGAAAGTAACCAACATTTTTTATACAAGCAACCATTGAAAAATGTGTCAATAAGCAAAAGCCTGTCATTAGACGGTTTCACTGGAAGGTACGGAAGAACAAATACAGTACTCCTTAAAATGCTTGTTTTGTAGTTTGAGAAGTAACAATTGAAGTTTGGAATTTAAAGGAAAAATTTATTTATTGAGTTTAAAATTCTTATTCTGTATTTTAAAATCTTTTCTTGCTTTATGCTTACTTTTTCAGCTCCCTATTTTTAACCAATTACAAATGTTTATAAGTACCATTACACTCAGTCTTTTGAATTGAAGTAGTTTCCTTTAGTAGAAAATCTGAATTTCATCATAAAGATGGAACACAAAATCCTTGGCTTAAATATAAGGCTCAGAAATGAATGGGATAAAATGATGTCAGCTTAGCAAATGGTAAATATACACATTCCACCAAATGTGCTTTTGTCTTGAATAATTATGGACATGTGTACCAGGCACTGTGAAGATTGCAGCCCCTTCAGGCTGTATACTGAATACCCCTTGAAATTTTATATGACAGGAATAAACAACCTGGTCATAGGCAGACACCAGAATTCACTAGCATTATCAACAAAAGGTCTGTGACAATTGATCTTTCAAAAAAAAGGTTAATATCAGATTTATTGTTGTTGGTTGATTAGGGTGCTCTCATGTGTTTCCTAATTATAGTACCTATTTAATTCTTTCAAAGTACCTATTGTTTCTTACTTTTAAACATAGGGTCAATATAATTAATGAAAATACTGGATTTTATTTTTCTCATACATGCTTTTTGAGACATAGGTAAAGTCCTGAAGAGTCCAAGGCAGCTCTAGGTCAGTGGATTGGGCCCTGTTTATCATGGATTAGTTACAGAAGTAGAAGAACCAAAGGAACAGTGTGTCCTATTCCTCTTGTTTGTTGCGGTTTGGAGGGGTGTTGGCTCACCTGGTCTTTCGTAGTATGTTGGTGGTATGTCCTTGCCTGAGACCTTTCTCCAAGGCTCTCTGTCCAGTGTTGTTCCCATCCTCCATGTGTGGCATAACATGGTCATATCTTATCCCTCATGGATTATAGCACAGCTCAACATCTGGAGCCAGAGGTTTTGGTATGGTTTTATAATGGAAATAGGTTGAGTGGAGGTGACAGGGAACAAAGAGGAAATAGAGTAGCCTTTCATTCCCGAACTTCTGTCTGATAGTAGGACATTTTGGGAATGTGTGTGTGTGCGTGCTCAGTCGCTTCAGTCATGTCTGGCTCTGGGAACCCATGATCTATAGCCCCTCTGGTGGCTCTGTCCATGGGATTTTCCAGGTTAGAGTGCTGGAGTGGGTTGCCATGCCCTCCTCCAGGGGATCTTCCTGACCCAGGGATTGAACCCACGTTTCCTGTAGCTCCTGCATTGCAGGTGGATTCTTTACCAGCAAACCACTGGGAAAGCCCCATTTTAGGAATTTATTCAATCAATGGACATATTAAGTTTCCATTACATGCAAAACATCCTGATGTGTGATGTGGGGGATACAGAAATGAGCATGAATTGCTTTTTTTCCTGCCCTCCAGGAATGCATGCCTTCTAATGATTTCCTTCCTTGAGGTGGTCCACTACAACCCATACCTACAGGTCTTTCTGGAAGTGTTAGAGATTCAGGAAAATCATGCTCTTGTGACTTTTCCACATCCAACAGGATAGCTTACACGTATCGTTTGGTAGCATTTTTGTACTTGTTTAGAATTCATCCTTGCAAGGACTTTTTTAAAAACTTAAAAATGTATTTCATTTATCCCATGATTTGCTCTGTGTGGTTTTATATTTTCTAAGTACATTAGCATCACTAGAACATGTTAAAAGTAGAATTACAGTGTTAAAGATGAGGGGATAGAGTTTGTCTCAAATAGCTGATGATGTTTCCAGAGTCAAAATAAAACTTCCTGTTTTCATTCAAGTAGAAGGAAGTTTGACCAATGAACTCAACGTCTCTCTCCTGCAAAACATGGATTCATGGACTAATAGAGTCCTAAAGCTCTAAAATTATTAGAGATAATTTCAGAGACAGTGAAATTAGTAGACACTGAATACACGTCTTCCTGCTAGCCACTGAGTAATAGGAATTTCACATTCTTATCTGCTTATCTGAGGATTTCCTGGGGTTTAGGTGAATGAAAGTAGAGTTGATAAATGATCTATTTGATCTATTTTTGGCATTCCAGTGCATAAGCATAAAGCTGAGAAGTCAATTCTAAAATCTTTTAGTAGCCACAAAAGTAATAATGTTGACTGCTGAGATACATTATGAACTGTGGGGTTGTTAAGAGACACTAATGACATGGATATAATTATGGATACAATGAAAGCAGTTGTCAGTGGATTTTGTAGGGTTTCTTTTAAAATCACATTAACAAGATTACCGAATAATTAGAACACAGTTTGAGGCAAGCTTTGCAGGAATGATTCCCAGATGTGAGAGAGCTAATTTTTATCATTAGATTAAACTCAGTGTTTTAATGCAGCTGGAGTGAAAAACATATACTTCAGTAGGACTTACAGGAAGCCAGAGCTGTTTGACTTTCTTCATTTTACTCACAAATTATTTGAAAGGATAGACTGAATTCTTTGTTATCCATAATATATTACAGCTTTCTGGAAGGTCTGTGTGAGTAGTGCTTTTCAAAGCTTGCTGGGATAAAGTGGTCATCACCGCATCTTTACCGCAAAGAACATCTGCTCACCAGCTCTGCCTTCTTTGGTTGTAGGAGTACTTTAGGGGGTGATTTCTTTTTTTGTCTCTTGACAGACTTCTGTGCTCAAGGCCAGACTGCAGAGATAACAATAGTGTGTGTGTGTGTATTTGTGTATGTGTGTGCACACAAGTGTAGAGTATGCCAAAATCATAAGCCTAACTATATAAGAATATGTTGTTTTTCCGTGTATCCTGAAAGTTCTTGGTTCTTTCACGTATGTGTAGATACTCTCAATTTGAAAAAAAAAAAAAAAAGCAACTATTTTTCATTTGTCTCCCTTCTGATTATGCTCTCAATTTCTAGAGATGTTTTACATTTTTAACTAAAATAACACATTCATCCTGGTGCCTTGGAATGATGAGCATCGTATTCAAGCAGTTCTGTTTGTGTTTTACTTGTAGAGTATTGTGAAAAGAAATATCTAATGCTTTTTCATCTAAAATAGAACTGTGAAGTTTTTGTGGGAGAAAAAGGTTGAATTTGGCAACATTCATCCTGATTTTTCCTCTCATGCCATTGCTTATTAAAAACATAAAAATATTTCTCTTTTTCTCAGCATTTGAATATTGAACATAACCAAGCATAGTATGAGAAAAGCAAACTATTTGTATTTTGTTTTTACCTCTTAAATTAATTTTCAATATGTAAAAAATACCACAAATATTGATTATATTTATATTTTTCTTAAATTTCTGGGATCCTCCCATTATTTCAGATTCAGAGGGACATATATCATCTTTCATTCAAAATATATTAACAGTAGGTACACAAATGGGAAAATCTTAATTTTCCAAACATTTTATATGTTCCTTAAATAAATGTGGGACATAGAAACAATATAAAGTTTATTCTCTCATATTTGTTAAGACATCTTTGTTCCTTAAAGGGAAAAAAGATATATGAACCTGGCTTTCAATTTCTGGAACATTATGGTCTAGAGAATTACTGTTATTCGTTGCCTTGATGTTCTTAAATAATGTTCTGATAACAAGAGCCTTCATTGTCTAAGCCCTCACAGTTTGGTTACAAGCTGAACTATCATAAGAGGAAAATACTTACTGATAAAGTGACTGGTTATGAAAATAGCCTTCTAAAATCTCACTAAGCTGATGTTTTTACTAATCAGTTTTGGGCTGATTATAAGATGCTTACAACAATGTAACACACAAAAAATGCAGTGCTAAAAATATGGTATACATGCAATCCATATAACAAATTGATTGCAAGAATTCATTAATTCTGGGACTTCCCTGGTAGCTCAGTGATAAAGAATCCACCTGCCAGTGCAGAAGACACGGGTTCGATCCCTTACCTGGTAAGATCCCACATGCCTCGGAGCAACTAAGCCTGTGCACCACAACTACTGAGCCTGAGCTCTAGAGCTAGGAAGCCACAGCAACTGAGCCCACACGCCCTAACTACTGAAGCCCCAGGGCCCTGGAGCCCATGCTCTGCAACAAGAGAAGCCACTGCAATGAGAAGCCCAAGCACCGCAGCGGGAGGGTAGCCTGCTCGCCACAACTAGAGGAAAGCCCGTGCAGCCGCTATCATCCAGCACAGTCAAAAATAAATAGATAAAATCACATATATACACAGAGAATTTATTAATTCAAAACAATTGATGTTGGAAAACTGCCCAAATCACATATAAATCCATTGATAAATGAGGATCCAGCAGACTGAGACCAATGAACAATTAGAAATGAGAGAACAAAAATGGATGAAGACATAAGTAGATGCTTCATATGAAAATTGTTTTAGAATCAAAGGGCAAGAGGAACCCCTGGGAAAATTGATGACATTTTTGAGTATTCTTTGAAATAATAGCTCTAGTTTAGGCTGAACTGTAGTGTAATTTTGTCAGGAAAGAAAAATTATGTCTGCTTGCTTCAATCTTTACTCCAGTTCATTGCTACAGTTATAGCTTAAAATTTTCCTTATGATATAATTTTAATGAATTTATTTAAGGTAATAACCCAACATTATGTTTTTCACTATTTCAATGAAAAGGTGGCTTAGCCTTTTTCTATTACCAATTTTTCTCTGATAATGAAAGCCTCATGATAAAGCCACCTGAACTATTCATCACCAGATGGACTCTGAATTATCCATCACCAGTAATTATGAATAGAATGTGACTCAGTTGTTTCCTTCATTAAAAGCCCAAAGTGTTTATTTGTTTCATCTCAAAATACTTATTTAGCACAGTAATTCTCAACTCTTGTCAGGCTTTAAAATTACTTGCTCCCAGACTCCACTCCAAGAACAGCTAAATCAGAATCTGAGGGTTGGAGCTTGAGAAAAACTGTTTTTTCGTTTGTTTGTTTTTAAGACTTCCTATGAGATTCTAGTGAGTACCACTGATAGTACACCAAAAGGTATTAACTGCCAATGATTCACTGTGCAGAATCAAAAAAATGAATATGGCCATTTTCTTTCTACTAGCACTGTTTCAATGTATTAAAAAAGGTCTTAAGTCTTCCCTTACATAAGTCAAATTTGAAAAAGTAATGGTAACTTAGGTCTTTATGACAAGAAAGAGAGGATTCTTAACCATAATAACTCATTTCTGCATTTTGAACTATACATTTCTTTAATTTTTTTTCTGGTGTTAATTACTCCAAACACTCTCTTCCAACAATGCAAAAGAAGATTCTACACATGGACATCACCAGATGGTCAACACCGAAATCAGATTGATTATATTCTTTGCAGCCAAAGATGGAGAAGCTCTATACAGTCAACAAAGACAAGACCAGGCGCTGACTGTGGCTCAAATCATGAGCTCCTTATTGCCAAATTCAGACTTAAATTGAAGAAAGTGGGTAAAACCACTAGGCCACTCAGGTATGACCTAAATCAAATCCCTTATGATTATACAGTGGAAGTGAGAAATAGATTTAAGGGATTACATCTGATAGACAGAGTGCCTGATGAACTATGGACGGAGGTTCGTGACACTGTACAGGAGACAGGGATCAGGACCATCCCCATGGGAAAGAAATGCAAAAAAGCAAAATGGCTGTCTGAGAAGGCCTTACAAATAGCTGTGAAAAGAAGAGAAGTGAAAAGCCAAGGAGAAAAGGAGAGATATAAGCACCTGAATGCAGAGTTCCAAAGAATGGCAAGGAGAGAGAAGAAAGCCTTCCTCAGTGATCAATGCAAAGAAATAGAGGAAA
>SJXQ01005691.1:0-10302 GCA_006408695.1 Aepyceros melampus
TTGTAAAGCAAAACAAACTAAAAAAATAAAAATTAATAATTAAAAAAAAAGCATAAGTAGATATTTTTCTGGAACTCTCTTGCTGTTTCAGTGATCCAATGGATAGTGGTGATTTGATCTCTGGTTCCTCTTCCTTTTCTAAATACAGCTTGACCATCTGGAAGTTCACAGTTCACATTCTGTTGAAGCCTGGCTTGGAGGATATTGTGCATTACTTTGCTAGCATGTGAAATTAGTGCAATTGTGCGGAAGTTTGAGCATTCTTTGGCATTACCTTTCTTTGGGATTGGAATGAAAACTGACCTTTCCCATTCCTGTGACCACTGCTGAGTTTTCCAAATTTGCTGGCATATTGAGTGCATCATCTTTCAGGATTTGAAATAGCTCAACTGGAATTCCATCATCTCCACTAACTTTTTTCATAGTGATGCTTCTCAAGGCCCACTTGACTTCACATTCCAGAATATCTGGCTCCAGGTTGAGTGATCATACCATCGTGATTATCTGTGTTGTGAAGATCTTTTTTGTACAGTTC
Source organism: Aepyceros melampus (assembly GCA_006408695.1). NCBI lineage: Eukaryota > Metazoa > Chordata > Mammalia > Artiodactyla > Bovidae > Aepyceros > Aepyceros melampus. The sequence goes on from SJXQ01005691.1 coordinate 536, forward strand.
TGTGTATTTTTGCCATATCTTCTTAATATCTTTTGCTTCTGTTAGGTCCATACCATTTATTTCCTTTATTGTGCCCATCTTTACATGAAATGTTCCCTTAGTATCTCTAATTTTCTTGTCAAGATCTCTAGTCTTTCCCACTCTATTATTTTCCTCTATTTCTTGGCATTGATCACTGAGGAAGGCTTTCTTATCTCTCCTTGCTATCTTTGGAACTCTGCATTCAAATGAATATATCTTTGATTTTATCCTTTGCCTTTTGCTTCTCCTCTTTCACCCCTATTGTAAGACCTCCTCAGACAACCATTTTGTTTTTGCATTTCTTTTTCTTGGGAATGGTCTTGATCACCACCTCCTGTACAATGTCCCGAACCTCCATCCATAGTTCTTCAGGCACTCTGTGTATCAGATTTAATCCCTTGAATCTATCGGTCACTTCAACTGTATAATCATAAGTGATTTTATTTAGGTCAGGTTTTCCCCACTTTTTTGAATTCAGTCTATATTTTGCAATAAGGAGCTGATGATCCAAGCCATGGTCAGCTCTGGATCTTGTTCTGACTGTATACAACTTCTCCATCTTCAACTGCAGAAAATAAAATAAATCTGATTGTTGCATTGACCATCTGGAGATGCCTATGTGTAGTCATCTCTTGTGTTGTTGGAAGAGAGTGTTTGCTATGACCAGTGTGTTCTTCTGACAAAACTCTGTTAGCCTCTGTCCTGCTTCATTTTGTACTCCAAGGCTAAACTCATATGTTACTCTAGGTATCTTTTGACTTCCTAGTTTTACTTTTAAATCTGATTAAAAAAAAAAAAAGATGTGTTTGTGTGTGTGTGTGTGTGTGTGTGTGTGTGTGTGTGTGTGTGTTAGTTCTAAAAGTAATTCTTCATAGAATCACTCAACTTCCTCCTCTTCAGCATTAGTTGATGGGGGCATAGTCTTGCATTACTGTGATGTTGAGTGATTTGCCTTGAAAATGAAAAAAAATATATCACTTTGTCATTTTTCAGACTGCACCCCAGTACTCCGTTTTGGGCTCTTTTGTTTACTATCAAAGCTACTCCATTTTTTCTGAAGGAATTTTGCCCATAGTAGTAGATATAGTGGCCATCTAAATTTAATTTTCCCATTCCAGTAAATTTTAGTTCACTGATTCCTAAAATGTCAATGTTTCCTCTTGCCATCTCCTGTTTGATCACTTACAATTTACCTTGATTCATTGACCAAACATTCCATGTTACTATGCAATATTATTATTTACAGTATAGCACTTTACTCTCACCACTAGTGTTAGTGACTCAGTCACATCCAACTTCTGTGACCCCATGGACTGTAGGATCCACCAGGACCCCCTGCCCATGGAATTTTTCAGGCAAGAATTCTGGAGTGAATTGCAATTTCCTCCTCCATGGGATCTTCCCCACCCAGGGATCAGACAAACATCTGTATCTCCTGTACTGCAGTGGATTTGTTACACTCTGAAACACTGGGAAAATGCTAGACACATTCACAGCGAGGTGTGGTTTCTGCTTTGGTTCAGCCTCTTAATTCTGTATGAAGTTATATTTCTTCTCTCCCCCAGTAGCATATTGGACACCTACCTACCTGGAGGGGTCATCTTCCAGTGTCATATATTTCTACTTTTTTATACATTTCTTGGGGTTCTCAAGGCAAGAAAACTGAAGTGGTCACAATTCCCTTCTCCAGTGGACCATCTTCTATGAGAACTCTCCACCATTACCCATCCATCTTGGGTGGCCCAAAATGTCAAGGCCCATAGTTTCATCAAGTTACACAAGGCTGTGATCCATGTCATCAGTTTGGTTAGTTTTCTGAAATTGTGTGTTTTGTTCTGGAGCTCATGGTATTGTAGTTCTGCTTCTTCTGTCTGTTCTCTAATGGATGAGGCTAAGCGGCTTGTGCAAGCTTCCTGATGGAAGGGATTGGCTGTTGGGAAAACTGAGACTTGCTCTGGTGGGCAGGGTCATGATCAGTAAACCTTTAATCCAATTTTCTGCTGTTGGATGGGGCTCTGTTCACTCCCCATTAATTTTTTGACCTGAGATAGCCCAGTTCTCCAGTCTTCAGTCTCTATAGTAGGACTACCAGCTCTATGGTAGGCTAATGGGTACCTACTGCAAGAGGACATATGCAACACTCTGTGCCTCCTGAGCCTGCTGTGGTCAATGACTCTGTCCCTGTAGCAGGCCACTGCTGACCATGCCTCAGCAGAAGACATTTAAAACCTCACAGCAGATCAAACTCCATAAATAATCTAGCCATACTTTTACAAATGTGTAGGACCTTCATGAAAGAAACTGCAATGATTATATGCTCTGAAAACCATTGTTGTTTTCAGTCACTACATCATGTCTGATTCTGCGATCACATGAACTGCATCACACCGGGCTTCCTTGTCCTTCACTATTTCTCTGAGCTTGCTCTAACTCATATCCATTAAGGTGGTGATGCTATCAAACCATCTCATCTTCTGTCACTTTATTCTCCAGTGTTCAAACTTCCCTAGCATCAAGGTCTTTTACAATGAGTCAACTCTTCGCATCAGGTGGTCAAGTTTTGGAGTTTCTGCTTCAGCATCAGTCATTCTAGTGAATATTCAGGGTTGATTTCTGTTAGGAATGACTGGTTTGATCTCTTTTGTGTCCAAGGGACTCTAAAGAATCTTTTCCAGCACCATAAATTTAAAAAGACCTCAATTATTTGGCACTCAGTCTTCTTTATGGTCCAACTCTCATATCCATACATGACTACAAGAAAAAAACATAACTTTGACTGTACAGACCTTTGTCAGAAAAATGATGTCTCTGCTTTTTAATACACTCTCTAGGTTTGTCATAGCTTTACTTCCAAGGATCAAGCATCTTTTAATTTCATGGTTGCAATCACCATTCATAGTGACTGCAAGAAATTAAAATCTGTCCCTGTTTCCCCTTCGATTTGCCATGAAGTGAGGGATCAGATATCATGATCCTAAGTTTTTGAATGTTCAGTTTTAAGCCAACTTTTTTCTAATTCATTTTTTCAGCCTCATCAAGAGATTCTTTAGTTCCTCTCTACTTTTCTGCCATCATCTGCATATCTGAGGTTGTTGATATTTCTCCCAGCTATCTTGATTCCATCTTGTGAGTCATCAGCCTTGCATTTCACATGATGTACTCTGTATATAAGTTAAACTAGCAAGGTGATAATATACAGCCTTCATGTACGTCTTTACCAATTTTGAACCAGTACATTGCTCCATGTATGGTTCTACTTGTTGCATCTTGACCTGCATACAGGTTTCTCAGGAGAAGATAAGGTAGTCTGGTATTTTTTCTTTAAGAATATTATACAGTTTGTGTGATTCACACTGTCAAAGGCTTTAGCATACTCAATGAAGCAGAGGTAGATGTATTTATGGATATCCCTTGCTTTTTCCATGATTCAACAAATGTTGATAATTTGATATTCATCAATTACAACTTGATGAATAGAGAATCTTTCCATATACTTTTTTTTTGGGGGGGGGTAAAAAGTTAGAAAAAGTGTAAATAATATTGATAGTCACTAACTGTGTTTCATTTTGATTTCAGTGAGTCCATTTAAATTTCTTTTTTTTTTTTAAAGTTTGAGAATATTTTCCATGAAAAAAAAAACTCTTTAATCATGTTAAGGAATGTATTCTGGAATTTTATTTCTTTTAAAAAATTATTTGCTGGCATTCTTGTTGAGTTGCTTTTATTTTACAAATAATATGGTAGATTGTATTATGGTTCCCAGGTATATTCTCTACTTCTTATAAATGCATTTATTTCAGTTCAGCACCACTTGATAGCCAGTGTCTCTTTTGGGAGGGATACACTGTCCCTTTAATGATATTTGTAGATTTGTAAAGCATTGGATAAATGGCATTTGGGAAAGCATGAATTATGCTACTTAAGAGCAAAGTTTTTTTTTTTTAAATCACAAATTTTCATCGACTGTCTTGTATTTCTTGTGAGTTTTTTCTTTGTTTGTTTGTTTTCCCCCTCTGCCAAGATAATATACCAAATAGAGATTCTCTTCCAGCCTAGTCTCCAGGAAAAGAAGACCCCAGGGGGCATATCTGAACAACCTATGGTTGTTAAGATAAAACAAAAAAAGAACTGCGGCATTTGTTGTCAGCATCAAAGAATTTGGAGTGCTTAGTCATCATAGCATTATGGTATTCAATTTTTATCTTAAGCCTCTTAGAATCAGTTAAAATGAACATAAACTAGTACCTTATCTGAACAATGAACAACACGATAGTCATCATTTCCTGAATCAAAGTGTATTCCCATACCAAGTTTAAATGATAATCCAGCATGATAAAATAGCTTATAAGTCAATATTGTCACCTTCAGTTTTCTAGTACTAAGATTTATTTAGACTGCCCCCATCCCTAGAGATTTTTAATCTGTGTGTGTGTGTGTGTGTGTGTGTGTGTGTGTGTTTTAATGCTTAGAATTAATTGTCTGGCTTTCCATATTCTTCTCTGTCCCATGGAAATTCACACATCCTAATATCATTCACTACTTAAAAGTTAAAACTAGTCTTCTTGAAAATTATTTTTGCTTTCATCATACTTATTTTTTCTTAAACTTTTGACAATTTAAAAGTTTGTGTTAAATGATTTTTAAAATTCTTTGTAAAAAGATAAACATGAACCAAGAACTTCCAGATGTACAAACTGGATATACAAAAGGGAGAAAGACCAAAGATCAAATTGCCAGCATTTATTGGATCATGGAGAAAACAATGGAATTCTAGAAAAACATCTACTTCTGCTTCATTGACTACACTAAAGCTCTTAAGTGTATGGATCACAACAAAATGTGGAAAATTCTAAAAGTGATGGGAATACCAGATCACCTTAGGTGTCTCCTGAGAACATGTATGCAGGTCAAGAAGGTATAGTTAGAACCGAAAATGGAACAACTGACTGAATCAAAATTGGTAAAGGAGTGTGAGAAGGCTGTATATTGTCACCCCACTTATTTAACTTATATTCAGAGTACATTGTGAAATGCTGAGCTGGAAGAATCACAAGCTGCTGTCTAGATGCCTAGGACAGTGGTGTTGGAGAAGACTCTTGAGAGTCCCTTGGACTGCAAGAAGATCCAACCTGTCCATTCTGAAGGAGATCAACCCTGGGTGTTCATTGGAAAGACTGATGTTAAAGCTGAAACTCCAATAATTTGGCGATCTCATATGAAGAGTTGACTCATTGGAAAAGACTCTGATGCTGGGAGGGATTGGGGGCAGGACGACAGAGGATGAGATGGCTGGATGGCATCACGGACTCGATGGATGTGAGTCTGAGTGAATTCCAGGAGATGGTGATGGACAGGGAGACCTGCGTGCTGTGATTCATGGGGTCGCAAAGAGTTGGACATGACAGAGTGACTGAACTGAACTGAACTGAAGATATTTAGATGACACCACTCTAATGATAGAAAGTTCAATAGGAACTGAAGTGTCTCTTGCTGTAGGTGAAAGAGGAAAGCAAAAAAAGCTGGCTTGAAACTCAACATTAAAAAAACTGAGATCATCTCATCCAGTCCCATCACTTCATGGCAAATAAAGGGGGGGGGTGGCAAGAAATGGAAGCAATGGCAGATTTTATTAGGTTCCAAAACACTTACTTGCTCCTTGGAAGGAAAGCTATGCCAAACTTAGCATTTTAAAAAGCAGAGACATCACTTTGCTGACAAAAGTCCATGTAGTCAAAGCTATGGTTTTTCCAGTAGGCATGTATGGATAAGAAAGTTGGACTATAAAAAAGACCTAGTGCCAAAGAATTGATGCTTTTGAATTGTGATGCTGGAGAATACTCTTGAGAGTCCCTTGGACATTAAACTAGTCAATCTTAAAGGAAGTCAACCCTAAATATTCACTGGAAGGAGTGATGCTGAAGCTCTAATACTATGGTCACCTGATGCAAAGAGCTGATTCACTGGAAAAATTGAACGTAAAGAAGAGAATGGCAGAGATGGGATGGTTGGATGCATAACCGATTCAATGAACATGAACTTGGGTGAACTCCAGGAGATGGTAAGGGACAGGGAGACCTAGTGTGCTGCTGTCAGTGGTGTTGAAAATAGTCTGACATGACTTAGTGACTGAGAAACAACAACATACTCATCTTATTCTCCTCATCTTATGTATTCCTTGTCATTTAACTTTCTTTTTCTCCTATTTCCTTCAGGTGTTTCTCATGGTATAAAAATAAGTATGCTATTGTTTATTCTCCACTTCTCCTTATTTATTATTGTTTGGAGTGGTATACATTTCATTCATTCTTATAATTTTACCAAGTATATATGTGGTATGAAAAATGTTAACACATGTATTCACTTTTCCACGCATACTAAAATTCCTTCATAAGTTATTTATTCTTTCTTTCAAAGCTCTTTAAATGACACATTTTCAATGCCAGATCCCCTGAAATTCCAAAACAGAACACTACTCCTCCCTCCTTGCTCTTCCAGAACTTTTCTCATCATGTTAGTATAGTAATCATTATATTTTAGCTACATTTGGACATATTTACCTCTTTTCTAAACTGCATTTTACTTTGTAGCATTTTATTCATTATTGAAAATCATCTGGCATATGGTAGGTGCTCAGTCCATTTTTGCTAAATTTAATTGGAATTCAAGAAATTGGCATCCATCATATTTATCCTCCCTAAATTATCAGGCATGAGCTGGCTCCAATTGAAACTCAAATGAGTAGAGGGAGTAGAACTTTTTTTTTTTTTTCAAATTTCTAAGACTTGTATCTTTTTCCTTTCATTAAGGTAAATATGTGAAATGAAATGCATGGGACAGAGTGCTCAGGGCTGGTGCACTGGGATGACCCAGAGGGATAGGGTGGGAAGGGAGGTGGGAGGGGGTTCAGGATGGGGAACACATGTACCTCCATGGCTGATGTATGGCAAGACCACTACAAAACTGTAAAGTAATTAGCCTCCAATTAAAATAAATAAATTTATTAAAAATAAAGTAAATATGTGAATTAATATTTAAAAGCAATGTTTCCTTTTTCCTGGATTTCTAGTTATATAAATGTAAAGCAGATGTCCTGTACTAGAATGCAAGCTGTGAGGAAGAGAAGAGGGAAATAGTTCTGTACATAATCTTAAGAGCGTTTAGGCTGCAAAAGACTTCTGTTTCTGATAATATGCTTTTAATGTGTGTAGGTGAAGTAAGAATTGGAGAATTGCAGCCGGGAGCTGAAGACTTTATCTGAGCCCTTTCTGGCAATGAAAGTAAGTGGGAGGTGAGCAAATTGTCGTTGGTAAACAAGTCTCCAGACTTAATTAGAATGGATTACTATAAAGGACCTCATGCTATGTACTTTTGGAGTAGTCATATTGTATATATATTATGATTTTTCCCTTTGTGCATTGTTATTCCTTACTGTTAATTCTATTTTTTTATGTAAAACTTGGTTAAATATTACTTGGCTTGGGAAATGAAAGAAATAAAAATATACAGTAAATACCTGAAAAATAGAGACAACAGCAGCCATCTGGAAAAGACTATTGTAAGATATCATTCATTCAGTCAATCAAAAATACTTATCAAACACCTAACATGAGCCAGACAATGGAAGCAGGGCAGTGAGCGGAACAGACATGATTCCTTTTTATAGTCTATTCAAGCAAATTAAACATATATTGTACGTTTAAACATTTTAAACAGATATTTAAATTAAAAATTAAATGTATCAATATTTAACTTTTTATTTCCAATTTTGAAGATTTTATTTCACTGATTGAACTCATAAACAAGCATGCTGCTGTGCTGCTATTGGGATTGCTATAACTTTAATACAGAAATTATCATAAAATATAGAATTGAATTTTAAAATAAGACATGCCAAACTCCTGTAACCATAGATTCTCCTACATTTAGAATAAATACCTATCAAGTAAATTGATTTACTCCTTTTGGGGAACAGCATTTATATTAAAGATATTCTCATCATGGTTATAGCAAGCATCTGCTGATTTTGCAGTTAACTATGATCATCTGTCCAAGTCCTCAATTTGCCTCCCTTCAGAAATTAGGGAGCTAGACACTTACCAACACTCAGCAAATATTAAAACTAGCTTCAAAATGAGAGAATAGAATTTAAAAGATAAATTTCTGTGAAGATAAGTGAGAAATTTCTCATGAATTTTATAGGACAAAGAAGGAGATAGAGAAAGAGGACAAGAGAGGGAGGTAGAATTGACAACATTAAATACAACTGAAACAGTATAACTTGAAATCTAAGGAAAACATTGCAAATCAAAATAAAGGGACAATAAAGTTCACTATTGTTTGGTATGCATTCCTCATGTATAAAATTCCCAAATGTGAAAGCTAACATTATTAGTTTACCAAAAATGTACTAACCTCACACTTATGACTGTCATCTATTACATGGGCAATACAAATGTAGTTCAATGGAATTACTCATTGCCATGTTTTTAATCTTAATCCCTGATAGAATATTTCTATCTTGAGCTCCATGTTTACCACTGTCTGACTCATCACCATGTTGAAACTTCAAGTTCTTTCCAACTTAATTAAAATGAAAGCAGTGAGGAAAGTTTTATAAACTCCATGAAATTACTGTTTCAATAACTGATATTTTGCCCTATGTAACAAAGTGGACAGGGAGGCCTGGCATACTGCGATTCATGGGGTCACAAAGAGTCGGACACGACTGAGTGACTGAACTGAACTGAACTGAACAAAGATTAAAAAATGGAGATAATCTAGAGGAACAGAATGACTCAGGTGTATACCTCTCACTTCTGTGTGAGTAGTTAAAATCCAGTGCAAACCTGTAGTAACTAAATCTGCTTCCATTTGGTGTTTCACAGAAGCATGTAAGAAAATGAGGGCAAGGGACTTTGTAAGGTCTGATAGTCCTCATTGACTGGTAAATATCCCTTGTGGCCCCTGAAAGGATGGGTGATGCAGGAGATATAAAAGGGAGGCTGATGAGGAACAGAATAGCCTTCTTCTCGGGGCTCTTCTTTCCAGATAGGGAGGAATCCATTCTATGTTTTTTTTTTTTTTTTAACCTGATATAGGAATTGTCTCTAATATTTTTTTGCATGGTTAAATGTTGTTTTGTACTCTTAAGATGGGAAAATATTTTAGAATTTCATTGAGATACAGTTCAAATGATGAGAGTCAAGAAACACTCATGCTGTGATTTATGTCAGAGAGTGTTTTTCCTATGTTCTCCTCTAGGAGTTTTATAGTTTCTTGTCTTACATTTAGATCTTTAATCCATTTTGAATTTATTTTTGTGTATGGTATTAGAAAGTGATCTAGTTTCATTCTTTTACAAGTGGTTGAACAGTTTTCCCAGCACCAATTGTTAAAGAGATTGTCCTTAATCCATTGTACATTCTTGCCTCCTTTGTCGAAGATAAGGTATGCATAGATGTGTGGATTTATCTCTGGGCTTTCTATTTTGTTCCATTGATCTATATTTCTGTCTTTGTGCCAGTACCATACTGTCTTGATGACTGTGGCTTTGTAGTAAAGCCTGAAGTCAGGCAGGTTGATTCCTCCAGTTCCATTCTTCTTTCTCAAGATGGCTTTGGCTATTCGAGGTTTTTTGTGTTTCCATACAAATTGTGAAATTATTTGTTCTAGCTCTGTGAAAAACACCGCTGGTATCTTGATAGGAATTGCATTGAATCTGTAGATTGCTTTGGGTAGTATACTCA
>SJXQ01005691.1:10365-20638 GCA_006408695.1 Aepyceros melampus
GACTGGCGATTCGTTTCACTTATGATATCATACACGGGGCGGGAGGGGGCAGTTGGGGGTCGGGATTGGGAGTTCATGTACACTCGTGGCTGATTCATATCAATGTATAGCAAAACAAATACAGTATTGTAAAGCAAAACAAACTAAAAAATAAACATTAATTAAAAAATAAAAAAATCTGTATGGAGATTATGTGAAATCATAAGGTGAACTTATGGTCATTAAAATTCTTACTGTCATTTTATTAAAATGGAAAAATAATATAATGTACATACAATATAATATTACATAAAACATCAGAATGTAAATGTGTTTACTTAGTCTTTAATATTGTAAATAAATTCTGACTGAATGCAAAAAAAAAAAAAGAAAGAAAAAGAAACATTCATGGATGTTAATTGTATTTACATTACCCACAGTCAATAAAATATAGATAACAGTGATATTAATGTATGAGTGCATTCTGTACATCTAAAGTATCATTATAAATAGGACATCTCTAATATTAAAGGTATAATTCAGAGTTGTTCTCCTACATTTATCAGTTCAGTCACTCACTTGTCTCCAACCTTTGTGAACCCATGGATTGCAGCATGCCAGGTTGCCTGTCCATTACCAAACTCATGTCAATCAAGTTGGTGGTGCCATCCAACCATCCCATCCTCTGTCATCCCATTCTCCTCCCACTTTCAATCTTTCCCAGCATCGGGGTCTTTTTGAATGAGTCAGTTCCTTTTATCAAGTGACCAAAGTATTGGAGCTTCAGCTTCAGAATTAGTCCTCCCAATGAATATTAAGGACTGATTTCCTTTAGAAATTATTGGTTGAATCTCTTTGCAGTCTAAAGGACAAGCAAAAGTTTTCTACAAAACCACAGTTCAAAAACATTAGTTCTTCAGCTCTCTGCCTTCTCTATGGTCCAACTCTCCAACTGTGTGGATCACAATAAACTGTGGAAAATTCTGAAAGAGATGGGAATACCAGACCACCTAACCTGCCTCTTGAGAAATCTGTATGCAGGTCAGGAAGCAACAGTTAGAACTGGACATGGAACAACAGACTGGTTCCAAATAGGAAAAGGAGTATGTCAAGGCTACATATTGTCACCCTGTTTATTTAACTTCTATGCAGAGTACATCATGAGAAACGCTGGACTGGAAGAAACACAAGCTGGAATCAAGATTGCCGGGAGAAATATCAATAACCTCAGATATGCAGATGACACCACCCTTATGGCAGAAAGTGAAGAGGAGCTAAAAAGCCTCTTGTTGAAAGTGAAAGAGGAGAGTGAAAAAGTTGGCTTAAAGCTGAACATTCAGAAAATGAAGATCATGGCATCTGGTCCCATCACTTCATGGGAAATAGATGGGNTGGGTGCAATAACAGAAGAATAAAAGAGATCGATGAAGGAGAGGTTGCCTAAGAAGAAATACATTGGTGTGTTCAGCCGGGGATCAAACATAATAATGACCATCATGCCTATGTTCCCGAGAAGGATCATGGCATAGACAAGCAGAAATAGGAGAAAAATGAGAATGTGGAGCTCTGGGCGGACCCTGAAGCCTACAAGAATGAAGTCAGTCACTTCTGAGTGGTTGCATGTTTCCCTGTCACCCATGGCAGAAACCTGCTGAGAGGTACAAGGCAATATAAACAAATGAACTCTTGGCTGTCATCCTAGCTACAAATAATCTCTTTCAGTATAGGAGTCATAAAGCTCTTCTATAATCATTATTTATTTTAACCTTAAAAATTACTAATTCATACAAGTACTGGAATTAGATCTTTTCCTTATGAAACTTATACAAGGCCTTCAAACACAAATGCCTTTCCTGTTTGCAAGTATCACTTCTGTATATATTTCCTACTCATGATTTATGCAATAAATGCAATGTCATAAGACTGATTGTGAGAGCACAAATATTTCAATAAATGACATTTTGGAAGCAATTTTGATATCTTAGTTTGATGATATTAAGGGCTTTAGTAGTCTCGTTTAGTAAAACTTAGCTTGGCAAACTTAGATTACCAGCAGATACAAAGAAAATGACTAAATTTTAAGACTACTTAAAGATTGCGATTACTTTTTGTGGGTAATAGAAACTTTGGATTCTGATGTAAGTTATACACTCACAAAGAATAAGTTGTGAACAACCAAAGACAAAAATTATTATCACTTGCATGCTAGAGTTTCATGCATGAGTCTCAAATTCTTCAAATTTCTGATAAGCCTCAAATTCTTTTTCATAAATGCAATTTTCTCACGTTTCCTCAGCTAACAGCTCATAGTGTTTAAGAAAGAGATTTATCCCCGTGCATCAGTCCCAAGCATCCTGCATCCTGCATCAAACCTGGACTGGCGATTCGTTTCACTTATGATATCACACATGTTAATGAGTTCATGTACACTCATGGCTAATTCATGTCAATGTGTAACAAAACGAATACAGTATTGTAAAGCAAAACAAACTAAAAAATAAAAATTAATTTAAAAAAAAGAAAGAGATTTATACTGTCTACATAGAATTACTTAGAAATGGATACTGAGCAAAAGATACATATTAATAAATTGTTGATTGCATTCTTATTTATCCTGAATATAAATTTCACAGTCATCATCAGTTCAGTTCAGTTCAGTCGCTCAGTCGTGTCCGACTCTTTGCGACCCCATGAATCGCAGCATGCCAGGCCTCCTTGTCCATCACCAACTCCCGGACAGTCATCATTAGTACAGTTCAAATTACTAGACAGTTCAAATAAGATCACTTCTTCTCCTCAGGCCTTTATGTGCATGACTGTGCCTAGAGAACAATAATAATGACAAACTTAATGTGGAATCTTTTATAGACCACTTTTCTAAATGCTTTCCTAGTAGCTCATTTAATATATACAACAATAATATGAGGTGAGTATTATTGTATTCTCCGGTTTACAGTAAGGAAAATGAAGTACCAAGAAATAAAATATGTTGAAAGCCACCTAGTAGAGTCAGAATTGATGTCCGAAGCCCAGAAATCTGGCTCTCGAATCCATGCTCTTAATCTATAACCTTTTTCTTTAATAAAGAAATCTGAGAGAAATATAATATTTTGCATGAGAAAAATATGGCTTTCAGTAAAATGGTATGATATCATTTTGATATATTTTTGTTATTCACCAGCTCCATTAAAATTAAATATGCAGATAATTATATTATAAAGGGACAAGATTTTAAATAGATCATTCTTAGGATCTGAGGAAGTATAAACTATTTAGACAGTGAAAGGAAACACAGTAATAGTTGTGAAATGTTTTTTGAAAAATAATGTATCTTATTTATATTTCTTTCATCCTGCCTGGGGGCAAGGGGCCAGATCATTTTAATTTTTGAGCAAGGTCCAGGGGTTGGTGATGGACCGGACAGCCCTGGCATGCTCAGTCCATGGGGTCACAAAGAGTTGGACAGGACTGAGCAGCTAAACTGAACTGAAATGATTCCTAACAAACTCATTCTAATATTAATGTTTACAGCTAAAGACATTTATATCTGACAAAAGAAGAGTATTTTTCCCAGAGTAGTCAATAGATAAATAGTTGTCGATTTATTATTTGTCAAAAACTCACACATTTTAAAATTTACTCTTACCTTATATTGTTTGATAATTTGCATATTCTATAAAAAGAAGCCTCAGAATTCTGATGTTTTTGCCTTTTTACCTTTTTATTGTTTTCATTCTAAAAAGAGTAAACAAAGTTAATGTCTATGTTACAACTACAAGTACTGAAAAAAATCATTATGTCAAAATAAAATGAACTCCCTTCCTCTCAGAATTTCCAAATACATTTTCAGTATCTCAGTTTCAAATTCTTTGTATAGACAAAATAGGCTTATTTTCCTTATCATACTATGTAATAAGGATATTTATTGGCTTATAAATTCCTTTATGAGGAAATTTCCTGTAGTATTTGACACTGGAAAATGTTATATCCTTTGTAGAAGAGAAAGAAGTGAATTTTCCAGTGATGCTTGGATAACTCTGAAATACTTCTAGTAACTATAATCTGTAGTTATGAAAAGTAAACCTGAGAAATCAATCAGTAGGACAGTCTTTCTCCTGCATTCTCTAGTGCTTGAATGCTTTTAAGAAGGAAAATAGATTGTCTTAGATATCCAAGTAGAGGCCTTGAGTCATCTGGGATATCTGATAACCTGCCAAAATAACAGCAGCAGTTATTCATAACAGCTACGCTTTTGGCATAACAATATAAATTTTTTCTAATAATTGAAGCATTGAGGCTTCCTTTACCGTCTGGGAAACAGTCCTCCTGGGAAAGAAAGAAATATAAATTAGCTATTAAGATATCTAGACTCCAAACAAGGTCCATGAGGAACAGGGACTTCAAACTTAGAAAAGAAGAAAAGAAAGAAAATGGGGGGAAAATCAGCCTGAGTCTAATGGAGTCAACATATATACAAGAGCTGTTTTCTTGTGAGAATCCTTTAGGAGGGACCAAAAAGATCTTTTTAAAATCTTCAATCCAAAATAAGATATATGTGAGTCAGTGCTCTAAAACACAACTCCTTGCATCTAAAAATGAAGCTCTACTTATGATTTTTTCTCAAATACTTTATTGAGAAATAATTAGTGTGAAATGAACTGTATTCATTCTGTATACATTTCCGTGAGTTTAGCCAGTTTTATACATCAGTGAAATCATCACCATATCAAGATAGAGATCATTTCCATCACCTCCAAAAGATGTATCATACTCGTTATTAACTATGCTTCCTTCCAAATCCATTTTCAAATAACCAGGGATGTGATTTTCTTTAGACATAAATGTGTTTGCATACAGTATTCACCCTTTTATCTCAGGCTTTTTTCACTGAATAAAATGACTTTGAGGTTTATTCATATTGTAATATCTATAAGTAACTCATTCTTTTTACTGATGAGTATTCTATTTACATATGTACCAAATTTTGGTACTCTTAAATTGTTGGGCAGTTGAGGTGTTTTCAGTTATCAGATATTGTGAATAAAGCCAATATAAATAGTCACACATACTTATTTGATCCAGAGCCTACTTCCTTCCTCTCCTCTCTCAGCACAACATGACTTTCTTATAGACAAGCGTAAGAAAAAATATGCAGATTCCTCTTCCCCTCAGTACCAGACAAAGGCTACCATATCAACTTGAGACGGCATGCATGCATGCTAAGTCACTTCAGTCACATCCAACTCTGTGCAACCCAATGGATTGTAGCCTTCCAGGCTCCTCTGTCCATGGGATTCTCCAGGCAAGGATATTGGAGTGGGTTGCTATGCCCACCTCCAGGAGATTTTCCAAGCCAGAAATCAAACCCCATATCTCTTATGTCTGCTACATTGACTGGTGGGTTTTTAACCACTAGTACCATCTGGGAAGCCCATCACCTTGAGAATAGTATGTCGCAAACACATCTCATTCCCTAGGATTAAATCATGCAGAAGCTCTATTCAAAGCAAGAATGGCTAAAATATTTTCAAGATCTCTTTCTTTACCAGCCTTCATTCATAGGGTAGCAGCTTGACCTCTGGCATGATAAACTAGTTTCAGTGGCCCCTGTTCAAAGGATGGAGGTTCTATGCCAAGAGAGATAATACCATTAGGTTACTGACCTCACCCAGAAACCTGCCTCTAAAGCAGAGGAGTCACTCTGAGAGTACTGAACCATACACAGGCTTTGCCTAGAATGAAAGGTGTACTGTAACAGAGAGTTCCAAGTGAACAGACTCTGTTTAGAACAAAATGTGGGAAAGTCCAAACACAAGTGAACTCTGAAACATAATAATAATTTGGTGATAGCCAGTGAAAAAGAGACCATTAGCTCCATGAGAACAAAAAGCTAGCTATAGACCAACTACAAGTACACCAGAGAGAACTTGAGGAGACCAATAAGAAATGCACTCTTTGAGTTGGAACAAACATAAAAATCTGGCCTTAAAGACTATCCTTGCAAAGTGAACCAAAAAGTTTTGTTGTTTTTTTTTTTCTGTGATAGCTGATATTTCAAGATTTATTATTAATATACTGTTTATTTAGATAACACTGGTTTATATTATACAAGTTTCATGAGTACATTATATTTCTACTTCTGTATACACTACACAGTGCTCACCGCTGAAAATTTAGTTTCCATCACCATATAGTTGATCTCCTTTACCTATTTCACCCTCCACTCCTCCACCTCTTTCTCTCTGATAGTGACTATTCTGCTCTCTGTATCTACATGCTTGCTTTTGATTGGTTTGGTCTGCTCACTTATTTTGGCTTTTGTTTGTTTGTTTTCTGTATTCCACATATGAGTAAGTCATATGGTATTTGTCTTTCTCTATTTAATTTATTTCACTTAGAATAATACCCTTGAAGTCCACCCATGTTATCACTAATGGCAAGGTTTCATCTTTTTTTAGGTTGAGTATGGTTCTATTCTATATATACACCATTTCTTTTTTATCATCCATCAGTGGAGACTTAAGTTGTTTCTCTATCTTGGTTATTATAAATAATGCTGTGATGAACACAAGGGTGCCTATATCTTTTCAAATTAGTATTTTCATATCCTTTGGATAAATACCCAGAAGCAGAATAGCTGAATCATATGGTAAATCTATTCTTAATATTTTGAGAAATCTCCATATTTTTTCTGTCTTCACTGAGCCAATTTATATTCTCTCCAAGAATGTTATGAGAGTTTCCTTTTCTCCACATCTTCACCATCACTTCTTATTTTTTGCCTTTTTGGTAATAAGTATTCTAACAGGCATGAGGTGGTATCTCATTATGGCTTTGATTTGCATTTCCCTAATAATTTGTGATGTTTAACATGTTTTCTTGTGCCGATTCACCATCTGTATGACTTCTATGGAAAAATGTACATTAAAATCCTTTACTCATGATTTTATTTCACTCATTTATTGTTGAAACACACACTGTTGTTTGTAAATGCAAAGTAATCAGTGAGGGAAGCAGAGAAAATGCAAGCCCTTAAGGAGCTTACATTTTTTTAAATTTATTTTTAATTGGAAGATAATTACTTTACAATGTTGTATTGGTTTCTGCTGTACAACAACATGAATCAGCTATAAGTATATGTATATCCCCTCCTTCTGGAACCTCCGTTGCAACTCCCCATTCCAGCCTTCTCAGCACCAAGTTGGGTTCCCTATGCTATACAGCTGTTTCCAGCTATTTTACCCATGGAGGTGTATATATGTGAATGCTGCTCTTTCAGTTTGTCTCCCTCTCCTTCCCCTGATAGGTCCACAAGTCTTCTCTATGCCTCTGCCTATTTTTTAATCAATTTGTTTTGTTGTTGTTGTTGAATTTCATGCATTCTTTATATCCCCCTGAAAGGATAAATTTAATTGCATTAGACTGTAGAGCAAAATATGCCCCTGAATATTTTTTAAATGATATAACAAGAAGAATTACTGGAAGCAATTTGCCAAGTAGGGAAATTTGTAGATGCACATCAATAACAAATGATCATCTGTCAAATAATCTCTCAATCCTACATCAGTATAGTTCCATATGATACAAAACATTGTATATGTTATTCATATTACTAACACTAGACATCAAAAATGAGAAGATAAAAAAGATATAAAAATGATAATGTGAAAAAAGCATTTGCATTTATTTACAGGTGTAAGGATTCTTACACCTGTATCAATGCAGGTGTATTATTAACTAAAGCACAATATGAATGTTGTATGAGAATTCTGTAGTCAGTATAATTGCTTCATGCTAGACCAACGTACACAACTAATCAATGAAGTATAAAATTTTTAAGACATGTAGTATTATAGTCATAGTCATAATACAGTATCAGAAACATTGTTACATTTTTAAAATCCACCAACCTATGATAGTAATATGCAGTTTCTCTAATTACAAGAGAGAGTACACATACCATGCATTCATACTCAGTTGCTAAGTCATGTCTGACTCCTTGCAACCACGTGGACTGTAGCCCCACATGTCCCTCTGTCCATGGGATTTTCCAGCCAAGAATACTGGAGTGGGTTGCCATTTCCTCCTCCAGGGGATCTTCTCAACTCAGGGCTTCCACCTGGGAAGCCCACATATACTGTGGTGGTGGTTTAGTCGCTAAGTCGTGTCTGACCCTTGTGACCCAACGGACTGTAGCCTGCCAGGCTCCTCTGTCCATAGGATTTTCCAGGCTAGAATACAAGAATGTGTTGCCATTTCCTTCTCTAAGTGATTGTCCTGACCCAGGAATCGAACCTGAGTCTCCTGCATTGCAGGCAGATTCTTTACCAACTGAGCTACAAGGGAAGCTCCATAGTATAATTCATTATGAGCGTAATTCATTATGAATGTAATTCATAATGTATTGGGTATGCCAAAAAGTTTATTCTGGTTTTCCATACCAGTGTACAGAAAAGCCAGAATGAATGTTTTCGCCAACCTAATAATAGAAGGATTCATGTCATAAAAGAAGTCAAAAGCAGTCTTAAATTATTGGAGTCCTTTTGCCAATTGCCTAATGTCACTTGTCTCTAGCACTGCTTCAAAGGTCTGCATCCTCTTCCTTGTCATCTGGCACTGATTCACAACCACTCATCTCCATCAAATCTTCTGTTAATTCCTTTGTTGTGGTATTTAGCAGTTCCTGAAATTTTTCAACTTCCATATCTTGTAACAAAATACCCACTTCACCATGTACCCTATTCTCAATATCTTTCATGATTTTCTTGATTGGCTCTGCCATAAATCATGTCAAGTCATGTACAGCATCTGGACACAGTTTCTCCAGCAGGAATTTACTGTTTCAGGCCTGATGGCTTTCACAGCTTTTTCTATAACAATGATGACATCTTCAGTGGTATAATCCTTTCAGACTTTCAGGATGTTCTCTCTGTCAGAGTTTTCTTCCATATCATTGACAATATTTTCCATAGAGTATCATGTGTAATGAGCCTTAAAGATCAATATGCCTTGTGAACTAGGGGCTGAAATAGAGATGTTGTGTTAAGGGTGCAAGTAGACACTTTTGGTATTTAACTCATGGAGTTCTAGGAGACCAGGGACACTGTCCAATTAAAAAAAAAAAAAGGTTAAGGCATATCTGCACGGTACTTCCTACTTTAGCAAAAAAAGCATCCATGGAACCAATGCAGAAAAGAAAAGGGTACTTGTCTAGTTCTTACTGTACACCCAGAAGGCTTACAGCTGAAGTTTACATTTTCCCTTTAAATCCTGGGGATTAGTAGTTTTATAGGGAATAAATCTGAATACTTTAGCACAAAACAGTAGGGTGAGCCTATCTGTTCCTGCCTTAAATTCTGGTTCTCACTTCTGTTCCTCACTAATAAATATCCTTTTTGATTTTTTTCCCCAGAATAGGGTACTTTTATCTGCATTAAAAACTGGTTCAGGCAGATATCCTCTCTCTTCAATGATTTTCTTGGCATTTGGAACTCCTCTGCTGTTTCTTAATCATCAGAAGCTGCTTCTCCTGTTATCTTGACATTTTTTAAGCCAAACCTTTTTCTAAATTATGAAACCATCCTTTGCTGTCATCAAATTCACCAATTTTCAATCTTTCACCTTCCTTTTGCTTAAAATTATAATATAATGACTTTACTTTTTCTCAAATCGTATTAGAATGTATAGATATGTCTTTCTCCTGGCAATCCTGCACCCAGTAAAAAATGCATTTTTAATATGAGATAAGGTATTTCACAAAAATGCAAAGTTAAATGCCTACTGGCATAGCTACAGCAAGCTACAGCTTCACGAATTTCTTTTAAAAAAAAATAATAGTCTTTACACTAGATTCATTCATATTAAAATGACAAGCAACTATAGCTACAGACCTAGTCTACCAAGTAGGTACCTAGCAATTCAACTTTTTCTTGTAAGGTCATGACTATTCTCTGCTTCTTAGGAGCACTTCCAGCATTACTAGTAGCATTTCATAGGAGTCTAATGGTGTTACTATTCAAGGTGTTGCACTAAATATGATGAAAAAAATATACAAGGAGAGGGACATATCACTTTGTATTGCGGTACTCAGTTTATTGGAGAGATTAGCAACTCACATGGCGATGATTAGTACCATGTCATGTTTTAAGTGGATACTCACAGCACTCGAGGTCACCACAACAGCAACAGGAGGTGGCACAAAATTATGACAGTAGTACAGTATGCACTACAGTCGATTTCCTGTACTTATAATACTGCATTATTAGGTTTTTTACTTTTCTCTCAACTTGGAATT
>SJXQ01005692.1:0-49779 GCA_006408695.1 Aepyceros melampus
TGTTCATGGGGTTCTCAAGGCAAGAATACTGAAGTGATTTGCCATTCCCTTCTCCAGTGGACCACATTCTGTCAGACCTTCCACCATGACCTGCCCATCTTTGGTGGCCCCACACGGCATGGCTTAGTTTCATTGAGTTAGACAAGGTTGTGGTCCATGTGATTAGATTGGCTAGTTTTCTGTGATTATGGTTTGTGTGTCTGCCCTCTGATGCCCTCTTGCAACACCTACTGTCTTACTTGGGTTTCTCTTACCTTGGATGTTGGGTATCTCTTCACGGCTGCTCCAGCAAAGTGTAGCTGCTGCTCCTTAGTTTGGACGAGGGGTATCTCCTCATAGCCGCCCCTCCTGACCTTGAATGTGGAGTAGCTCCTCTCTGCCCTCCTCCTAATTCTTCAGATTAGGGAGTGATTATTTGCTTTTCAGAAGAAGGCTTCACTTTAAGAAAACATTCTAAAGAAGTGCTGATATGTGCTATGACAAGAATGAACCTTAGAAATGTCTTAAGTTAAAAAGGCCAGTTATAACAGGCCACATGTTGTGTGATTCCATGTATATGAAATATCTAGAATAGGCAAGGCTGTAGAGAGAGAAAGTAGATTGGTGGTTACATAGGGTCAGGAGGGATGGGGTAATAGGAGGGTGATGGCTAAGGGGTAGGAGGCTCCTTTGTGAGGTGAGGAAGATGTTCTAAGATTGATCGTAGTGATGGGTGCGCATTTCTGTGAATATACAAAAAATCATTGAATTGTATACTTTCAGTGAACTATATAGTGAACTATAATGAATGATGTGTGAATTATATCTCAAAAGTGATTTTTAAAAAGCATTTATCATAAGGATTGTTTAGTGAGCATTGTTGTATCATCTGAAGAACCATTTGATTTCTTTGAGAATAATGGCTAGCATTTGTTGACTGCTTATTATGTGCCAGGCACTGCATTAAATATTTGAAAAGCTACATCTTATATTAGGCGTTAGTTTCCATCCAGCTTTTCAGCAGCATGGTCATCTCTGTATTCCCATGCATACTAGCACAAAGCCTTACAGATGCCATAAACTCAAAATATTTGGGTGAATGACAGTGTATATGAACTGATGAATGAATGAATTTAGCACTCCAGCTTGGCCTCCCAGGACATCAGGGCACTGATCTCTCCTTTTCTTTGTATCAGTCTAATCTCAGACCTAGCAGCAGTTCTAGCTCACACAGCAGTTAATAGTTGTATCAAGTGGAAGATTATGCTGACTGGGTTTTGCCATTTCCACAGAAGTAAGAAGAGGAGGCGGGGTGGGGGTGCTTTTATTGCATTGCTCTCCTTCCTTTTGGTCCTTATTTTGAGTGGAAACCCATCTCTAGCTTTCAGTCTCTATATTTACTCCTGGTGGGAGTGGTTAGTCTCCCTGCAGGTCTTTTAAGGAGAGAACACTGCTGCTAAGTCACTTCAGTCGTGTCCGACTCTGTGCGACCCCATAGACGGCAGCCCACCAGGCTCCCCTGTCCCTGGGAGAGAACACTAGCCCAAACAAATTTGACTTCAGGTATGCCTGAATCAGAGTCCAGGAAAATGCCTTTCAGGATCTTCTACACAGGTGATATTTCTTTGTTTTTCACTTTCTGACTAGAAATGAGACCCTTAAACTCTTACAGTGAGGGTCACAATTTCTTTGTACTATTTGACAATTAAATTAGGACAGTTAGTTGGATGCTGACTTTAAACACAAATAATATAGTTCAGCTCTGCCCCCCAGAACCCTCTGGAATCCTGATGAAATCATGTAGTTCAGCTCTGCCCCCCAGAACCCTCTGGAATCCTGATGACCTCGTATCTGGACCAAGAGCGCTCTAATACTGTTTAACATCTATATTCCTTTGAATTCTGGGTCAACTAGAAGATGCCTTTTTCCACAGCCTGTGCTGATAATTATTGAATTAAGAGATAGCACAGTCTCGTTCACTCTGTGTGTGTCCCCAGTCCATGTCCAACTCTTTGTGACCCCATGGACTGCAGCCCGCCAGGCTCCTCTGTCCGTGGAGTTTCCCGGCAAGAATACTGGAGTGGGTTGCCATCTCCTACTTCAGGGGAATCTTCCCGAGCCAGGGATTGAACCCACATCCTTTGCGTTTCCTGCATTGACAGGCAGATTCTTTACTACTAGCACTACCTGGGAAGCCAAAATAAAACTTTTGTAATGATACATAACGGAGAAGGCAATGGCACCCCACTCCAGTACTCTTGCCTTGAAAATCCCATGGACGGAGGAGCCTGGTGGGTTGTGGTCCGAGGAATCGCTAAGAGTTGGACATGACCAAGCGACTTCACTTTCACTTTTCACTTTCACGAATTGGAGAAGGAAACGGCAACCCACTCCAGTGTTCTTGCCTGGAGAATCCCAGGGACGGGGGAGCCTGGTTGGCTGCCGTCTATGGGGTCACACAGAGTCGGACACGACTGAAGCGACTTAGTAGTAGTAATGATACATAAACCTTAGCCTTGCAAATTCAGGATAAATCTTAATTCCCTATGAGCTGAGATCACGAATAACAGATTAGTTTACTGGTCATATTAAAACATCTTTATGTTTTGTTCTGAAACAATGAGGATATCCTGGATTTTTTTGTTCTTTAAAGCGATCAAAACAAGACTAAATACCTTGCACCTATCTTAAGCTGCCTGGAACCCTCAATCTCTTTTCCATTCTACTTCCTCTAGTCATTGTTGGCTAGAAGGATTTTATATTTAATACTTATACTGTGACCATATTTGCATTTCTATAACAACCCAATGAGCTCCTTGCCAACAAGGAAACTAAGGTTTAGAGAAATACGTACTAAATTTACCTTAAAAAAATTAATTACCCTACTTGTTCAAAATACACCACAGAGGAATCTGGGTAAAAAATGAAGCAAAATCTTCCAACTCTGGCAAAATTGTTCAAGAATAAAACAGTTGGGAGGAGGTTCTCAGATACCAAATATGAATAATTTAAGTTCTGATACTATATTAAAAACTCCCAAAGAAGAGCCAGTTTATACTTACAGTTAATGGTGTTAATAAGATGGGATAAATGCCTCATCGCCATATGTTAAAATGTTAGTCGCTCAGTTGTGTTCAGTTCTTTGAGTCCACCAGGCTCCTCTGTCCATGGGATTTTTCAGGCAAGAATGCTGGAGTGGGTTACCATTTCCTGCTCCAGGGGATCTTCCTGACCCAGGAATTGAACCCACATCTCCTGCATTGGCAGGTGATTCTGTACAACAGAGACAGATTGCTAAGATTGCTAAATTTTACTAGCCTTTGGAAAGAATCATGATTTATAAGCCAATCCTAAAAGCTTAAGGAGGAAAACTCTGATTTCAAATTTGAAATTTAGTGTGAATTGACGGGTTATAGAGCCTAAAATCTTCTAAATAGAAGTATTATACACAAAAACTTCTTAGGCATATAATACAAGTTTTCAAATAAAGGACAAGGAGAACATCAGAACATCAATGGTTTACCTGATAACAGAGTTATAGTTTGGACTGCGCTCCCTGGTATCCAAAGCAAAATATTACATATGGGAATTTTAATCTTGGGTCCCTGATTTTCTTAGGATTGCATGTAAATCTGTATGTGTCCACGAGTTTTTCTGGAGGAAGAATTTTCATCAAATTCTCAAAAGGGTATATGAACCATTGTATTACATTTTTTAAAACAGGGTGGGTAACTGAGTTTCAGTTCAGTTCAGTCGCACAGTTGTGTCCGACTCTTTGCGACCCCATGAATCGCAGTACGCCAGGCCTCCCTGTCCACCACCAACTCCCAGAGTTCACTCAGACTCATGTCCATTGAGTCCATGATGCCATCCAGCCATCTCATCCTCGGTCGTCCCTTTCTCCTCCTGCCCTCAATCCCTCCCAGCATCAGGGTCTTTTCCAGTGAGTCAACTCTTCGCATAAGGTGGCCAAAGTACTGGAGCTTCAATTTTAGCATCATTCCTTCCAAAGAAATCCCAGAGGAGCCTCTATAAATTCATTTTTAAGAATCCTTTTGCAGCCTGCATTAATGGAGCTTGTGTTTAGGGTTAAATTTATGTTTTAGATTGTCTTCAAGTATATGGGGATTACCTTTTTACAGAATGCCTCTTTTGTGCCTAGGAGGAAAAAAGAACTCTTAACACATTAATTCATTTCATTCTCACAGCATTTATACAAAGTAAATAATCCTGTTTTACTGATGAGAACACTGAGACTCAGATTCAAAACGCTTGCCCAAGGTTATGGAGCCAGGTGAGAGAGGAAGGAGGTGCTCTGCCTGCTCCCCACTCCGCTGTCTCCAGCCGAGCGCCCTTCGTGCCCTGGACGCTGCGCGGATGCTGGTGCCGTGGCACTGCACACACCCTTGCCCTGTGCTCCGCTCTCTCAAAAAGAAGGGAGGGCAGTAAGTAGATGCCGACTAATACAACGCGTGAGGATGAAGTACTTCAGATGTTCCCTGTATTAGTCCATTTTCTCTTGTGAGAATGCTGGGAATGCTTTATTGAATTTCCTTAGACTTCTCGTATCCTCATGGAAAATACATCTCTTCTACACATGCACAAGTAGCGGTGAGTGTAATCATAACTGTCTCCTTATCATCCAGTTTACTCGTGGAATCGCTTTAGGACCAGGTTTTCTAACAGTTTGAGATTATACAGTAATCAACAGTCTACAATATTATAAAAAATTAAAACAGTTTTTAAAGCCACAGGTATAGTCATGAAATCTTCTCTAAGAATATTTCGTTTCTTTTCCTCCCTTTCAGGGATTTAAAAACTAGACAGAAGGAAAAGAGGTTCAGCCATGTCTTTCTGTTCAGGTAGCAAGGACATGCTTCGCGCTGCTGAAGTGGAGGGAGAGAGGCCAATACCCTTAGGATCCAGAATGTCTAGCAACGCTGCCCTAGAGGCTGCACAGCACAAGTGTAGGCAAGGTCTCTACAATCTCCCTTCAGGGCAGTTGCTCTGAGCGGGGAGGATTCTTGTGGCAACAGCTACACTTACAGACGTGTGAAGCCGCTCTTGGAAGCATCTTTTGTGCTGTGGCTGAGAAGCTGTTGGTGTTGACTCTGATTATGAGCCCCCGAGAAAGGTGTGGAGTTGGTGCAGGCCATGACAACAAAATGCTTTGTAATCTCATCATACAGGCCAAAGAGCAGAGTGAGTTTCAGGAAGTGAGAACGCATGTTTGAAACTGGGGGACGTGTTTCCTCTGTGTTTGTTTGTTTGTTTTTTTTAATGTACTCTTGAAGGATTTTCCTATCAGATCGGTGTCTCTAGCACTCATAGCTGGTACTTGGAAATCTAGTTATTTAGGACATGACAGTGACATGTTTGTTTTCTAAGCAATTTTATTCTCTTCATATTGTGGGAAGCCTCAAAGGTGGTGGTTGTGCTCTTTAATGGTTACCCAAAATTACCATATATATAGGCTGGAAACACCTAGGTTCAAATCTCTTCTCCTTTACCTGTCAGTGCTCTTACTTGGAGCAAGTTTCTCATCCTCTCAGCTTCATCTTCGGGTTGAAGATGGTGGTTATAACAACTTCCTACCAGGGCTGTTACGAGATTATATTGAATACGTGTAAAACTCTCAAGTTATATACTGACAGTATACACTGTGTGCTATTTTAAATGTTTTTAAGAAAAGAGTGAAGATAAATGAGTTGTTTCAACTTAAAAATACTTGATTTTTTAAAATCTTCTACAGCAAACCAGCCTCACTGCCCCCTTCTCCTGAAGTTGCTGGTAGTGCTCTCTCTACTTGGTACAAGTGGTAGTACACTTGTAATTACAAGGTGAAATTAAGATTTCAAATAGCTTATCAGCAATGGAAGCATCCATTTTGCATTGAATTTGGTACATGGAACATAATCAGATTTACTCTAGAGATTTGGATAATTTCAAAGAAACTCTTTTAAAATCATACTCTGGTGTCACTAGAATGTTTCGTTAGATGCTGTTATGACTGTAATTGTTTTCCTTTAAAACAAATGGAACTTGACAGTTGAAACCTACCAGAAAAGCTCTTGATTTGGGTTTTATGAAACAGTGAAGGTATTTTTTAAAGCCTGAATTTTAAATAAATTAATCAGTAGCAACAAGGTTGTGGTTTTAAGTTTTGCTTTGAATTTAGAAACTGAACTCAGAAATGCTTTTCCCATTCCACTGTCTGTTTCTGAAGCTATGATAAAGATCATTTTTCTCTATCAGGGCATTTTGCAGACCATGTAGCCTGTTTGCCGGTTTTTCTACACTGAGTGAAACATAAATACAATTGATTTTTTTTGGTCTGCACCATATGGTAAAACAATAAATATATCTAACTAAGTGCCTATCACATTTGGCTCAGAGTAGGTGTTTTATAATTATATTCGTGAAATGCTATGATTGGGAGAAAGATTTCCACAGAAGGAACTCAGAGAAAGCTTCATGGGAGCATTGGCTTTGAGCCTTTAACGACTCTTGGATGTAGAAGGGCATTCCAGGGTGAGAGAGTTTTAGGAGACAAGGCCCAGTAGTGATGGATATGGTACGAATGTCACACGTGTTTACAAACCATCCCAGTTCTTTTGAACTGCTGTCACAATGTGAACCTAAAGACACTGGAACAAAAATGAAGCTAGCAAGGCAGCTACCTTCCTTTAGGATGGGTAGAATAAAATGAAGCATCTCCCTTGGGATTTGGTTTGTCATTTGATGTAGGCCAGTCTACGAGAGCATCAAAGATAGGCTGAATAGCACAGGGAAGCAAGTGGCTTAGCCTCGCTGAGCCTTAATTTCCTCTTCATTAAAAATGAAGCCAGTGAATAAGTAGAGTGCCAGGTATTTTGTGGATTAAATGAAGTAATGTATATAAAGAGCCTAGTACTTAAAAGGTCACTATTCTTCTGGTGGTTATCGATAGTAGTCGTTGTGATAAAAATAGTCCTGCATTGTTTGGGCTGTAAAGACATTTCCTCATCCAAAAAAATTGTTGGTGCATTACAACGTAACAGCTTTGTGAGTGTTTCTAATTCACGTCAATTGCATATACTTCACAGTGCCATTTGTGTAATGTAAATACAACTTTGTTTTTCTTATTTCATGATAAAATATTTCACTCTGAATGCTTTATATAACATGTAGAGGAGAGCTGCATATTCCAAAGATTCACCGTAATAAATACATGAAGTACAGATGACACTTTCCTACAGAAGTCTTCTATTGGAATGTTTAATTCTTTTTTTAATCCCTTATTCCAGCCTTCCTAGAATTCTCAACTGCTCATGAAGTTCAAGTTTGTGCAAACTAAGAGAAAATCTTTCTAAGAGAGTTGATTCAGCCAACAATTTTATCATAAGAGGCTTCAGAGATGAGGAAACGGGCTTAGTAAGACTTGTCTACACAGGTTATTGGTGCCAAAGTGGGTATTCAGTCTACATTCTCTTCTCTCCTTGACTCTGAATGCTTTCTTTGGTATATACCATTCTGTCTGTAATCAAGTACATCTATGAAATAAATCTGTACAGATCTTAAGAGTTGTGGTAGCTGAGAACACAAGTCCTGTTAAAAATGTTTAATCAAGAAGTGACTTTTTCAAGTTTTAACAGCTTTTCAACAAACTTCAACAGTTTTTAAAAAATATAATCCACATATAATACCCTTCATCCATGAAGTTTATAATTGCACAACTTTTACTTTATTCAGTTTTACAACTGTCACCGTAATTAATTTTAGAACATTTTCATTACCCCAGAAAGAAATCCCACACATCCCAGCCGTTACTGCCAATCTTATCATTCCCCTCAGCCCTAGGCAAGCACTAATCTAGTTTCTGTCTCTGTAGATTTGAATGTTCTGGACATTTTATGTAAATCAAATCATAAAATAGCTGATCCTTTGTGACTGGCTTCTTTAACTTAGCATTCTGTTTTCAAGATTATATTGTATGTTATTTATCAGTATTTCCTTATTAGTGCCAGGTAATATTCAGTTATATGAATATCACATTTTATATATCATTTATCAGTTGATGGATATTTGAGTTGCTTCTCCTTTTTTCATGAATAATACTGTTGTGAATGTCTGGGTACCAGTTTTTCTGTGGACATTTGTCTTTATTTCTCTTGGGCATGTGCCTCTAAGTGGTGTGTTGAATCGTATGGTAACTGTCGTTTAATCGTTTGAGGAACTGCCAGACTGTTTGCCGCAGGGACTGTGGCATGTTGCATCCCCGCCAGCAGCCTACGAGGGCTCCACTTTCTCTGCATTCTCACCAGTTCTAGTTACTATCGTCTTCCTAGCTAGGTGTGAACTGGTGTTTCATTGCGGTTTTGATTTGTATTCCCTTGAAGGCTCATGATGAGCATCTTTTTAATGGACATGCTGGCCATTTGTCAGTCTTCTATTGAGAAGTGTCTCTTCAGGGCCTTGGCCTGTTTGGGTTTTCTCGCTAACATTTAGTTGTAATAGTTCTTTATATAGTCTGTGTACAAGTCCCTTATAAAGCTTATGATTTACCAAAAGCTTCTCCCCTTTCTATGGGTTGTCTTTTCATGTTCTTAGTGGTGCACTTTGAAGTTTGTGGTGGCTGTTTTATCTGTTTTTTTCTTTTATGGCTTATGGTTTTGCTGTCACATCTAAGAAATCATTGATTAAATCCAAGGTCGTGAAGATATACACCCATAGTTTTAGGTCTTACATTTTGATTCTTGATTCATTTTGAGTTAATCTTTTATATTTTGTGAGGAATAGTCCAACTTCATTCTTTTGCATGTTGATAGCTACTTGTGTTGGTATCATTTGTTGAAAAGACCATGAGTCTTCTTGGCAAAGGAAATTATTCTTAAGCATTGCTTTATGAAGAGAGATGTAAATGACAGAAACGAAAGAATTCTGATCTGGCTTCTAGGTAAATTATGTGAAGAGTGTGAGGTCAAACTATTTAGATTAGAGAGTCCCTTCCCTGTGGTAGACTAGACAGAAGCCAAAAGATGAGACATTTGCTCAGGAGAAATTACAGGATTGGAAATAGAGAGTGAAGTTGTAGTGTTAGAAGTCTATCAAGAAATAACTAAATGATCTCAATTTATTTTGCTGAAATAAGTCATGGAATCTTCAGTTTATTAGGATGAATGTACAGAGAAACTTTGAAAGTTTGAGTATGCAAAATATATATATAAGCTAAAGAAAGCCATATAGAAATAATAAATGATAAAGATAGAGCATGAGAAATATAATTTATAATTTTATTTCCTTCAAATAAACACAGAAGCACAGAAATAGAGGCAAATAACTGAATGGCAAAATAGTGGAAAGAATGTTAGTGAAGAGTCAGAATTCCTTGGTTCTAATTCTAACCCACCCCAGTTACAGTTGTGTAATCTTGAATAAGTCAACCTTCAAAGTAGTCACTAGTATTTACTGAGGCCCTGCCATATTCAGGAATTGTGCAAATCTCAAGTTCCTTTTTTGTAAAATGGAGATTATGTCACGTTACTTGCTCTGAAAACTTCTGTAAAGAGCAATGTGCATAGAAGAGATAATTCTTGAAATTTGGGTTTATTCACTGTAGCAGCAGTGTCTGATAATCTGTATATCAGTGCTCAGAAATGTGTGCCGAAAGGTGTGTGTTATTCTTATTTTGGTGAAGAAACTGATGTTCAGTGGTTATGAAACTTGGACAGTCAGTAATCAGTAGAGTCAATTCTACTGTAGTTTTGCTTGATTTCTATTTATACCACCTTGACTTTGGCTTGAAAGATAGTATAATAGATCCTGGTGGGAGGGGGAGGGGGGAATAGGGCAGCACCAATGAGATTTCATTTCTTAGACATGAAAGCTTAAGATGTAATTCCAAAAGGGTGATTAGTCCTGAGATTAGTGATCTCAGTGGTGAGGTGGAACAGAACCTCGTGTTAATAAGGTCAAAGGTAAATTCCGTTTGACTAACTGGTGAGTCCCGGAAGAGCTAAATGTTCTGAAGCACAGTCATGTAAGAGTGTATCCATGTGTCTGCTGGAGTCCTGGACAGTCTTCTTTAGGAGGCAGAGCAGGGACAGAGCAGCAGTGAGATGTCTGAGTGGGGAGCAGAGGTAAGTGCCACAGCTTGTGGAGATGGGCAGACTTTGCTTCAGACCATGAGGATGTCGCTTCTTAAAATTTTTTTTACTTGAATTGATTTTCTCATATTCATACCCTTTGAAGACCCTTCTCACGCGCCCAGAAAGTGCCTGTGATTCATTTTTGAATGTGAAATTAAGCAGATCCTGAGTGCTTCATAGCTCTGATCGTTCTGCTCTTTCCACACTTCTTGTCCTTTCCCTGATGGAGTTTAGAAATACTATTTGGATGTATAAGACCAATGAGGAGGGCACAGCACCCACGCAGGTATTCTCGCCTGGAGAATCCCATGGATGGAGGAACTGGGCAGGGTGCAGTCCATGGGGTCGCAAAGAGTCGTACTACCGAAGCGACTTCGCACCATCACAGATAAGACTAAAAAGAGTGCAAGACCAGAAAAGAGCCCAAGAAGAGAACAGAACAGCCTCTATTCGTTGATTTGCCCTGTGCCTTTATCGTCTTGATGACAAGCACAGAGTGAGGCTTGAGTTGTTAGCCTCTGCTGCTGCTGAATGAATGAGCGGCAGCCGTGCATCCCCCGATGCCGTGTGGCTGCTGGAGACGTCGTCAGCTGGCACGGCGGAAGCACAGAACTTTGAACTCACACTCTGATTTGCAAACTTTCAGTTTCTGCCTAGAAATCCGTGGCGGTTGGTGTCTGTGAGAACAGATCTGTGATGGAAATAAAAGCAGGGAAGGGAACTAACGTGCATGGGGCCCGTGCTGTAGGTGAGGCGGCCTGAAGCGCTTGAAGGGGAAATGAGAGTCCCAGAAGTCGCAGAGGCCTGAGGTGTTCTCATTTATATTGCCGTGCATCTCGGAAATGGCAGAACTGGGATTCAAAAGGCGACGCGGGAGATGTTTGAGGGGAAGCTGATGTGTGTGCTGATTTTGGGTGTGCGTGTGCATGTTCATGTGTTCCATCACTCCGGGAGACCCCCCTGATAGTCACACCTGACCCCACCCCGAATCCGGAATCCATTCTTTGCATCAGAGTGTTGTCTTTTTGAGAATGATGAAAGGATTGGGTTACTTCTGATCTAAAGTAAAACTTTCGTAATATAGGGGAGACCTCAGAATGGAGAGGATTGTCTGCACTGTGTGTCGTATGTTTTTGCTTGACGGAAATTCCATCTCCTGGTTCCTTTATCTATTTATGATTTTGTGTGTGTGTGTGTGTGTGTGTGTGTGTGTGTGTGTTCCCCTTATTTCAGGGAAAAATTTCTAACAGTACAGTTATGTACATTCTTGGTGACCTAAAAAGAAATGGTAATGTGCTTTAGGTCTGCAGCAACCTCCGCCTTTTGGGTATTTGGGAGAAATGAGGTTTTTAAACCATCTCTTCAGTTTCAGCGTATTTCTAACACCAAAAATATTTTTTTAGAACATTCTCCCTTCTTCCTTGTAAAGTAATAGAAAAGTTTTGGGGCTCCTTGGCTAGGTCACAGTGTCCAAACGACTGCCTCATTTAGAATAGAATCTGGACATTATTTGTAATACAAAACAAAGTAACCAATAGTTCTTAAAATTTCACACTTCCTGCTCATTTCCTCCAGACACAAAATAGGTTTGAGGAACCAAGTTTTCTCCTAATGTTTTGAGCTGCCTGTGTTTGGGATTCAGAGTATTTTGGATGCTTATTGCTTAACTGGGCTGAAGATCACCTCATGTGACAGCATAGATCCCTTGTTTTGGAATTGCCATTACTTTCTAGAACAGCCACTCTGTACAGCAGCCAACATGCCCTGGGTCCTCTTGCTTCATATTACAGTGATCCTGCTTTGTCAGGGTAGAATTCAGCCTCACAGGGCTGGAGTCAGTCTCTGCTGACCTCATGCCACAGTACAGCATGTTCAAATCTGGGAGAAACCCGAGGGTTCTTCGGCATATTCCTCCTCCTCCTCCCTCACAAGCATGGAACCCTCACTCTCCTCGGAAACCGTATGTTGTATATGTGTGTGTATCTGTCTTTTTTTTCCTCAAATCTCTTCCTTAATCTTATAATTCTACAGCTTTAAGTGGGGGCTGGTGGCTGAGACAGACGCAGGAAATGCTTTGAGCTGCTGAAACTTAGCATTTTTCAGCAGAAGATCTTAGCCCAGGGCATTTGCTATTTTGGGACTGACTTGTGTGAGGTGGAGTAATGGAGAGGCATATTATGTGTTTCCTAGTTGTTCATTTTACCACTAGGTATTTAGGTAGAACGCACAGAGTGTTCTTTGGCTGTGTGGGCATGCTCAGA
This sequence comes from Aepyceros melampus, assembly GCA_006408695.1. Taxonomy (NCBI): domain Eukaryota; kingdom Metazoa; phylum Chordata; class Mammalia; order Artiodactyla; family Bovidae; genus Aepyceros; species Aepyceros melampus. The sequence continues at coordinate 12,368 of SJXQ01005692.1, forward strand.
TGATACCAGAGTGTCCCGTTCTGCCGTATGACGAGGCTGCTTCAGTGCAGAGTAAATGTCACCCTCACTCTCTCAGGCTAAGTAGTTCTCCAAAATTAAGTGTTTTTTTCAGAGAACCAGAGTTTCCTTTGCCTTTGGCAGCTTGGGGAAAGCTTGGGTTAAATTTGAAGATACCAGGCATGCATAACCAATAAGAATTTGGATTAAAGCCATTTGAAATATTTCTCACATTAAAAAAACAAAACGGTTCTTATTACTCAGCTGCTTGATTTTCGTGTATTTTCCCCAAAGACTTGGCAATTTTCTGAATTGTAAAGCGGTATGCACATATTTTGGTACTATGCCTCGGGATCAGTGGAGCAAGTCCCTGAGATTCAACTGGATGGGAGAGTGATCCAGCTTCACAGTGAATCCACCATTTTCACATTTCATCCACAGTCAGGAGTACAAAATGTGGGTGATGGCTGTAGTTTACCATGAGTTTTTGGTGTGTTGTGGGTTTATAAATAATACATAGATCTTTTCTAAGAGATATATGCTGAAGCACACAGATTCTGTACAGTTTTACCTGATCCTGAAGCTGATGTGTATTATTGTTTGTTGTGAGCCACTGTATTTAAGATCCAAATAGATTTTTCACTCTGAAGTTTGGTCTTAAGTCACTCTCCTATTCCTTTTGGTTGATCACTTTAAATACCAGCTTTATTAACAGATCTTTACCTCTGCTCTGTGCCCCCCCCCCTTTTTTTTTCCTGTTGTTTGTTCTGTATCTTGGATTTTAAAACCCTGGCACATCTCTGTTTGTTCTGAGGTTATAAAAGGTCAGTTTCCTTATCTATGTTTTATTAAGAATGCAATCCCCAAAAAAAAAAAAAAGAATGCAATCCCAGGTTGAATGGGGTGTTCAGAAGAAAAGAATCATAGGCCAGCCCTGAAAGGATAGGGGGTGGAGACTGATAGTAAAACAGAAGTTAACTCCTTTTTCTTCATTATTGACAGTCCAAAGAGAGGAGGAAAATGTAAAATGTAATCTGAATATTTTTACTTGATTTTTTTTGTCTATTTATTGCCTTAATCCATGAGTAGAGAAAAGCTTGCCAAAATCACTTAGTACCTGAGTGAATAATTTTAGATTAAACTTGCTTCTCTACCTGTGTCTCTCACTGACCCAAAGTATTCATCAGATCTGCGAAAGTGAAAGTCACTCAGTTGTGTCTGACTCTTTGCAACCCCATGGACTATACAGTCCATGCAATTCTCCAGGCCAGAATACTGGAGTAGGTAGCCTTTCCCTTCTCCAGGGGATCTTCCCAACCCAGGGATTGAACCCAGGTCTCCTGCATTGCAGGCAGATGCTTTACCAGCTGCGCCACAAGGATCCTCTCATTGAAACAATGATTAAAATGTTCAGAAAAGAGGTACTTGCTCTAGCTTCTGGTTACATCAAACTGCTGTAGATAGGGGTTTATGTATAACTTCTTTGCATGAGGTTGTAACACACTTTATGAAAACTGCAGGATAAACATTTTAAAGGCACAAAACTCTAGAGGGGAAAACATATCTGATTCTAGGAAAGAATTAGAGAGTCTTAGGAAGTGGGATTGGAGAAGACAATGGCAACCCACTCCAGTACTTTTGCCTGGAAAATCCCATGGATGGAGGAGCCTCCTGGGCTGCCGTCTATGGGGTCGCACAGATTGGACACGATTGAAGCGAATTAGCAGCAGCAGCAGCATGAAGTGGGATATTACAGAACGCATTGCTTATATATTGAAGTTATATTTGTGTTTTAAATATTACACAAGATAATATTCCCAGATGTTGAGTTAAAGATGAATAATTTGCTTTTTCCTGCAACAACACACATCTATATAAATTGCCTTGATTTTCTGTACAAATGCCCAGAATTTATGGTGATAATTATTTGGTTCTATACAGATGTATCTATGTCATTTAAACAGTTGTTATTTACATTGGACTGTCACTTTATTAAATGGTGAACTTTCAAATGATGAAACTCCCCTCCCATCTCAGCTGCTGCTTGACCAACTCTCATCGTTTCATGGGGCTGAGTGCTACATAAAGGTCAGACTCCCTAGGAACAGTGCAAAGATCTGCCCACATTATTTTGTAATTGTGGGATTTCTTTGTAATTGACTTTCATTCGAAAGGAGTAGCTAGAACAGTGAGTTCAGTGGTGGATGAGAAGTGTACGGCACAGCAGCAGAAGGCTGTTTCGCAGGGCAGCGCCTCCCTACTCCCAGTGCTCAAAATGCTTTCCTTCTCCTCCGGAGGATGATTCACATCTCTTAAGACTGCGAGAAGAAAAACAGGTTGAGAACTCTGACTCAATGCTTAAGTACAATTGTCGTTGATTATTTTAATTCATGCCAGAAATTACTGTATGCCAGAGTTCCAGTATATCCTGTCTGAAACAGAGGGTGGTGTAGACTGATCATTTGTTCACTGAACAGACAGTTGTTGGAGAATCTGTTTTCTATCAGAGTTTGGGAGTTGAGATGGCTCTTTGCCCTCATGCAGCTTCCATTCAAGTTGGAGAAGATGACAAGTAGTAATAAGCCTAATAAGTAAATGAGGAGTACGTTGGAGAGGTATGGGCTGTAGTCCCAGTCCTGCCAGAACCAGATGGGAACTTGGGGATTTAGTTAACATGCCAGAGCTTTTATTCCTCACTTGTAAAATACTTCACAAGACAGCTTCTCAAGATTGTTAGATTTTAGAATGTTTCAGAATATATGTGTATAGACATATATGCTGCTACTGCTAAGTCGCTTCAGTCGTGTCCAACTCTGTGCGACCCCATAGATGGCAGCCCACCAGGCTCCCTCATCCCTGTGATTCTCCAGGCAAGAACACTGGAGTGGGTTGCCATTTCCTTCTCCAATGCAGGAAAGTGAAAAGTGAAAGTGAAGTCGCTCAGTCGTGTCCTACTCTTAGCGACCCATGCACTGCAGCCTACCAGGCTCCTCTCTCTGCCCATGGGATTTTCCAGGCAAGAGTACTGGAGTGGGGTGCTGTTGCCTTCTCTGATATAGATTGGTTTTAAAAATAAAGTGACACGTCTTCCTATGACTCTCAGAAATGGTCAGAGACACCAGTCTCAAACTTATTTTTCTGTTTCTAGGCAGTTAATAGAGTTAAGAAGCAATTTCTTAACTGATTATTATTCAGTTACAAACTACTCATGGAAGATAAATGAAGGAGTTTACTGGACTTAAACTAGTACTACTAGTACAGAGGAAAATCTGGATTTAGACCAAGTTTTCTAACTCTGGATAGGGTAATTATTTTCAAAAGCATTCATTCTGAATTCCTTTATATAGTCACTTTTAAGTGTAACACCTTTTCAAATGTAATGAATATTATTCTATATTAAATCCTTAATTTGCACATTATTTTGCTGGAACAAAATCTCCTTAAGTGAAGAATCGCATGTCTTAATTTACATGAGGTTGATCTCTGTGGCCTGGGCTTCCCAGGTGGCTCAGTGGTAAAGAATCCTCCTGCCAATGCAGGAGATGCAGGTTGGATCCCTGGGTCAGGAAGATCCCCTGGAGAAGGGAATGGCAACCCACTCCAGTATTCTTGCCTGGAAAATTCCATGGAGAAGGATCATGGCTGTGTCTAGTCCATGAGGTTGCAAAGAGTTGGACATGACTCAGTGACTGAGCGTGAGTACAAATCTCTGTGGCCTACAAATTAATAGGAATTTGAAATTAAAAAAAAAAGTACAGTGAAATGAGTGTAAACACATGGTGTATATATGTATTCTAAACATTTTACTTGATCCAAAGTTGCTAAAACACTAACAGTCTTAAGATAAAAACTTAAATTTTCAGTTCATGCTTCCGTTTTTTATGAATGTTAAAATTAAGGGTACAGAAATATTTTCTGGTTGCTATTAATTCTTTGAAAAATGGACAAATTTTCAGTCTCCTTAGCATTAAATTGTTGCTATTCGAGACAGCGGTTAGACATACGTAAATAAGTACTTTGTAGAAGAAGCCCATAGGGAAGGCACTAAACAGATTTTCTAAGTTTGATTATCCTTACACTAAGCTCATTTCCTTCTTTAATAGGCTTACTATAGTAGTAGAGATGTTCTGGAGACAGGATATCTAGATTTCAGCAGTACATTTAACAGAGTTTCTCATGGTATCTTTTGAAGGGAGGAAATTATAATTGATTATTCATAACTGAGTCAGTGAATGAAAGATTACTAATGAAGATTACTAACTTGGATAAACACCATCCTGGAACACGGTCTCTGATGGATTGCTGCAAAGTGCTTCTGGTCCTCTTCAACCTCTTCATTAATCCATCACTAATGACATTGCTATGCTTCGGGTTGAAGATGTCAAGCACCTGAAAAGAGTAATTAAAATTTTGAGCTGTAAAGTTGGAATTCAGTGGTATTCTCAGATGTAAAGCAGAAGTCACCACATTATATGATTCAGCTGTACCATATTTATGTGATTTATGGAAAGGTCAGCTGTTCTTAACACCATTTTCAATTAAAGAGAAAACAAACTGAAGAACTGAATTAGAAATGCTGTGAGTAGGTTCTTGGCAGTCTCTTAACTCAAAGTAATTTAGATCCTGTAGCAAGAAAGGAAGTCTTTACCTAGTGGGATCTTAATTAACCTAAATCAGAGATCTTGTTCTACTACAATACATTTTAAGAATTAGGTTGTCTTAGTCATTCTTTGAAATTAAAATTCTGGAAAAGCAGCTTTATTAATATTACCCTAACATTAGGATGTTATAACAGAAACATTGTTGTTGATATAATTACAACATAAAACACCCTGAGAGAAAACAGAGTTCGTAGTAGTTGAAAAGAAACAAGAGATGACTAACAATATTCCCATCTCAATTTTGTTTACAAAAAGCCACCAAAAGAACATTTGTTAACAATTGGTCATGAGCAAATTTGTTTTATTAAAGTTCTCCCCTTAATGTGCAAGACAAAGCACTAAGTTATTAGAATTTTAATTAGGACTTTCCCTTTCCTACTCCTTAGATTAAAGGGCTGCAAATTCTATAATACCATATAAAGCCTTCAATTCAGTTCAGTCACTAAGTCGTGTCTGACTCTTTGTGACCCCATGGACTGCAGCATGCCAAGCTTCCCTGTCCATCACCAACTCCTGGAGCTTGCACAAACTCATGTCCATCGAGTTGGTGATGCCATCCAACCATCTCATCCTCTGTCGTCCCCTTCTCCTCCTGCCTTCAATCTTTCCCCAAGCAGTCAGGGTCTTTTCCAATGAATCAGTTCTTTGCATCAGTGGCCAGAGTATTGGAGTTTCAGCTTCAGCCTCAGTCCTTCCAATGAATATTCAGGACTGATTTCCTTTAAAATTGACTGGTTTGATCTCCTTGCAGTCCAGGGGACCCTCAAGAGTCTTCTTCGATACCACAGTTTAAAAGCATCAATTCTTCAGTGCTCAGCCCTCTTTATAAAGTCTTAACAGTCATCTAAACTGTAAAGCTAAAATTAATTTTGACTGTAACATAGTTTGAAAAATTAATTTTTATCGAATCATTATAAGATAGAAAGTAATTTTGTTAGAAAATATTCTTGGGAAGATGGAATATGTTTTTTTCCCTGAGTGTGCCAAAGTCAAGAACAAACTAGAGACAGTTCCATATTGATTTTCTAAATAATGGCTTGAGAACAGAGGCCTTCTATAGTTATTGCTTCTTAGTCTTATATGAGAAATTTGTCTCCAAATTTTAATTGTGAGTGATTTCACCCCCATTTCTAGTAAATTTCACCTAAATACTGGGTAGACTATCTTTTGGGGCTTCCAAGGTGGTACAGTGGTAAAGAATCCATCTGCCAACATAGGAGACTCAGGTTCAATCCCTGGGCTGGAAAGATTCCCTGGAGTACAAAATGGCAACCCACTCCAGTATCCTTGCCTGGAAGATCCCATGACAGAGGAGCCTGATGGGCTGTAATCCGTGGGGTCACAAAGAGTCAGACATGACTGAGCACACACGAGGCTGTCTTCTAAGGTCTCTTACAACTCTCGCTTGGAATTCTGCAAAAAAAATTTTGTAGCTCTACTTTTTATGTGCTTGTGAGATACCAGAAACTAAGGCAATCCTTAAAGGACTAAAATTAATTCATAAGCAAACACTGTCCAGCAATCAGAGGTGGCTCTGTGAAACATTGTATACAAAAAAATGGAAGATTCCAGTTCAGAAACTAGCCACAACTATCTGTAGATTTAAATATAACATAAACATGTATTTGAGGTGATAAAGGAGATCAACCCTGGGATTTCTTTGGAAGGAATGATGCTAAAACTGAAGCTCCAGTACTTTGGCCACCTCATGTGAAGAGTTGACTCATTGGAAAAGACCCTGATGCTGGGAGGGATTGGGGCAGGAGGAGAAGGGGACGACCGAGGATGAGATGGCTGGATGGCATCACGGACTCAATGGACGTGAGTCTGAGTAAACTCCGGGAGTTGGTGATGGACAGGGAGGCCTGGCGTGCTGCAATTCATGGGGTCGCAAAGAGTTGGACACGACTGAGCGACTGAATGGAACGGAACGGATGTTATATTCTTTGGAAGGAATGATGCTGAAGCTGAAACTCCAGTACTTTGGCCACCTCATGCGAAGAGTTGACTCATTGGAAAAGACCCTGATGCTGGGAGGGATTGGGGCAGGAGGAGAAGGGGACGACCGAGGATGAGATGGCTGGATGGCATCACGGACTCAATGGACGTGAGTCTGAGTTTTGAGGTGATAAAGGAGATCAACCCTGGGATTTCTTTGGAAGGAATGATGCTAAAACTGAAGCTCCAGTACTTTGGCCACCTCATGTGAAGAGTTGACTCATTGGAAAAGACCCTGATGCTGGGAGGGATTGGGGCAGGAGGAGAAGGGGACGACCGAGGATGAGATGGCTGGATGGCATCACGGACTCAATGGACGTGAGTCTGAGTAAACTCCGGGAGTTGGTGATGGACAGGGAGGCCTGGCGTGCTGCAATTCATGGGGTCGCAAAGAGTTGGACACGACTGAGCGACTGAACGGAACGGAACAGATGTTATATTCTTTGGAAGGAATGATGCTGAAGCTGAAACTCCAGTACTTTGACCACCTCATGCGAAGAGTTGACTCATTGGAAAAGACCCTGATGCTGGGAGGGATTGGGGGCAGGAGGAGAAGGGGACGACAGAGGATGAGATGGCTGGATGGCATTACTGACTCGATGGACCTGAGTCTGAGTGAACTCCGGAAGTTGGTGATGGACAGGGAGGCCTGGCATGCTGTGATTCATGGGGTCACAAAGAGTTGGACATGACTGAGCAACTGAACTGAACTGATGTTATATTCTTATTTCTTATGGATTAATTCACTGGACATTTATTGAGCCTACATTGTTAGCTGAAATAAACCATAATGGAAAAGAATATGAAAAAGAATATATCTATATATATATATATAACTGAACCACTTTGCTGAACACTAAAAGCTGACACAACATTGTAAATCAGCTGTGCTTCAAACATTTTTATTTTTATTTTATTTTTTCAATCAAACATTTTTAATAGAATAAAATAAATTAGTATCTGAAGGGACATTAATTCTCTGTACGTACTTTGTTAGAACATGTTTATTGCCTTTGGGAGAATGTCCTCTTATCTTCCTTGTCTCCTCCCTTTCCCCTCTGTGATTATAATGATAAGTACACTTCTGCTGTGTGTACATCTACTGTATACACATTGATCCCTTTCACTGAAGCTCTAGGAGTGAGTTGTTTCTGAACTATAACTTCGTGAACCTGTGCTTATTCTATTTTTCAAGATCAGTGCAGATTCTTAATCAGCCATTTTGACTACCATTATCCTGGTGTGAGTCTTTGACCTCAGCAAGACTTGTTCTTCACTTACACACTGTTCCCATTTATTGTAAACACTTGGGCCAAAGGACGTGATTATTTGGCTTCATATTTGTCATATATTAAACGTTGATACTAGTCATGGAAATGTCTCTAGGACATCCTTTTTGGATCAGAATTGCAGGTCTTCAGTTAATTGTCTCAAATAGCAAGGCAGGTAACCGGTTAATTTCTAAAGAAGGTGGGTGCCTGTATTCTTTTCCTAAAGCTTCATATTCTGCTGTTGGCTTTGGCACTAATTTTGTTGCTCTCCTTTCTGAACTAATTGCTTCCAAGCAGTAAAAGAAAGCACTTGCCTTATTTAGAGGTTCATATGACTATACTAATCTCAAAAGATTTTAAACTCCTTTACAGTTACTTTCTTTGTCACTTTTCTGCTCCCCCACCCACTGGCTGGTTATAAGGGGTTCCTTTTGCATAGAGAAAGCTGCTGAAGTCCAGTGGGAGCTTGCTGCAGTTAAGGACTTTAGGTGAACCTGTAACCTGCTGGAGGAGGGCAAGAAAAGAGTCTCCTTGAGGAATGCACGGCCAGCTGTTGCGACAGGTCTTGACTTTAGTGCCTCCCTTGCAGATCTGTCTTATGCTTTCTGCTATTACAGACAGTAACTGATTTATTAGATTTATCATTTTTCTTCCTCGATTCAGCTTTCATTTTCCCCATCTTTGGCCACTTTGGGAAAAGTTTATCCAGCCAGTCATCAGGCAATCAACATCAAGAAGGTCAGTCAAATTAGATGCTTTACAGAATAAAGTTCCTCAGTCTTTGGACATTTTCCCCCAGTGGATCCTTCATGAAGTATCACGAAGGGTGAAAGAGAGGGAGAACTTTAGGCATTTTGTCCAAAAAATAAGTAGTGTCCATGAGGTCTTACAGCTGAGATAGGGTTTAATAATAGAGCGAAGCCTCTAGAATTAGTCTTGATTTATGTTAAGGGTATCTTTTGTCTGGGATTTGCTTCCAAATCATTGCGTGGGAGGGAGGAAAGACCAGCCATGAGTTAATAATTAATGCTGGAAAAAGTGTATAGGATCCCGTATCCTCTCTACTTTTACACACATTTGAAATGTTGCATAACAAAGAAGTTTTTAAAAGGCATTTTTTCCCCAAGAGTTTTTTAGAAGGATAAAATCTATTTCCTATAAATTTTCAGCATTCCCCCCCGTACTCAACAGTGTTGAACACAGAAAAATACTGTTGTAAGTTTGTATTACTGAGGGAAAAAATATTTTCTTGTCAGATAAATTCTGAATTTAGTAGATTTTTGTTATTTTTGTTTTATTTCAAGATTATTATATTTATACTACAATGTTTAAAAGTATTTCATAAATTAGATTCTAGTAAAATTTGTATTCACCTTTGTTTCTTTCTAAGGGCATATCCAGTAAACTTTAATCAGTGTTGAGAAGTCTGAAAACCAGTCAATGAAAAACAGTTTCTTTGGGACTTCTCTGGTGGTCCAGTGGTTAAGAATCCACTTGCCAATGCAGGGGACACAGGTTCAGTCGCTAGTTGGGGAGGATCCCACATGCCCTGGAGCAGCTGAGTTCGTGGGCCACAGCCACTGAGCCTACACTCTGGAGCTCGTACCCTGCAACAGGGAAGCCACTGCAATGAAAAGCCCACTCACAGCAGTTAGGGAAAGCCCACACCCAGCAATGAAGACCCAGCACAGCCAAAAATAAAAATAAATCAATAAAGCTTAAAAAAAGTTTCTTTGTAAAGTAACATTTGAACATTTTTAGACATTTTTAAAGGAAACTTTTTGTGTTATCAATAAAATATCCCTAATATGTCTCTGGGTGGTATTTAGTAAAGGAGCCTGTTTTCTGTCTGGGTCCTAATTTGACTTTACTGCTAAATGCCAATTGAATCCTTAGTGTCTTCTATTTTGTCAAGTTGATCACGCTTATTCAGATATCTATGCCAGTTGAGATGCTGTACCTTTGATCTAAAGCGAGGATTGTTGTTGTTGTTCAATTGCTAGGTCATATCTGACTCTTTCCAACTCCATGGACTGTAGCCCTTCAGGCTTCCCTGTCTTGCACCATCTCCCAGAGTTTGCTCAAACTCATGTCTGTTGATTCAGTGATGCCATCTCAACGTTTTCTGCTCACTTCTTCTCCTGCCCTCAGTCTTCAGCATCAGAATCTTTTGCAATGAATCGGCTCTTCACATCAGGTGGCCAGAGTATTGGAGTTTCAGCTTCGCATCAGTCCTTCCAATGAATATTCAGGACAGATTTCCTTTAGGTTTGACTGGTTTGCTCTCCTTGCTATCCAAGGGACTCTCAAGAGTCTTCTCCAGTCCCACAACATGAAAACATCAGTTCTTTAGCGCTCAGCCTTCTTTATGGTCCAGCTCTCACATGCATACATGACTACTGGAAAAAGCATAGCTTTGACTATACAGGCTTTTGCCCACAAAGTGATGTCTCTGCTTTTAATACGCTGTCTGGGTTTGTGAAGCAAGGATTAGCAAGCTTGCTTTTTTCTTCGTAAAGGAGCAGAAAATAAATATTTTAGGCTTTGAGAGCCACAAGAGTATTATATATTTTGTTTGTTTGTTTTTGTTCTTAAAACCCTTTAAAAATTTAAAAATAGTTCTTGGTTCTTAGGTCTTTTGTAAGAACCTTATTAAAACAGAATTAGACAATTGATTTTTAATTAGATGTTTTACAGAATAAAAGCTACAGATACAAATGTTAAAGGTTTTATTCAAAGGAAAAATTGTGACTCTCATACAAAATGAACACACGTGTGAAAGACTTTATTTGTCTCACTAATTCACCAATTATTAGGAAGCAGTAAGATATTAAAATGAGAATTGGACTTAAGGAAGTTTGTATTCTCTACCAGACAGAATTGACCTGCGTTTCATCACCAGCCTATCCACAGGCAGCTTCCGTCTCTGCAGGTTCACGGTAGCCTAGCCAGAGACAAAGGTGCCGAGCTGGCACTGGCGGCAGCTCCAGTGTCTGAGAGGCGGCACAGGGAGGCCCTGGAAAAGGACACTTGATTGTTGTTGGTTTTTTTACCACTTTAGTGTTTTGCAATTTCTGCTGATAACCTCCCATCCCTCTTGTTATAAATAATTTACAAAGATATTTCTTGATCACAAAATAGTTGGTCTCTTTAGATTTGACCTGATTATTGCAGTTAAGAGTGCTAATTAATCACACAGACATCCTTGATGGGTGGTTTTAGGGTAAATCCTGAAGTGACTTTTTCAGGCAGGAACAGTCTCTTGAAGACATTTCGTTCTTTCATGCAGTGTTGTGAGTATTCAGTAAATAGTGTGTGATGGTACAGGAGCTGAGCTCAGGTTTACGATTGTGGTGTTTTAATCTGTTACTTAAACTTCAGAGAGCTTATTGCTTTTCACTCAGAAGCTTTTTTTCCCCTATTGTCCGTAGTTTAAAAGACTTCAGGGTCTTGTGCTCTGCAAAAGAAGTCTTTCTGAAGTCTTTCTTTGCTCAGTTTTCATTTAAATGACTTTGTAAACCTAAAATAAAAAATAAGAAACATTAGAAAAACATAGAAATTTGTCCTGGCAGTCTTTTGGTCTTCTGTTGAAATACGGATAGATTGTTTTTCCTTTGTCTTTATGGAACCAAGCTCCCTAAACAGTGTTATCCTATTTAGAATATTTTTCACCTCCTTGAGCTGTTCTCTGGTTGTAAATGAGAGTACAAATGTGGATGGTGAATGAACGTCCTGTAGCTTTAAGCCCAGCCTGTTGGATGCTTTTGTCTTTTGTAAAAGATGCTCACAGCTTGAAGAAGAGCGGCAGATACTGTCTGTGATCTCCAGTCTCAAACTGTTCATTTGCATTCAGCTCTAGCAAACTGTGCCCACACCCAGGCACGCGCGTGCGCGTACACATGCACACACACTCTCTCTCTCATACACGGATGCTTGTTTGGCAGAAGCTTTCTGTTTGTTCAGCACAGAGTCCTTCCTCCCTGGCTCCCCAATGTAGAAAGCTCTAAGAGTTGATGCGGGAGACAGAAGCGGAACAGTACGCAGGCCGAGGAGGGCACTGCAGGGTGTTGGCTATGCGGGGATGTTGATGTGGTGTGGCTGTACCTGCCTGTTCTGTGAAAGGCACTTCTCTGAGGCTGTGAAGGTGAGAAGCCCAGGGATCAACTAGAAGCTTCATTTCGGCTGGCTGTTGGTGGGGGAAGGCATTCCCAGTGGTAGCTGTCCTCATTTACCGCGTTATTCTCGGAAACCAAGTATGTGCAGCCGTGAAGACTCTGCCACAGCTCGTCTGCAGTTTGGAAGCTGGGACAAATGGAAAGAGCTTATAGCCAAAAGAGGTTGTGATTGTTTGCGCGATCCAAGCTTGCGCTGGCAGTGCACAAATGAAGGATGAGCTTTGTGGCAAGCAAAATCAGCAGACTGCCTGACAGGGGGCTTTGGTAAGATAAATGTGTCGCTTATGTTTTGGGTCTTCGCCCCCCCCCTTTTTTGTTTTTGTTTTTTGTTGTTGTTGTTTCTACTCTTCTGTATCTGCTACATAGAATTGCCTCTTAGCAATGACTAAAACATTTGGCAGATTCACATTTGATGGAAAGGGATACCCGAGGGAGCCAGAAAGGAAGCCATTATTTCTGGTCATTCAGTTCCATGACCTTCACAAATAGTCCTCAGGATTTTTCAGATGTCCATGAGGTGGTAGAAGCTAGGAATTTCCAGAGCAAGGAACACTAACAATTAGATAGCCTTTTTCTTCTTTGAACAGTCATAGTTAACCCCCCTGCCCCCATTTTTTTTTTCAGCTTTCCCTGTGGCCTGAAGTAGAGAAGAAAAAATAAAGGCTCTGTGCTTTTATTTAATTGTTGCCACTGGAACAGTAATAGGCTGAGAATTATAAGTATGGAGGTGGAGGAAGGCAGGTTGGAGAGTCTGCTATTTTCATAGCTGTGCGTTGGTGGGTGTTTGTCTTCGATTCATTGTCATTGCTGTTCAGTATCAAGTGGTTGGTTAGTGCTTTATCTCTGCCTGTACTGCGATTTAATCCCTTTTGTGTTCTAGTTTGTACAGTTTTGCTTTGCCAGACCCAGTTCCATCATTATGAGCCCTTCTTCTGTTACTGTTAATACATATTAGCCTTTTTTAGAGAAAAGATAGTTGTAGAAAGAAGCCCTGAAATACTTATGGACCCCAAGAAAGATAAAGATATTTTTCTTTAAAATCTAGAGTTTGCTTTCAGCAAATTTTGGAGGCTGGATTTGGGGCTCTTTAATAAGCATGAGTTTGAGCAACCTCCGGAGCTGGTGATGGACAGGGAACCCCGGTGTGCTGCAGTCCATGGGGTCACAAAGAGTCGGACGCGACTGAGAAACTGAACTGGATTGAATAAGCATTTTTACTGCGAGCTAAAGAAATAGTTGCACTAGGTCAGTGAGATCTTCCCAGAACCACCTGGCCCTGATCTGCTTTAAGGTGGATCCTGTTTCTTGTGTTTTGCTGAGCGCGAAGGTCTACTCTTCCCCAGCCTTTCTTGGGCAAGTACCACCGGATGGTGCGGTGGCTGTTTTATTAGCCTGCCTCAGACCTTGCCCTTGAGCCCCTCTTCTATCCAGTAGAGAGAGCCAAGTTTTCTAGCTGCTTAGAGTGGGCAGAGAAAAGATCCATTGACACCTGGCTTTTTGCTGACTCACTGCTTATATAAGCCTGGTAAACACAGCTACCCATACACTCCATTTGGTTACTGGGCAGGTGGCCCCTTCTTCTTTTCCAGTCTTTTCCTCTCTCATCCCATCCCTGTGCTTCTTCCTTAAGCGTTTTTGGTAGCGCAGTCTCAGTCTTTCACCAAGTGAGAAGCAACGAATAGACAAATCTTTTTCTCTTTTTGAATTGTCAGCTTAACTGTGTAGTTTCATCTTGATTATGATCATTGAAATGCTATATTTTGTTGGCACTTGAGACCTACAGTAATAAGACTTCTCTTCCTTTGTGGCCCAGTTAAGTGACAGCGTCCTTTTCTATCTGAGAACTCAGTGTCAGTGCCCCTGTTCAGAGAATTACTCTGTGACTGTCCGGTCTAAAGTAGGTTTCTCTGCCTTACGCTATTCCTTTCCTCACAGCACTCTGTCCTTTCTCTTTGTAGTACTTTTAGCAATGTATGTCGTTTGATTACTGGTTTTTTCTTTCTAACGCTTTTCCCGACTTAGCCCTAAGTGTCGTGAAGGAAGAGACTTTATTTTGTCGGGATATGCCCAGGCGCCTAGCAGAACGCCTGGCTGAGAGTTGAAGGAAGGACAGTAGGCAATACCGCATCAGTAAAGATCTGTGGTGACATTGACTAAAACATGCACAACGTCAGAGTTGTGGCCTGAGTTTTATTTGGGAACAAAATGAGGACTCTAGCCTGGGAGACAGTCTCTCAGAGAGCTGTGAGGGACTGCTCCACGGGGAGGGGTGGTGGTAGTGTATTTGTGATTTTGGTAACAGGGAATTCACACATACATTTTTACAGACAGCGCTGCTAGTCTAGAGCAGGTTACTGCTGGTCACGAGAGGCAGGTGTCTTCACTAATGACTTTAGTGCTTTTCGAGATCTGAAAAGATGCAGGAAATTGGGGTCATAAAATCTTTTCCTGAAGAGTATCTTTAACTGTCTGAAGGCCAGTTCTGCCAGTTTTTCCCAGAGCACAGAGTTCCTGATTCTTGATCTCTGGTCTGAAACGCTTTCAGGATGTGTTGAAGATCAGCTATCACAGTGGCCAGTGACCTCATCTTTGTAGAGGCAGACGGCGAGCAAACTTTTCATCTGCCGTGAGAGGAGAAAGGATGAGCAGAGCGCCTGAAAAGGGCCAGAGTGCCTAGAGTGGGAGGAACACGCTATGAGGTGAAGCAGAGAGAGATCCGGGGCCCGGTCACGTAGAGCTCTGTCGACCAAGTTCAGGTGCTTGTTCTTAATACTTCAAGAGTGTGGAAAGCTACTAAAATAATGTAAGGATTGGGTGGTTTAGGACTTCCTTTTTTAATATTAAAATCTTCAGTTTAGTTGAGGGCCTACATGAATACAATTAGATCAGTCAGTGTGAGTGATTCAGCGGAGAGAGGACACCATTTTGTCCTAAGAGTTTGACGGTAGAGGTAAGTAGAGATGGGTGGTGAATATTATACTTTGATGGAAATTTGGAAAAGGATGGATAGGACTGGGTATTGGAGTGGATACAGGTAGAAGGCAGGTGATGTCGAGGATGATTCCTGGGCTTTGGCATGGTTTGGTTTGGGCTTGTGTGACCTGATGGACGGGGCTTCGCAGGTGGCTCAGTGGTAGAGAACCCGCCTGCCAGTGCGGGAACACAGGAGCTGTGGGCTTGATCCCTGGGTCAGGAAGATCCCCTGGGGAAGATGGCACCCCACTCCAGTATTCTTGCCTGGGAAATCACATGAACAGAGGAGCCCGGTGGGCCACAGTCCGTGGGGTTGCAGAGTCAGATGCAGCTAAGTGATTGAGCATGCACTGAAATCTATACTAGTCACATCTTTATGCTGTTTTTTTCATAGTAGAATTAAAATTTTTTTAATTTTTAATTGATGTGTTTAATTTAGTTCTTTTTTTAAGTTACTGCTGTCCCATTATAACTCTGAAGTATCAGCTAGATTATATCCATTATGTTCTATTTGAGAACGTTGATTTATATATCATCCATTGTAAGGACTTTAGCTTTTACTTTGCCAATGTGTGGAGCCACCGGAAAGTTATACATGTAAAAGACTGTTGTTGTGATCTGACTTAGGTTTTTAAGGACTGCTGAAATATTTTTGACTGTAAAAATATTATTGCTGTAACAGTGTAGGAGATGATTGCAGTCATGCAGGGAAGAACTGGTAGTGTCGTAGACCGGAGTGGCAGCAGCTGAGGTGCAATGAGAAGCGGGCAGATCCTGCGAGCAGAGCCGGAACGCTTTGCTGCGGCAACACAGGACGCATGTGGGCGACAGCGCAGGCTCCGGAGCCAGGCTGCCCAGGCTCAAGCAGTGGCTTGGCCACCTCTTTACTCTGTGTTCGTGGACAACTTAAACTCTTTATGCTTTATGATCGCATGGATCAGTAAAGTCGCCATTACCAAGATGGAAAAGATTGCAGGGGCCACAGGTTAGGGAGACGTCAGGAACTCAGTTTTGTACGTAGTAAATTTGAAGTGATTGTTAGACATCCGATTAGAGATGGCAGGTGGGTAGTTGGGTATATGAGTCTAGAGTTAAGTGTGGGCTACAGTATACATTTGGAAACTGTTAGCAAATGCATTATATCTAAGACCATTTAAAGAGAAAGAAGAGTAATCAAGCCATAAAATGGAGTTGAGGGTGTACAGTTTAACAGCGCCTCCTTAGAGCTTTTTATTCCACATGTAAGCCTAATAATAGCCAGTTCAGAGAGAACCAGATTATCACAAACCACATGGAGCTTTCCAGATTCTTTCATTGCTTTTTAGACTTTTGTTTTATCAGAGTTGCTTGAAATAAAAAGGATTAAGCTGAGGCTTAGAAATCTTTTGTCTTAATTAGACTGTGTCCTAAGAGTATTTGTGGGAAATTAACTTGTGAAGGGGAACTCACTGGTGGCAGTTTTATAGATTTGCTTATCCACACATGGGTTTTACTGATATATGCATTCTTAAATCTTCAGCAGTGAAAGCATTTTTCTGTGTCACTTTCTTCTTTTGCTCGTTAGCACCTGCTCAAAAACTAGAAAGTCACTTTAGTATTAGCAGATCTGTGCGCTTCGGACTAGTCATTCTTCATTGTGAGGATTTATGAGAAAGATTTTTGAAAAACCCATACCCCAAGTCACTATTTCTCTTTCACAAGTTAAAACCTTAAAATTAGAAGGAAACAGGGGTCATCTGTTCCACCTGTCTGTGCATCCTCACGCGACAGTTTTAACATGCAGGCTTGAAGTCTCTGCTTGAACATTTCCAGTGGCATACGCGACCTGATACTTGAAACCCCTTGGTTAAGTTGAACAATGAGTCTGTGCTTACAAAAACAACTCCTAACCATAAGAAAGCAGCATATAATTTTATACTTAAACCGTCAGTGCTGTGGTTGTAGGTGGCCTGTGATCTTTCTATTCTTTTCTTTCTTTCTCTTCCTCCCTCCCGCACCCGACCCCGGGCTCACATGAATCCATCCAATCCACGCCTCAGGCCTGAAGTATCCTGGCAGTGTTCGTCCTCAGTGCTGTATTTCACACAAGCAAGAAAGCAGTTCTCCTGTGATGGAGCGTTCTGAGCAGCAGCCCTGAATTCCGTAGTGGAGTCTTTGCAGTGGGGCTGGAGCAGGGTGGGCCAGAGAGGATGTTAATCATCTCAACGCATATTCGACTCAGGCAGTAGCTTTCCTCAGCAGCCTTGGAGGAATGTGTATCATCTGTTGGAAGCTGTTTTTCTTGCAAAAATTCTGACCTTTGTTCCATTCATAGTCACATAGGCTCAGTCACTGCATGGCGTATGAGCTCTAAAAGGATCCTTTGAAGGACACGCTAGCAAGCATTTATATTGAGAGCTTACTGGATATTTTCTTCGTTCAAGGCATTGCGATACCTTCTCGGGGCACAAAGATGAGTGATGACCCCTACCTCACGGGAACCGTCGGTAGAAGCAGCCCACTCAGACAGTTGTATCAGCGTAACTGGTCCACGCAGTGATGCGGGTACATAGATGGGTGGGAATAGAGGGAAGAGCCGTGGCTCAGGGGCTCCCCTGGGGGCTCCAACCGTAAAGAGTCTGTCTGCAGCGCCGGGGACCTGAGTTCAGCCCCCGGGTGGAAAGATGCCCTAGGGGAAGAAATGGCAACCACTCGAGTATTCTCGCCTGCAGAATCCCCAGGGACAGAGGAGCCTGACGGGCTACAGTCCACGGGGTTGCAAAGAGTCGGACACGACTGAGTGGCTGCACACGTGAATCCAGCTGGGAGCAGGAGGCTGTGCCTGGACTGGGTTCCCTTCAGCCAGGAAAGGAAAGGAAAGGAGACCGTGCCCTTGAAGGCAGAAGACTGGACGCGTGAAGCTGGGCACCCTGGCTGGAGAGCTGCGTTCCAGTTGTGCCCTTAGCACACATAGATTCAAATGGAAAGTTTCCGTTATTCCCAAGTGACCCGTGATGCAGTTTTGGTTTGTTGCTTTTTTGCCGGGGGGGAGGGGTCACAGTTCTCCTGAGGCACATGGTGGGATCAGTAGCTCCAAGGCGAGTGAGCAGACCCCACCAGAGTTCACGTTTCAGTGAATTGCCACATGCGCAGTGTCACCCACGAGATGATTTTAAAACTTTGTTCTTCTTGAAGGTAGACCTGAAAAGTGCTGGTGTTAGAAAAGAGAGTGGGGTCTTAAGTGGTTCTCAGCAGAAGAGGGCTGTTGGAGACAACTAGACTTGTAGTGCCAAGTTCACAGGTGATCAGGATTATTGTCACAAGTATTACTTGTCTATCAATGCTTTTCCAAGCTGTTTTTGAGCTGATTTTGTGTGCATTAGTACTATCCCTATTGTACAGTTGATGAAATGAACACAGAGGTTGAACAACTTGCCCAGTGTCACATGGCTAATAAGTAGCAAAGCCAGTTTTGAACCCAAGAAGTTTATGCCAGAACCTGTGCTTCCCTGCTATAGGAACTGTAGCCAGATTTAATAGTCTTGTTTTTCTGATCTGTGCCTTTTCCCATTTAAGAAAACCTTCTCCTGTTTTCCGCTACTGCCTTCTAAAAAGGTTTAAAACATTCTTTTCCTATTGGCAATTTAGTTGTTTGTCTGGAGTGAAGTAGGAATGAAATTTTACGTTGTTAGATGTGGAAAGCCCCGTATGCTAGCAAAGACTTTTGGGAAAGCAAACTTTGCAGCTGGTACATTTGCAACTCATGGCTGAGTCAGCCCTTCCAGTGCTAAGTATTCAGGCCACCAAGGACTTGGTTCACAACGCTGTCGATACCAAGAGAGCATTCTCACCCCTGTCCTGTAACTCTGCAGTTCAATGTATCTTTCTCTTTCTTCCTTTTTCTTTCTGCCCCCTCCCCTCTTCTCCCAATTTCTCTTGCTCTTCTTCCTTTTTAAGAATAGTGCTTGCCAAAATTGGGAAGAGTTACTAGGTAACCCAGGGATTCATGGTTTCAAGTGTAAACTACCCTTGTGCTGAAACTGAGGGTTAGTCTTCTTCTTTGAGGCTGAGGACAGTGGATTCTGTCAGCTGTATTCTCACAGGCATATTGCTGATGCTAAGTGGGAATCAGGCACGGGAAGGACGCAGTGGCGCTCCAGACAGCCTAGATAGAGAAGTCAGAGTAGAGAGAATCTGGGTTATGTCTTCAGTTGCTGTGCAGGAGAGTAACATCACATCTAAACTGTGATCGTTTGTCAATAATTATATTGAACCTTTGTATAGGTTTTTACAATTTAGTGATGGAATCAAACCTTGATTCTGAGAGCAAGGTCCTATTCTATCTCACAGGGAACGATATTCAGTATTCTGTGATAAACCATAATGGAAGACAAGGTATATATGTGTGTATAACTGAGTCACTTTGCTCTACAGCAGAAATGAACACATCATTGTAAATTAGGCGTATTTCAGTAAGTAAATAATAAGTACATTGAAAGCACCTCGATTCTAGTCCCAGCAGTGTCTTGAGCGGTGTGATCCATGTGTGTCCTCCCAGAGTAACAGTGACACTCGATTTCCATGTCGGCACTTCATCAGACAACAGGATGCGCAGAAGTTGATATTCAGATTGATAAGAAAGAGCCTAAGAAAACCAGACCGTGCATAAGCTTGTGGTCCTCAACCTAGAGGTGTTTTGTGTTTGCCTTCCTGTTCACTGTGGTAGATGGGGAGCCATCAAGCATAAGCACAGTCAGGATCGTGTAATTATATGCCCGGTAGTTACGGGATCTGAAATCCCATTCAGAGAGAAAATCACGCTGAGGGAGCTCTGTGCAGCCTGAGAGAGTGGCCCTGAGGCCCTGGGCAGAGTGGGTTTCCAGGAGCTTCTGTTGCAACTCTGGGCAGCCCAGTTAACTGGAACTCTGGCTCCTCTTCACCTCTGCTGCCTTCCCCCTGGCCCTTCCACGCTGATGATCAGGCGCCTAGAGAGGAGCAGGGGAGAGGGAGCAGGGACCCGACACGGTTACCGTGTCCCTCCCTGACTCTGGTGCACGTTCGTTTCGTTAGTGGGGCATAATGTCATTTTTGTTACTTGTTTCAGTTATAGATTATCTTCTGCTTTTATTTCAGCATTCAGTAGTTCACTTCTGTTCATCTGGAAGGAAAATATTACCGTTTGCTATTCTCATCAGTAGTAATACACTGAACCCAGTTGCAAACTGCGTGTGTCTTAGAGATCACCATGGTCCCTGCTCAGACAGCAAACTGAGGAGGTACAGCCAAGATAGGAAAGGGAGAACGCGTCTCTAGACTGAAAGTTAATGATCAGCACTTCATGACTATTTCAGATTTGGTGTATTGTTGTCATTACAGAATTACCGATTGGGCCTTTCGGAATATGAGAGTAACCTATATATAGTTCTTGCTACCATCTTGTTTACTGGTAAACGAGATTAGGGATGGGAAACAAGGGAAAGAATGTGCCCCTCTTTCTCCAGGGTGGTGAACTTGTACATCGTCACTCCTGGTGGAAATTTTTTTACCCCACAATGGTTATTTCATTATTTCTTACTGTTACTGCTCAATAGAGAGCAGTGTCTAAAGCCTCTGTGCATGGCTGTCATTGTTCAGTTGTGTCCGACTCTTTGTGACCCCATGGACTGCAGCACGCAGGCCTTCCTGTCCTTCACTATCTCCTGGAGCTTGCTCAGACTCGTGTCCATTGAGTTGGTGACGCCATCCAACCACCTCATCCTCTTTTTGCATGGGCCCTGCCCTAATTCATCACCACAAGCCACATCCAGGCACACCTTCTTGAAGGGCTTTTTTCTCCTGAGTTAGAGAAACTCAACCTTCCCTTAGCTTTGGCCTGATGGTTTTGAAGTATGATTGATAGTTGAAGTTTTCAAATCTGAACAGTCTGTCTTCTTCTTTGGCTCCCTTGAATGGTTGCACACACACACAGGAAGATAGTCATTATATGTGTTTTGGAGTCCCTTGCCTAATAAAAATCTTTGAGTAGACAGAAAGCACAAAATTCGAGCTTCACACAAGGCCTGAACTTAGTCCCTGACTTGTTTAATTACTTACCTCTTCTATATCTGTCCCAGACAGTTCGTGTTACCTTTCCCAAGCTTATCACAGCTACTTGTGATCTGGGCTTTTAACTCTCAAGCCCTTACCATGTTCATGCTTGCCACTTTCAGCAGGACCTTCCCGTTCTCCCCTTCACATGCCACCAACTTCCAATTTAGTGTCCCTGTTGGAACAGACAAAAATGATTCTGTACCCCTTGATGTGGTTTGATTAAAAAGACACGTGATAACAATTGGATTTTATATGTAACCACTGAAGTTACCTTCTCACCAGCATTTTCAGATGACTGTAATCTGAAAGCAAGAATTGGAACACAGTGGTGTCTGAATCCAGAGACGGTTTTCATGATTAAACTGAAATGCAGATGCACTATGTTGTACATGGATACACTTGTAAACACGAGTATGTGTGCGGAGTGTGCATTCATTCATTCTTTAAACTCATTAGGAGGGCTTTATTATGTAAAGCAGTACTGTAAGAAATCTTCTAGCAGAAGATGAGTACCTTTTGCACAGATTCCAGCCTCTGCAAATCTTTTCTCATGTATCTGGTTTGCTTAAAGCAAAGTGTGCTTGTTTGGGGACAGTATCCAAGAGGGTGAGGACAGGAGGAATTGGGTCAGCATTCTGTGCTGAGTGGGCATCCCTGGTGGCTCAGTGGTAAAGAATCCACCTGCCAATGCAGGAGATGTGTGTTCGATCCCTGGGTGGGGAAGATCCTCTGGAGGAGGAAATGGCAACCTGCTCCAGGATTCTTGTCTGGAGATCGCAAAGAGTCAGATAGGACTGAGTGACTTAAACAATTAGAACAATGCTCTGTGCTGAGCAGGTGAACTTTTTCAATACATTGGGGCCCATCGATGGTGGAGAGCAAGTCCTCCTGGGCTCCTTCTAACCTCCCCCCTCTTGCTTTCACACCAGATCGAGCGGTTGGAAGTGAGCAGCCTTGCCCAGACCTCCAGTGCGGTGGCCTCCAGCACAGATGGCAGCCTGCACACAGACTCGGTGGACGGAACCCCAGACCCTCAGCGCACAAAGGCTGCTATTGCCCACCTGCAGCAGAAGATCCTGAAGCTCACGGAACAAATCAAGATTGCACAGACGGCCCGGGACGACAACGTGGCCGAGTACCTGAAGCTGGCCAACAGTGCAGACAAGCAGCAGGCCGCCCGCATCAAGCAGGTCTTTGAGAAGAAGAACCAGAAGTCCGCCCAGACCATCCAGCAGCTGCAGAAGAAGCTCGAGCACTACCACCGGAAGCTCCGGAGGTGGAGCAGAATGGGATCCCCCGGCAGCCAAAGGACGTCTTCAGGGACATGCACCAGGGGCTGAAGGACGTGGGCGCCAAAGTGACCGGCTTCAGCGAAGGCGTGGTGGACAGCGTCAAGGGCGGGCTGTCCAGCTTCTCCCAGGCAACCCACTCGGCCGCTGGGGCTGTGGTCTCCAAGCCCAGAGAGATCGCGTCTCTAATTCGGAATAAGTTTGGCAGCGCCGACAACATCCCCAACCTGAAGGACTCTTTAGAGGAAGGGCAGGTGGACGAAGCAGGGAAGGCCTTGGGGGCCATTTCCACCTTTCAGTCCAGCCCCAAGTATGGGAGTGAGGAGGACTGTTCCAGCGCCACCTCAGGCTCCGTGGGCGCCAACAGCACCGCCGGCGGCCTCGCCGTAGGAGCGTCCAGCTCCAGGACCAACACCCTGGACATGCAGAGCTCAGGGTTGGATGCGCTGCTGCGCGAGGCCCAGGAGATCCGGGAAACCCAGGCCCGACTCGAGGAATCCTTTGAGGCCCTCAGGGAGCGTTATCAGAGGGACTACTCGCTGATGATGCAGGCCCTGCAGGAGGAGCGGTATAGGTGAGTGAGGCAGGATTCACGTCCTAGAGGGATGGCAGTGTCTGTGTTAACACGCTCCTCTCTCCTTCGCCCCACCCTCTTCCTCTCATTCTGTGCCCACGAGTCTGTTCTCTGGGTCGGCGGAGACGCAGCGTTAGAAGGTCTGTGTAGAGTCTGTCTCTGGAGTATCCACAGCACTTCAGATATGTTGTGTGATGTTGGCATGAGTTGTTCTCAGAGAGAGCAAGAGAGAGGCCAGGAGAGTTAAATGCCTCCCGAGATCTCACACCAGTCACTGTAGCCCTCCCATCTTCAACTTCCAAATGGAGCCAAGGCTTTCCACCTACTTATTATAATCCCAGCAGCACAAACCATTGCAGCCCATAGCTCTACTACATGAAACTGAAAAATCTGTAACCCTCTGAACTCTGTAGAAATCAAAGATAGAGCCCGCCAAATGTACTGAACCTTGCAGATATTTGCCTTTAAACACACTTATCTGGGCAATTGATACAGAAAGATTTAGACTGGGAGTAAGTCTAGATAAGCCTGTGGGTTGCTTTCGTGGATTGCCAGCTCTTTGAATAAGAGTGGACTTAAACCTGACCTGGTTTTACGCAGTTAGAAAGTTCTACAAGGACTGACTGCTTGGAGTCGTGTCTGTGCTCAGGGTGGGAGCTGGGCTCTCTTGTGTGTTTCACAGCGCATACTGTGTTCTATTAGACCACTCTTGACCATTCTCCACACCTGTGTCTTTGCCTCTTGTTCCCATCGCGTGCGGCTGGTGTTGGCAGCCAGAGCCAGGCCACCTCTCTGAGACAGATGTAAGGGCCAGTATCACAGGAGCCACACGTCCTGCTCACAGCCACAGGTGAAGCCCTGAAAGGCCTGCGTCTGGTCCTGTCCCACTTGGCATCTAGAGTCTCAGTACTTTCACTGTAGTGTCAAGGACTGAACAGTTTCTTACGGTCCTTTTACCTCTTGGGGGAAAAAAAAATAATGAAAATAATTTTTTTTTCAAGTTTGCTTTTATGAGGTAATTTCAGGGCCTGAGAGTAATTGTTTACGTGTATCAGTTAGTTCCGAGAGGAGTTACAGCAGCAAGCTCTTTTCAGGTGATAAAAATGTCACTCAGCCCTACCTCTAATCTTCACGCTTTTGTCCTTCAATTCTGACTTAAGACTTGAAGGGAGAAGAAAAGAGAAGTGTGGGAGAGAGAACTGAAGTTCTAAAAGCAAGTGAATGATTGTTCTTATGTTATTGTTTTATATATTCTTTAATATACTTAGATGAAGAGGGAAATGGCAACCTACCCCAGTATTCCTGCTTGGAAAATTCCATGGACAGAGGAACCTGGCAGACTACATACAGTTCACGAGGTTGCAAAGAGTCTGACACAATTGAGCACACACACAGAGTATACTTAGAAAACAGTATCTAAGGCAGTGGGCAATCTGACACATATTCAGATTCTAAAACACCTAACTCCCAGGTTCAAATTCGAGTCCTGCCGCTTTCTAATCTTGAAAACTGGACCAGATTCTTAACCTCTCTAAGTCTTGATTTCCTCGTCTCTAGCGTAGAAATAATAGTCCTTCATAGGATGATTGTGCCATTTAAATGAAATAATTTATGCACAGTACATAGCTCAGTGCCTAGCCCCATAGTGCTTGATTGATGTTAGGTAGCAGCTGCTACTGCTGCTATTAAAATACATTGCCCTGAACATGGAGACCTGGGCATTCCATGGTCAGTTGCTCAGAAAAACAACTGCCTGCTTTGACCTCTTTATTTTGAAAGGACAGCAAAACATTCCAGTTTTTAAATTCTTCCAGAGCTTAACATTCATATAGAGTTTGTTACGCCTTCAAGTCCAGTGTAGGCCAGTGTGAGAAAATCGGGGAGTTGAAAAACAAGTCTCCCAAGGCCACCTCTGTGTCCATTTAAAATAATTCACAGACAGGACAGAACTTTTAGCTCCTCATTAGTACCTCATTAAAAGAATCACATCCAAGCCACTTGCTACGTGAGAGAAGTGCACTCATTTCATTGCATTTTGGATTCTGGTAAGTGAATGCCTAGTTTTCTGGAATGAAGAGAGAATAAAAGGAACTTTTGAATTTTCAGAAACCGAAGGGACAGGAGGAAGACATATCTGTCACATCACTTCAGCTTGAGAGTGGTCTTTCCTTTAAACAGAATCTTTTTTTCCCCAAGAAAAGCAGTGGAAAAGTCAACAACCGTTTTACTCAATTATTTTGTTTGCACCAGTATTTCCATGTATAGAGCAATAAGGGAATTCTCCTCTATTCCATATGTCTTTACACGGTAAATATATTTATCTAATTTTGTTGGTCTTTGGACTGTTTTACATAAATGAGATTTCCACCACGGATTGTAGTGTATTCTTTAAGGCACCACAACTTTTCACATTTTAAGCATTTTTGCAGCATTTCTCTCCCTTCTTTTAACAGAGTAGTACATTGAACCTGACGTAGTGAAAATAGCTGACAACAGTAGTGTTCTAGCCTAGAGGGATACTCTCAGCCCAGTGCAGGTACATGCTTCTGCAGTAAATGGTCCTGGGCTGTTTGTCCTCTGTCCTTTCCACACCTTCTCCACGCTCTGAGTGAGCTGCCTGCAGCAGCCTCTCTCTGCGGATTTCTGTTTCTGCTCTGTTCCAGGCCTGAAAGGGCCTGGACTTATGACCTGGAATCCCATTAATGTGTCCATGGCTGCTCTAGATGGGTTTCTGCTTATTTTCACTGCCTTAATTTATTTTACTAACATCTGAGTTGACAGGAGGGAGGCCAGGCACAGTGGTAAAGGAAGAGGAGGAGGAGGACTCTGCCTCTGCAGCATCAGTAAACTCCTAGGATGCCCCCTGCGCTAGATGTTTCCTGCGTATTTGCTGGTCCTCACGGTGGACCTGCAGGCACCCTGCACCCGATTTGTGCGCTCAGTCTCTCAGTCATGTCCGACTCTGCGACTGCACTGACTGTAGCCCGCCAGGCTGCTCTGTCCATGGGATTTTCCAGGCAAGAATACTGGAGCAGGTTGCCATTTCCTTCTCCAAGGGATCTTCCCGACCCAGGGATCGAACCCACACCTCTTGTTTTGGCAGGTGAATTCTTTACCTCTGAGCCACCTGGGAAACCCTAAACCCAAGTTTACAGATGAGAAAATTGAAACTCAGTGAGATTTTAAGTTTTGCCAAAGATTACTCTGTATATGGTAAAGCCAGGAATCACACCCAGTTTAATGTGACCCTAAAGCCTGGGGTCTCTTCATCCCAGGACAAGTATTTTCCCAAAGTCAACCCTGAAATCTATCTGATTGACAGACTAACCTAGAGTCTAGCTCTAAGAAGCATTGACTTTACTAGCAAGAGCTTTAGAGCCTTTTTGAGGACCCAGTGTCTATTTCTGTAAAAGTTCTCTCTATTTTTGACATATTCTATAAAATCCTGTGAATGCTCAAGCTTGTACAACACTTTAGGTGAATAATAAGGGACCCCTCTTAAGTAAAACCTCCACTACCCCATTCTGATTTCCCCCTTTTCAGAGTCCCTTCTCAATACCATCAGTCACTTCATTGGTAAGTGCTTCCCATTGGTCTCTATGCCAGTGAGTTGCACCAGGGAAAAGAGTTTTGCCCAAGACCATCTTCTTTGGAATCACAGAATTACTCAGAAGCCTCTTTTCACCCACATGATTGTGCCACGAGTGAAGAGTGTGTCTTCAGCGCCCACACCCACTTAGCACAGGCAGTCAGTGTCGCAGAGCTTGGATCTGAACTCCGCCTCAGCCTCGGGCCCCTAACTAGGTGTTTAGTCTTTGAGCTTTGCTTTGGACTCTCAGGTATGAGTGGGATCGTATATCTGAGGAGGCAGGAGACAAGATATATAGCTGTGTTTGTTTTTTTAAAGTGATGGAATCTGTGCTGACATCAGATTGTCTTCGTCCATCTAATCTCTTCATCCCATTAGAGTGTTATTACAGATTGGTTCGTGGCAACTGGGTTCACTTTCGTACTTCAGAGATAGAGGGGGCCCTTAGACATCTAGTGTAATCTCATTCCAGAGATGAGTCCCCTGAGACCCAGAAAGATAAAGTGACTTCTGCCAGGTCACACAGTAAAATGGTTTAACATATATTTAATTGGCTGCTAAAAGCTGGAGGCTTAGTCCTGTTCCCAAATTGAATGTACCGTGCTGAGCTACTGTAGGAAGAAGTTCCGCTATGGCAAAGTGCACTGAAACCAGGAGAGAACTAGGAAAACAGTCCATCAGTAGTCTTACAGGTTCATGTTGTCATTTTTCCCATAGGGAATCTGACCTGGAATTTTGCTCAGCTACTGCCTGCATGAAGCAGTGTCGTATCAGGCAGGCAAAAAACCCTCCTGGTGCTGATGAGCAATAATGCCATTTGAAAGCTTCTATTTTAAGGGGATTGTTGTTCTTTGGAAATCGGCTTCTGAGACTGTCTGTATTAAGCCCGGGGATATTTTAAATGGCACTGAGTCATAAGAGCAGAAATGCGAAGGAGCCCGTCCCCACGAGCAGCTGCCACGCGCTGCAGAGCAGTCAGCAGTGAGGCCCCCCCAGTTAGGCGCCAGGCCCTGGAGTTCTGACTAGAGAAGCTGCTGTGAAGTGTGAATTTATTTTACTGTCACTGGGCATAAGACAGGATATGGTCAGATACAGCTGTGGTAGCCCCGTATTCTTGGGTTAAACCCGTCTGTCAATTGTCAGTCAGTCTGAGAGTCTGCAGAGGGTATGCAGACCAGGTTTGGCCATAAGCTTGAAATAGAAACTGAAAATATTGGCTCAAATTGGTTCTTCATTTATAAGAGGGAAAAAAGCCCTGGAGAGGTGCTGAGGTGGGAGGGGAGAAGGGCGGACAGACGGGAGCACGAGCAAATACAGTGACCACTTTGTTCCTTGAGAGAGGTTGGGCAGGCCTGAGTTTGCTCGCCAGTTCTGATGCTGGTGAGTGCTGTGAGCCGGTGTGGCTCAGCTAAGCTCAGTGTCCTCCATAAAAACGAGGTAATGATGTCTATGGTGCAGGGTTGTGGAGATTACTAAATGAGGCAGGGTCTGCGGGGGCAGCCAGAATGGTGTGAGCAGCGCCAGGATATCAGAAAGCTGTCGTCAGCATCTCCCTCTGTAGCCTTTATTTATTCCCTCTGTGCTTGAGGCATCTGCTGCTTTTCGTCTTTTGAGATAACTCACTGCCTCTCTTAAAAGCTGGGGGGACTGGTTGTTGTTGATTGGGGACTGAAACTGTGCTTTTTCCTTTTAAACTGAAGGCTAGTGGAGTCTTTCCTAGTCTCTTTTTGGGCCTCGACATAAATAAGGGAACAAAAGGTAAGGAGGGGAAACAGATTTTCTTTCCCCCAGTTCAGCCAGGGGTGCGTTCAGGCTCCCACTGCATGTCCTGTCTCCAGCCCCTGCCGTGTCTGCCCATTCAGGCCCAGCACTGGCAGAAACCGCCTCTGGTCTCTAGGACGCGCTGGGGAGATAACGCTCTCATCTGCTGCCAGGCTTGCCTGTTGGTGTCAGCAGCCGGACCTAGTCCTTCCTGTTCCTCTCAGTACCTGTTCCACGGGATTCTTCAGCCTTCCTGTCCCGGTGACCTGTTGCCCAGTCAGGGAAGCCCCACAGACTGTCAGAGATGGCTCCAGACTCCTGAGCCACACCCAAAGAGTGGCAGTGCATTCCCAGCTGTGCGCTCACCCCGCTTTCTCACTCGTCAGGAATGCGGCCCCAAAGAGCCCTGGCTTGTCTTTGGTCTAGGAAGGTGACTACTGTGTTGACTAGTCCAGGATGAATTGGACAGGTTTCCAGGACCAGTTGGGAATTGCCCCTCTCCAAGACCAGTATTCATTTATACATTGTAAACATGCAGCAAATCTAGGTGGATTTTCGGCTGTACCCCAATACAAAATGTTTTTGGTGTTAAATAAAAATTTGGGAAAAAAATTTTTTTTAATGTTTTATTTCATTTATTGGACACACAGCATGTGGGATCTTAGTTCCCCAACCAGGGATCGAACCCATGCTCCCTCTACTGAGAGCTCAGAGTCTTAACCACTGGGCCACCAGGGAAGTCCAAAATTTGGAAAAAAAAATTTTTTTAATTAATTTTAAAATAAAAAAATAAATAAGCTTGGGTGGAGGGGGAGTAGGTTGCCTAAGGGTGAAGCACCTCACTGGTGAATTTAACCCAGATGGATTCTTGTGGTCAGACTAGACTAGACTCAGATCCTGTTGTTAAAAGCCTGGAATAAATTGCTCTAAATTCCTTTTGGGAAAAAAAAATCTAGATGTATTTTAATACTTTGTAGATAGAGCAGTTGCATCTTGGTGGAGAAGAATTTCACCTCCCCAAATACGATATAATGTACTTTTTTCACAAAAGATCGTACAGTGTTCAGGCTTTCTGTTTACAAGATAGTTAAGCTCAAGTCATATTTAGCTGTCACCGTTCCATTTGAGTTGTAATGATTTAGGAAGGACCTTTAAATTAAAAGTCTCAAAATAAGATTATTCGTCTTATGCTACTTTGTGTTCCATGTTAAGTACATGAGAAGCATGTGCCAGTCAAAGTCACAGACTAGTAGGGCCAAGAACACCCACCCTTCATGTCCAGAGAGTTCAAGTAGTGTCATATGAGGTGGTTAGAAGTCCCTTACAGGGAGTTCTTGATTTTAAAAAATCACACGTGAAAGGCTGATTCACAGTTTAGTTTCCCTTTTTTTCACCCTCTGCTGGTTTGGCATTAATATTTAAGGAGAGAATGTTGGTGTGTTCTTTTTATGAATTCCCTAGGTATCTGGCTTCTCCGTTTTAAAATTCAGACTGGAGGTAAACACTGAAAAATAAGAGGAGCAAAAGAGTTTATAATATTCAAAATGAGAGGAGTGGAAAGTTGGTGACAGCATTTTCTTCCTTCCTTTGGTTGTTTAGACTTCTCATTTGACTAACAGTATGGGACAGGGTGGAAGTTATAAAAAAAGACAACAATAAAACAGATCGAAACAGCAAGAAGCATGAAGCAAGCGATTCACATCCTCCTACACCTCACTAGCAGGGGAAAAAAGTTGTGCCTTTTTTTTTTTTCTCAGCCTCCCCTTTCTGAGTTACATTTCGAAGCACCTCCCAGAGAGGAAGGAGGTGAGGATTACCGAGCAGTGTCTCGATGAGTCTCCGAGGCAGACACGTCACATAAAAAGGCCTAGTGGGCCAGGTAGCTAGTGTTCTCCTTATCTTTGCTGGCGTTTTTGATCTCTCGATGCTGACAGTGATTAATTGGTTAGCCTGAACCCTAAACTCCTCCACCCCACACGCTCCAGCACCCCACATAATACCACAGCATTTTTTATTGGGCTCTTTGGGCTAGTCTGTTTGCAGACTGTAATTTCACATGTGGTTTATGTAAGCCTCTCAGGCTGGAAGCACTGAAAAAAAATGTTTGAGTGGAAGTGGCTAAGCCTGGTCAGGTTTGTGCTTTTCAATTTGCAGGTTGTGAAAAGAGCTGAGGGAGGAACTTCCCTGACCCAGGTGAGGAAATTAGGGAAAATGTTTTAGTAATGACAGGCCAGCGAGTCCTTTCAGGGTACTGAGACAACCCAGAGGACGACATCGCACGGCACCAGGGGCATCTTGCCAGCCTCTTTGTTCGTCACATTTGGCAAAAGCCTCAAAGTGTATGGCTTTCTCCGTCTCCTCCCTGATGCTCCCTGCAGATTGGAGGTGCTTTACTACTATGGTAACCCAAACACAACTGTTTGAGTGTGAAAGGATTTCCACTTCACAATAACAGCTGCAACTTTTCTGTTCTTTCAGAAAGTCATCCTTCTCCAGGTAATTCTTATGACTTGAAGAGGGCAAACAAACGCTTAGTGGATGAATGAACGGGGCTGTCTCAGCTGGACCCTCAGTGGGTTTTGCTTCACCCCTGAGTTATGCAGCTTCATGTCACCTCAGCAAGGCTCCTAACCTGTTTGTGTCTCGTCTGTTGGGAAACGGAGCTCTTCTGCTTACGCCAGTGCTACTTGGCTAGTTAGCTACCTGCTAATAAAGCGCTGTCTTTGGGAGCACCAGTTACATTTTCCCGTTCAGGAAGACTCAGCCTGAGGGGATGTTGCTGTTAATTCCCATGTAACTGTGAGTAAATTGTTCAGCTTCTGAAAGCCTTTGTTTTCTGCAAGGGCATGGTAACCCAGGGTAAGGATTAACACTTTCTACTCAACTCTTTCTGGAGGTTTGCAAAGACCTGATACAGTTTATTCAAGAGACTTTGCCTCACACACATACACAACACATTCCATGAAAGGAAGGCGGATAGGAGGGTTTTTACCAATTTAAAGGACAGCTTGGAACAGGCCAGCTAGTTCAGTTAGTTCAGTCGCCTGGTGGACTTGAGCCAGGGTGATGGCCGGAGCCGTCGGTGCGTCTGTGCTGGCCTCCCGATGAGGAGGCAAGAAGTAAGAGGCTTGTGCCCAGCGTGGAGGAGGACAGATGCCTGCCCCGTAAACCCACCTGTGTGATTTCATAGGGAAAGCAGCATGTGTATACTGGGAGTGCTGAAGATTCCGGAATATGTGAGACTGAGAACGTGGAGAAGATGAAGAAGGGTTAGAGGAACGAATCAGAAGCAGGAAGCCGTGAAGAGTGCAGCTGTGGTAGCGCTCGGGATCCCGTGGCCACTGACAAGCAGCCCCCTGGAACCTCCTCGCTAGGACTTGGACTTTTTTTTTTTTGCCAGGCGTTTGTCGTCTATCTCCTGTGTAATCCTCACAGCCACCCTTGGGAGGAGACAGACTTCTTAACAGGTGAACAGAGTCACTCACGTCGGTGTTTTGCAGAGTCAGGATTTGAGTCTAAAACCTGGATGAGCAGATTCATGGGCTGGGACAAACTGTGACAGCATAAACACATTTTCAAGTGAAGAAAAGGTACAAAGCAGAAACAGTGAAGGTGGAGAGCCTTTAGATATAACGTGGGGTGAACAAAATTCAGTCCTAACGTGGTTTCCAGAGCCTTTGACATGTTAATAACCTTTATATGACAGACACTGGCTTCTAAGTTTCGAGAGTTAGAAACATGTGCTGACGACGTTGCTTGCGCCTGCTCTTGATTCGCGTGTAGCATCGCGCACTCATCGGTAGTGCCGCCCCATCTAGAAGCTCCCTTCTACGGACAGGGTGGAAGAGAATCCGAGGGCCAGCCTCCAGTGTCCTCTGGCAGATCATCTTAGCTGTTCATAGGTGTAAGCGTGCAAAACATGTTTTGTCACAACTCAGAGCCACAAAACAGCTCAAAAAGAAACCTGAAAAGAGGAGATAACCTGCAGGAGGGAATGCCATGGGATACTCGGAAGCCAAAGTTGCCAACGTCACGAGGAAATCCAGCTGGTGAAAGTGACTGAGTGTGAAACAGACCAAACCCATGCGACATTATACTGCCAGAGGGTGGCAGCGATACCTCCAGAGGGCTGGGGAAGAGAAACCACACATAAGCCACTCTGTCCCACCTGCTTTATTCTTCAAGGAAGAGGGTGAAATCAAGACACTTTCAGACACATGTAGGTAAAATTACCTCTTATAAAGCCTTGCTGAAAGAAAAACTAAAGAAAAAAGAACTTAATCAGTGAAAGAACTCAATAAAGCAGGTTGGTAAATCTTAATTAAGTAGGGGCTTAAAAAATTACATTGGGAATTCTTAATGTCTACATCAGTTTGGATCTAAAATTGCAGAAAAGAATATAGGATTCAAAGGTTGCATTTCAAAGAAATGTTAAAGTGTTAAAAGTTTGAGGGGCAGAAAAAGTGTATCTTATGTCCTGATCTGCCTGTCACTCGGCACCTGGCAACTTTCTGTTCACGTCATTCCTGTTCCCCTAAAGTGATGGATGCTGGGACTTGCTGTCCAGTGGTTAGCTCCCACCTCCAGGCTCGCAGGCGTCTTGCCCTTACCTCCTGCCTTCTGTGTCTTCCCCCGGAATAGAATACAGGCTCATCTTTACAAATAACACGAGGCGAGAGAGAGTGATACTGACAGGTGCGTGTGCAGTCAAGACTTTTCCAAGGTTTGGTTCTGTGGAATCCATGGGAACTACCTCATTGCTGAAGGCAGGCATCACAAGGAATGTAGCTGAGAGAAGGACTTGGTGTGAGTGAGGAGTTGCTAGGTTTTAGTTCAGTTTTAGATGGATAGCTGCATCTATCTAGCAGTGAAAACAACTCTTAAGAAAAATGAGACCCTGTCCCTGAAGGTGTTCACAGAGAGATTCCTTGTCAGGGCTGTTGTAGAGATAGTTGCTGGTTTGAAAGAGATTTAACAAGGCTTCTTCTATTCCCTAGAATTTAAGATTCTTTATAGTCTGGGAACTAAATTTTTTACCTTTCAAACAATACTTTGTGGTGTATTTCTCTTTGTAACATACTGATTTTTTACAACTCTTAAGGGGAATGGACGGAGGTATGTGAAATAGTGATCATGTTAGAAACATGTAAAATAGGGTGTGAGATACTGGATTTATTTTGCAATTAGCACAATGATGCGGACTGCTGATGAGTCTAAAATGAGACTAAGACATGGATCAGTCACCACAGGAAATACTTGGTTAGTTAGAAAGGTTTTCAAATTCCCATGAATTCTTTTCAGAAGCAAGTATTCACCTGATGCCTTCTTCATTATGAACTAGAAACATTTTCAAAACAGCCTCTGTGTTCTTAGTAAACTGAAGATGGAAAAAAGAGGACACATTTTTTTAACACCTCCTGTGTACTCAAACGAATGTTTCAAGGTAGATTATTAACCTCAGCTTATAGATGAAGGAATTTGCTATGTAAAGTGAGTTGACCTGAGACCGTGCAACTTTGAGGGGTAGAATTCTCAAAGGACTCACGAACCCAAATGCTCCTGGCTGTAATACCCATAGTCATTTTCCCCCGATGTTTATTATAAAGCTTTCAAACACACTGCAGACTTGGGTAAAAAAGTGTACAGTTAACTCCCATACTAATAAGATATTGTCTTACTGTATATCTTTCCATCTATCTGTCCTTTATCTGTTTTTTTTATGCATTTCAAAGTAAACTACTATAATCTTTTTTAACAAAAAAAAAATCTTTTTTATTGAGATATGCAAATCAGTGGTTTTAGTATATCCACAGATACATGCAGCCACCACCATAATCAGTTTAGGACATTTTTATCAGTCTACAGTCTTCTCTGGAATCAACATTGCTGGGAGAAATATCAATAACCTCAGATATGCAGATGACACCACCCTTATGGCAGAAAGTGAAGAGGAGCTAAAAAGCCTCTTGATGAACGTGAAAGAGGAGAGTGAAAAAGTTGGCTTAAAGCTCAACATTCAGAAAACGAAGATCATGGCATCTGGTCCCATCACTTCATGGGAAATAGATGGGGAAACAGTGTCAGACTTTATTTTTGGGGGCTCCCAAATCACTGCATATGGTGACTGCAGCCATGAAATTAAAAGACGCTTACTCCTTGGAAGAAAAGTTATGACCAAACTAGATAGTATATTCAAAAGCAGAGACATTACTTTGCCAACTGAGGTCCGTCTAGTCAAGGCTATGGTTTTTCCTGTGGTCATGTATGGATGTGAGAGTTGGACTGTGAAGAAGGCTGAACGCCGAAGAATTGATGCTTTTGAACTGTGGTGTTGGAGAAGACTCTTGAGAGTCCCTTGGACTGCAAGGAGATCCAACCAGTCCATTCTGAAGGAGATCAACCCTGGGATTTCTTTGGAAGAAATGATGTTAAAGCTGAAGCTCCAGTACGTTGGCCACCTCATCCGAAGAGTTGACTCATTGGAGAAGACCCTGATGCTGGGAGGGATTGGGGGCAGGAGGAGAAGGGGACGACCGAGGATGAGATGGCTGGATGGCATCACTGACTCGATGGACGTGAGTCTGAGTGAACTCCGGGAGTTGGTGATGGACAGGAAGGCCTGGCATGCTGCAATTCATGGGGTCACAAAGAGTCGGACATGACTGAGCAACTGAACTGAACTGACTGAAAACGTGGTGGAAAATCAGCTCCAGAGGTGGCACTGTTTCCGAGTGTGTGCCCGGGCCCACAGATGACGTGAAAAGGCAGAGTCCCAGAGAACCCACCCGAGTCAGACACAAAGTGGATGCCTTCCCGATCAGTTGTTCAAGTCACTCCGGTGACGGTTTCGGTGAGCAAGAAAGCAGTACAGAGATTGTTAGCAAGGACGCAGGAGAACTAAATAGGAGTCAGTAATGTAGCAAAGAGGGTCAGCTGGACCTTTATTTTGAATCTGTGTCTCATGGAGAAGGAATGGGGTTTAGGATCCAATTATTCATTATATAATTATTAGAAGGGAGAATGTTGCTGATGCCGCTGCCACATAAAGATGACCTTGAACAAAGAACTTCCATGGATTCCTTTAAAGTTTGTGTACCGCACGTCTGGTTAAACATGGAAGGGGAGGGTAATTTAAACGTTTGCCTTTGTTCTGACATTTCTGTTCTTTTAATACAAAGTTTTCCGAGACTTGCATGCCAGTGTTAGGTGTGTGCTTGCCTGAGAAGCACCCAGTCGTCCGTGTTTGTGGGAATTGGTTCTAGGACCCCACCCCACCCCCACGGGTAGTGAAGTCTGCTGATGGTCCAGCCCCTTGTGGAACCCGTGCACACCCTCCTGTATGGTGGAACTCACGCCTAGAGTACATACAATTCCACATACAGTGTAAATGCTCTATAGATATTTGCTGGTGCCTGGTAAATGCACGTCTTAGGTTTTGGAACTTGATGGATTTTTTTTTTTTTTTTAAATATTTTCCATCCAAACTCGGTAGAACCTGAAGTATGTAGATCCCCAGCCGCGTGTCCTCCTCTTGGGATGAACCCTCCGTCTTCAGCCTTTGTCCTACCTACTTAGCGCTTTCCTTTTTTTTTTGGGTTCCTTGAACTCCACCCACAACCTGCCGGAAGCTTTATCAGTAGCAGACAGCCCTGTGTTCCTCATGTCAGCCTCCCCCCTCAGCATGTGCTTTGGGTCCATGTACTATTTCAGATTCCCACTGCCTTCCCTGCCTTTTAAGGGCAGAATTCCTTTTTTCCCCCCAACTGTTCGGGTTAGTCTATACATTTCTACCTCCTGCCCTTTACCTGTGTTCTTTGTCCAATCTCTCTGATCTTTTCCTTTTAAACGGTTCCAATCCCACAGACCCGCAGGTTCCCTGCCCAGGTCCCATCTTGATGTAGAATGAACCTTTTCACATGAGTCTGAAGTGCTAGAGGTACCAGATGAACAAAACATGCCCCCTGAGGAACCTTCTCTGTGTGCATTCCCCCACTTTTCTTCTCAGCTGCAGCCACACTGTCCCTCCTCTCTGTTCTAAAATCTGCCAAGGTGATTCTCATCTCAAGAGCTTTATACTTGCTTTGAGATAGTTCCTTCAGCTTTAAGATCCTCTTCCCCTCACATCTTCACGCGGCTTGTTCATGCCATCACCCAGGTTTCAGCCGTCAGGGTTGGGGCAGGGTCTTCCTGAGCAGTCCAGGGCCCCAGGCACGCTGCCGCGTCCCCGTCCCGATCTCCGGCTCGCTTACCGCCTGCGGTCACCTTGGTTTCACCGCCTTCCACCACCTCTGCAGGCTGTAAACTCCAGAGGGCGAATGTTCGGTCTCGCTTACCGCAGCGTTCCCAGAACCTTGAGCAAACCGGGCACACAGCAGGCGCTCAGTAACGCCTGTTGACCTTGTGCTGGGCACTGTGCTTGGCAGTAGGGGTGGTGGGCTCTGAATGACGAACATCCAGGGGAGTGAGTGACCTGCCCCGTCGGAATAAGCTCCTGGTGATTGCTGGAAGGTCAGTTTCCATTTGCCTGCTGTGGATCTTCTGATGAGACCGCTTAACGTCCCTCGGGTTTTTGCCTCTCCCATATGCCGCTGGGGGCAGAGTGAGAACGGCCTCGTTTGTAATGGGTCTGCTCAAAGCTAACCAGGGCTGCTGGCCTCGCTGCAAATACCATGTGTTGAGAAGAATGTGGAAGAGCCCTGTTGCTGCTGTGATGCGGCCTTGTGAGAAGCTGTCTGTCCCAGGGACCGAGAGCTGTGTCCACTAGCATGCCTGTCACCCAGGCCACTTGCCTGATTTCTCTGTGCTTTTTCTTTCTTTGCAGAACGGATTTGGGGGGTTGAATGTGAATAATAACCAACAGAAATACAGAACACGTGAAACATTTAACTTTTCCCTCTTGTTAGATGTGAACGATTAGAAGAACAGCTGAATGACCTAACAGAGCTCCACCAGAATGAAATCTTGAACTTGAAGCAGGAATTGGCCAGCATGGAAGAGAAAATTGCGTATCAGTCCTACGAACGGGCCCGGGACATCCAGGTCAGCACGATGGGCC
>SJXQ01005692.1:50018-71230 GCA_006408695.1 Aepyceros melampus
GGGCCAGGTGGAAAAGCAGAAGGCTGAGAGAAAGCAGAATGGTGGTTTCCAGGGGCCCGGGGCTGGGGGCTGGGGGCGGGTTAACTGATTAATGGGTCCAGAGTCTCCGTTTCTAAAATGGAAGAACGTGGAGGTAGGTGGCAGTGACTGTACACCGGCACGAGCGTGCCATGCCACTGACCGCGCGCTTAGAAGCGCTGCAGATGGTGGACTTTACATCGTGAATATGTTACCACAGTAGGAAAGGGGAAGGAAAGGGACTGACTCAGAGACACCTGCCCCAGCCTGGGCCAGCCTGGGAACAGGGAGCTCAGTGCAGGAAGCCGGCCGCAGAGGCCGCACAGTGCCCGAGTCCATTCACATGAAGCGCGCAGAGTAAGCAGGTCTGCGGAGAAAGTGGATCCGTGGTTGCCAGAAACTGGAGGGAAAGGAACGGGAGTGATGGCTAAAGGGGAGGGGGTTATTCTGGGGATGATGGGAACATCCTGGAATTTAATAGGAGCGA
The DNA here is from genome assembly GCA_006408695.1 of Aepyceros melampus. Classification (NCBI taxonomy): domain Eukaryota; kingdom Metazoa; phylum Chordata; class Mammalia; order Artiodactyla; family Bovidae; genus Aepyceros; species Aepyceros melampus. Next base: position 50,524 of record SJXQ01005692.1, read on the forward strand.
TGGTTACATGACATGGTGAACTTCTAAATGCTTCCTAAGTGAGCACTTTAAAAGGAGCAAATGGTAGATTTTATATTATGTATTTTACCACGCACACAAAGATGTTTAGGGGCAAAGACACAGAGGGCAGAGTATTAGAAGAAGCTTAGACCGCCTGTAACACACCTGCTCTTCAAATGCGGTGCGTGTCTCAAAGTAAAAGTGTCAGCCACTCAGCTGTGTCTGACTCTCTGTGCCCCCATGGACTGTAGCCCACCAGCCTCCTCTGTCCATGGGATTTCCCAGGCAGGAATACTGGGGTGGGCAGCCATCCCCTCCTCCAGGGGATCCTCCCGACCCAGGGATCGAGCCTGGGTCTCCTGGATCACAGACAGGTTCTCTATCGTCTGAGCCACCGGCATTTCTCAGGTCTGCACCGTTTGGAGGTGCTGTGCTTGCTTGGCTTCTTGGGAAGTGTTTCTTGGGCTCGGGATGCTCTCAGCAGATGGACGAGCACGGATGTTACGTCTGTGGTTACGCTTCAGGAGCTGCTCTGACAGGTCCCAGGGCCACCTGACCAGTCTTCTGTGGCAGAAGCCTCACTGCCAGCTCCACCTTATACAGCTACACTCCCAGGCCATTTGTGAGAACAATGGCGGGCTACACAGTCCATGGGGTCACCCAAGAGTTGGACACAGCTGACCAACTCAACAATAACAGTGGTAATGTTGAAGGCTAATGGCACCCTAGTTTAATCCATGACAAAACAGAATATTTTAACTTTTTCTCATCCCAGTTGGGAGATATTTCTAAAACCCTGAGAAAACGCAAAGACTCACACCGGGACCTTCAGTGCTTTATTCCTTGTGGTTTTCACTGCCTTTCTGTGGCAGCTCTGGTGGTTTCATATGAAAGCATCCTGAAATAAACCAGTCTTGGTGCTGTAATACAGGAGACATGTATGACAGAAGCCTCAAGGAATCAAGGGAATGTCTAGATCATTTGCCCAGATGCTCCCTTTTCCATGACCCAGAAGTCTGTTTACATTTTAGTTTTTTTCCCAGGGTCCTTCTGGAATAGGGTATATCTGTTGTATGTCCATTTTCTAGCTTAGCTTCAGTCTCAAGTTGCTTTGCTGTCACCTCAGATCCCAGGAAACCAGGACCCACTGAAACCGAGGTCACATAATCCAGGGCTCCTACCACTGCTGAACTTCGGAGGGTATCTAACCATGGCTAAGGAAATAGGTCCTGTCCTCTGAGTTTTACGGTCAATTTTATGTGAACCCGTGGGTGCAGGTTATGGAAAGAAATGTGGGGTCAGGTGTTGGGCATAGTGTCTGTTCCCTTCACAGAGATCAACTCTTCTTAAGAAGACAGTGCAGGGAGCCCTTTTGCCTGATGTTGGGGAGTTACTTAGCTTGAAAAACACCTGGTAATATGTCCAGAGGAGGTTCACTCCTCCATTGTTCTGTGAGAAAGGTGGAAATAACCCAGATCTCTCCAGTAGGGAGCTGGCTGAATAAACTGTGACCTAGCCAAGCTGTAAATGCTAGGTAGCATTAAGAAGAACCAGGTGGGCCTCCATGTATTGACGTGGAGAATCGCCAGGGCCCTCTGTCAAGTGAGAAACACATTGTGGACCAGTCCCGTGGTGTGATACTATTTGCGTGAAGGTAGAAAATTTTTAAATAATTCCATGCATTTCCCTAAGGACATCTGTGTGTAGACTTAAACACGGGTGAAAGGGTGAACACACACCAGACTGGCAGAGTTACTCCAAGGGCAGGGACCGGGATTGAGGAAAATACCGAGGGAGCCTGTGTGTCCCGTTACGGTGAGCAAGTGCGTGGGTCCCGTGCCACTCGAATTAGTAATTGCTACATGGGAGGAGAAAAGAGAGACGCAGTCGTGGGTTTGAGGTCTTGTCATTAAAGTGTTCCAGACCAGATCTGATTGTGGCTGAATGCAGGGGAATCATGTTGCTTGAATGATAATCAAAAAGTAAATAATAGTTGCTTGAATCGTGAGTTGTGCCGTGGCCCCTCACACTCAAGACTCGTGCACAGTTCAGATCTCTGACGTAGCTCGGGATGCATCTGGCCGCCCCACGGGGCCTGCCGGCTGCTCCAGGCACCGTGAGCGTCCTAAGGCTTACTTCTCCCCTGTCTGGCCCACAGGAGGCCCTGGAGGCGTGCCAGACCCGCATCTCCAAGATGGAGCTGCAGCAGCAGCAGCAACAGGTGGTTCAGCTGGAGGGGCTGGAGAACGCCACTGCCCGGAACCTGCTGGGCAAGCTCATCAACATCCTCCTGGCGGTCATGGCGGTCCTTTTGGTCTTCGTGTCCACAGTCGCCAACTGCGTGGTCCCGCTCATGAAGACGCGCAGCAGGACGTTCAGCACGTTGCTCCTCGTGGTGTTCATCGCCTTTCTCTGGAAGCACTGGGACGCCCTCCTGGGCTACGTGCAGCGCTTCTTCTCCTCCTCACCCAGATGATGCTGCCGGCGCCCCGGGACGCAGTGCTCCCCTGCCCTCCGGCGAGTGCATGCGGCGAAGACGCAGACGGCCACTTCCCTCCTCTGAGTTTTCTACAGCAACAAAAGAGTTGAGTGAATCTGTTTACATTTAGAATAATGTTTTTTTTCTTCTTCTTCTTCTTCCTCAAAAGACGCAATTGCAATAGTATTTTTTAGATTTTATCCAAGAAGTTTTTTGGGCAACAATCTTGGATCACTTTTATGTAGCATGATTTTCCTTGGGATGCAAACCTGAAAACAGTCCTTTCACGTGAACCCACCCTCTGGAGCACACTGAAGGGCATTCTACACGCGGTGTGAAGGACTGCGCTAAAGCCCACTAGAAAGATGCGCGGACACCTGACTAGGGAAACCAGTCGAACCTAACACCCTGCCTTGTCTGGGCGCACCGCCTCTCCCCGTCCCAGACTAACTTTACTGTGAAGTCCTCCCACATTCCATGTCTGAGTTTCTGCGCTCGGGGTGGATTCTCCTTGTCTGTGAAAGAGCACGGGGATCTCCCTGGCTTCTCACCCAAGTTGGCCACTCACGCTAACCCTGGAAGTATGATCAGTCTGGAGCCTGGTCCCGTAACCTTTGCTCGGATACAAAAAAGGACATCACACCCCAAGGATCACTGCACAGTCCTACTACAGTATTTTGAAGTAGCCCTCTAACTACTTAATTTTAAACAAATCCCATGGCCGCACTTTTAAGGTTTTTTTTTTAAAAAAAAGATGTGTATAGTCACCAACTTAAAAAAACAAACAAACGAAAAAATCCGAACAGCATACTTGAAGAATGTAATACTCAAACTCTCAGTGCTTCCTTATGGTTTCTAATAGGATTTTTTATTATTGTTATTATTATTATTGGGTTTTTTTGGAAAGGGTTGGGAGGGTCCTTTTTTTTTTCTTCCTCCTTTGAAATAAAGAAGTGCTGTTTTTAAATGAAGAGATGTGTGAATATTTAAGTGTGCTGCCCCTCTTGTCCTGAATCAGTTTGAGGAGAGAACTTGCTGTGAATGCCGCTCTCTGATGCCCTCGTCCTGAGACACAGCTTCGGCTCCCCCCTGGCTGCTGCTGCTCTTTCTGATGTCCTGCCACTCCACACCTCCCTCAATGGGCTTGGCTTGGTTGGAGAGGAGAGGCGCTCAGGGAGAGAGGGGGGCTGTCTCCACAAGCCAGCGTGACAGGGTAGAGACATTTCTATCCCGAGACTTAGGTTCACCCAGTGACTTTGGGCTGGGGTTGTCTCTGGGAAAATCTGAGACTGTACTACGAGAGTCATAAATAATTCCTCGTGATTTCTTAATTTATTTCTTAACACCCCCTGACTACCGAGACCAAAGTGGCATAGAATCTCATGTCTGTACTTTGGCCCCAGCCCGCCTTCATTTCACAGCTTTATTCTGTCTGCCCGAGAGAATCAACTGAGGACGATTCTCCCTAGAGAGCAGGGAAGGAAACGTCAGGTTAGAAGGACCCAAGTTTGGGGTGTAACATGTCGTCAGCCTCCTCTTCATCGAGACAGACGTATTAGCTGTGCTCTGTGGACCTTCGTATAGAGAGTTTAGAAAGACGGGCTGAGCCTCTGTCCCTGTCTTATCACCAGTTCTACCGTCTTGGTGGAACTTGGACTTTTCGAGCCTGTCTTGAAAGCGTGGTCAGCCTTTTCATGTTCACAGTATTGAATCACAGATGCTGGTCCCTCTTGGCCTCAGTCCTGTGCAACCAGGCAGTGAGCAAGGGGCAGACATCCTCTGCCCTGGAAAGAGACGCACGGCACACTCTGCCCATCCTCCCTGTGCCGGGGGGATACTTCCTGCCCCAGATTAGCCTCGCCTGTCTGTGCGAGATGACGGCTTGCACGCCAGCTCCGGCCTTCCGTGGCCTGGCAGGCTGGCCTTCCCAGAGTCAGCGTGCAGTTTCCGTCATCTCGACGTTCTAACTCAGGTACCCCAGTCTTCACCCCATCCTCCACCCCTAGATGGTGATGGCACACCCGTCAGCTCTGCGGGCCTTTCAGAATCACCGCCCAGAACAAGGACCGTGGGGCTGAGTTTTCTTTTAAAATAATTGGAACCAGTTTATGTCCTGGCCCAAAACAATTGTTCCCAAGCCCGTGTATCTAAAAACGTTAGGACTTCCCCAGCAGTCTAGCAATTAAGACTCCGTGCTTCCGATGAAGGGGGCGTGTGTTCAATCCCTGCTCGAGGAACTAAGATCCCTCGTGCTGTGCAGCATGGCCAAACGATAAAATACAAATGATAAAATGTTAACTCTGCCTAAATATAGTATAGTGACTTTAGGTAGAAGTGTCAGAGGGCACCATGACCTGGTCAGACCAGCACAGTGTCTCCTAACTGTCTGCTTTAAGTTAACCTCCCAGAGAGGGGAAGAGCCCCCCATGAAGTTATTGGAAATAACTCGAGCCACAGTCCTCCAGTTTTTCTAAGAACTTTTTTGAGTCCCCTGAACTGTGAAGAGGCCACAAAGTTTGCAGGGCACTGGCTAGGTGGATTAAAATTACTCCTTTTTTTTTTTTTGGCTTTGGGACAATTTCTATTAAAGGAAGGTTTGCACCTCCAGAAGCTCCCTGAGCTCCCAGCCAAACAGGCCCCCGCTGACTGTCCATCTTCTTCATCTGTCCTAGGAAGGACCTCCTCCAGGCCAGGTCAGGCCCAGTAATGGCTTTCTAGCTCTCCTGTCCCTCGATTATTCCCCAGGCCCAGCAGTTGTCTGCACCTAATGCTGTTTGTAACCATGCATCCGTTTTCTCGCCTGCCCATCCCTGTTGCCTCTGAGTTTCTTTGCATTGTGGCTGTCCCTGAGTTGTCTTATCTGTTCAGAGTTCTCCTGTAACCTCGCTCTCACGGTTTAACAGTTCTGTGGGTGGAAACGTCGCCTCGCTTTAACGCTTCTTCTCTCCTAAAGACTGCGTGTGTTCCCTGTGAGATGAAGCATTCCTGGATGACTGGTTCGTGCTGGTGTGTGAGGCTGACCGTGGCAGCCTGGGTGACTCTCTTCAGGCTCTGGAGTCTCACTAACATTTTACCTTTTACATGATTGTTGAATGGCACTTCTGTCTGCTCCAATCTCAGTTCTTTGGAAAGATACTCAGTGCACCCTGCAAAGAAGGCTTTCTATTCCACCCACTCCTGAAGAAGCAGAAGTAAGGTTGCATTTTATACTTCACTGGCTGGGTGGGGTCTTTCCTCTACCCTGAGCCCCTTCCACCCAATTAAGGTAAAAATTTGCTTCCAGGAAAAACGGATCAAGCCTTCCTTGCTAGCCACATCGCTATAATGAGCATAATGTTCACGTCGTCTTTGCTGCGTTTGGTTTTGTTTTCTGATTTCCTGTTCCTCAGAGGTACAGTCAGTTGAAATGCTGAATTCCAAGTGAGTTCCAGCAAGGAGCTGCCTTTCAGCTTCAGAAAATATGCATCCAAAACAAAGCCAAATACGATTAAAAAAAAAACAACCCCAACACAGGTCGGATTACGGTTCCCGCCCCCATGTACAGCTGGGGATTTTGAATGTGGCTCTAAGAGTTACCATTGCTGTCTGTGTGCCATGTGTGCTGGGTGATGCCCTTAGTAGGAGTGGTTACTAGACTGTAAGCGTGTTTTATCAAAGTGTGTAAGAGTAAAAACTCACTTGCACGAATTGAAAAGTACAGAAATGACACTTGTGAACGTGTGAACATTACCACTGTAGTTGATAGACCTTAAGCTGCTAATTGTTGAGAGAGAATTACATTCATGTTGTGTCTGGTTGCTGCCAGTTCTCAGCAGCACTTTTACTGTACATACGAATTTGAATAAAGACCTCAGCTATTAACGAGGTGGTTGGATTTGGGTTTGTTTTGCTCTTCGTTTTTGCATATTCAGTTCCAGTGACAAGTTTGTCAGTCTGAAAACTTTCCACTAGTTTATGCATTAGAAACTGTGAGTGTGTGAGTGAGTGTGTCTGTGAGTGTGAGTGTGTGTGTGTGTGTGTGTGAGAGTGGGTATGAGTGTGTGTGTGTGTGTGTGGCCAGTATCTCAAGACCATAACTGATAAGCTTGTAGCTGGGTAGCTGCCACAGTCTCCCTGGATTGTGTAGACTTCATTTCAGACTGGCACTTTGCCACAGTTCCTTTACACTGGAGGTGAGACTGCCTCCTGAGGGCTTCCCAGATGGCTCAGTGGTAAAGACTCCACCTGCCAATGCTGGAGCCACAGGAGACATGGGTTCGATCCCTGGGTCGGGAAGATCTCCTGGAGGAGGACATGCCAACCCACTCCAGTGTTCTTGCCTGGAGAATCCCATGGACAGAGGAGCCTGGCGGGCTACAGTCCACAGGGTCACAGAGAGTCAGACACAGCTGAGTGCACAGGCACACAAAGACTGCCTTTTCGTTCTTAGAGGGGAGTCCTCTAGAGGCAGGACCTTCCAAATTCACCCCCTGATGACCCAAAATAGGTATAATAATCCATGTACATTTTGTCAATAAACAGATGTTACAATGGGACTAAAAGCTTGCTTAGTAAAACATGTACCATTTGAAGCTCTGCATTCATGCAAGGAGTTCTCTTGTAGCCTGTCTCCATCTGTGGTTATGGTATTGATGTAATAGTTTCTGTGATAGTTTTTTTTTATGATCTCTGGGAGGCCTCTGGAAGTGGAGAAGCTCTATCTATGTGATTTTGATCCTTCACGCCGCCCCCCCATCTGAATGTCAAGACATGTAGGTTGCTCTTCTGGCTTGCTCACTCTGGGCCTCCCCTCCCATCTGTCAGCTAGAGTGTCTCATCCACCTTGATCCTGCCTGGCGGATGATGTGAAAGGAAGAGACGCCTCTTACGAAAACTTTTTAAATTGCTGTGAGAATGCCCTTGCTGCTGCTAAGTCACTTCAGGCGTGTCTGACTCTCTGCAACCCTGTGGACTGTAGCCCGCCAGGCTCCTCTGTCCATGGGATTCTCCAGGCGAGAGTACTGGAGTGGGCTGCCGTGCTCCCCTCCAGGGGATCTTCCTGACCCAGGGATCGAACCCACGTCTCTGTGTCTCCTGCATTGGCAGGCGGGCTCTTACCACTAGTGCCCCCTGGGAAGCCCCTTAAGCTGCCTAAAATACAGACCAGCCTGCTATGTGCACATGGGAAGCTGGCCAGTCCCGAGGGGCCCTAATGGGCTACCCCACGGGTGACAAGTCCTAGAGCTTCCCAGTGAGCAGTGGGAACACACGGAGCAGCCCCAACAGCAGATGGATAATTTCAAAGCCTGATTTATTGTCATCCATTAAAAACTTGAGAGTATGGAAGACTAGAAATGGGCTTCCCTCATAAATCTGTGAAGCTCTGCTGTAGAAGATAGACCAGGGAGGCAGGGAATGGGCGTGTGACCAACTAGAAAGGGTCTGCCTTACCTGACGGAGTCAACTGTGTTATTTTTAAACTATGAGCTAAACTAAACTAGCCAACTTGTGACCCCAAATCTTGCTAAGGAAGAGCTGCTAACATTCACTGAGCCTTTATCGAACACTGGGCTTAAAGGCTTGGTACTTGACACGCATGTGCTGTGTGCTTAGTCGCTCGGTCGTGTCTGACTCTCTGCAACCCCATGGACTGTAGCCCACCAGGCTCCTCTGTCCATGGGGATTCTCCAGGCAAGAATCCTGGAGTGGGTTGCCATGCCCTTCTCCAGGGGATCTTCCTGACCCAGGGCTTGAACCTGGGTCTCCTGCATTGCAGGCAGATTCTTTACCAACAGAGCCACAGGGAAGCCCGCATGACACAGAGTTCTCAATTCTTCCCAAGGTTCTTGCACAGGCCTCGTCATCCTCACTGTCTAGCTGAGAAGCAAAGCTCAAGCTCAGTGGCCTGCCCTGAACACCGTTCAGTTCAGTCATGTCCGACTCTTTGCGACCCTATGAATCACAGCACGCCAGGCCTTACGTCCATCGTGTCAGTGATGCCATCCAGCCATCTCATCCTCTGTCGTCCCCTTCTCCTCCTGCCCCCAATCCCTCCCAGCATCAGAGTCTTTTCCAATGAGTCAACTCTTCGCACGAGGTGGCCAAAGTACTGGAGCTTCAGCTTTAGCATCATTCCTTCCAAAGAAATCCCAGGGCTGGTCTCCTTCAGAATGAACTGGTTGGTTACACTGTTAGGAAGTGGTAAATGAATGGGATGGAAAATAGGTCTGTGCAAATAGGTAACAAAAGATGAGTGTCCACAAAGGGTTAATGCAAACGGAAAAAACTATCAACCAAGTAGAGAATAGGCGGAGGTTCCCGGGAAAAGGAATGAAGCACCAATAAGTATTCCAAAGAAATGTTCAGCCTCATGGGTAAAGCAGTGCGTTAAATGGAAGGGAAAGTCCGTGGTGAAACAGAATATTGACTACCTCTGTGCAAAGTATTGGGTTGGCCAGAAAGTTCCGAACAAACTTTTTGGCCAACCCAGTAGTTTTGTTTGCATAACTCTATGTATGTGAGTATATAGACATGAAAACCACATTAAAACTGTTCCCAGTAATTACTTCTGGGAAAGGGAGTGGGAGGGATGGTGATGAAAAAGGACTTTGATGTTTGATTGTAAAGTATGAATCTCTTAAACATGAATGTAGCTGTGTATCTTTAAAAAATCAAAACCTGTTTGTTTTTTTTAAGTAGTAGGTCCATTGAGAGGCAGGAAAGAGTTGACAGTGTTTCCTCACGCCAGATTGTAATTTAGCTTTGCCTTAGAAGGAGATCCGAGCCAAGTTTGGATCACCCATTGGGTTTCTTCCCAGCCTGGATTTCTGGGTGTGGTGGTCAGATGGATGTCCCCCTCGGGGGTGGGGGGTGCCTGGAGCAGGGGTACGTGGGGCGGTGGGCTTGCAGCAGCTGCTGCCACCTTGACTTATCCTCCGGCCTTTGGGAGCCACTCTGCACCAGGTCAGGCGGCGGAGGTGTGCTCGGTCAAGGGGGCGGAGCCTGTGTTGTAACAGAGCCAGGAGCCACGGGTGGGGGCGAAGAGGAGGCAGCCGTTCGGAGCCGGCTGTTGGGAAAGGTTGGAGAAGGAGGCGCGGTGTCGGCTGAGAGACGATGGGTTTCTGGTGGGCAGAGATGAGTGGGGGTCCCTTGCACGCTGAAGGAACAGTACTGTCACACAGCACCCAGGTGACAAAGGCCGAGGGAGTGGTTTCAGCAGTGGATGACAGCCTCGTCGGCTGCAAGCATGCTGGAAGACGTGTGAATCAGAGACAAGGTTAACAGCAGTTCTGAAAGATTCTGAATGCCCTGCCGAAGGTTTACCCTGTGGCTGCAGGAAGCTGTTGGGGTGCAGTGACCCACCCTGTGTTTAAAGGCAACTGTAGCCCTTTCGCAGTGAACCAGTAGCCTCTTTCTCATGCCATTTGGCTGGCTGAGAAACGCTGTCCAAGGTATTTGGTTATTTGCCTTTTTGACCCTGTAATGGAAGCAGCTCAAGTTTTGCTTTGATCTGCGAGGTGAAGCTATGGTGAGAGCATAGGAAGCTCAGAGTTCAGTTCATATATGTAAACAGGAGTCACTTCTGGGCTGAGAACCCTTAAAGGGATCATCTACATCAGGAGTCCTTAACAGCTTATTTAGGCTTCTGCATTAAAGAATGCTTAAAAATGTCCAAAGGAATATTCGTTTAGAAGACTCATTTCAGTAGCTGTTGAGACAGTTAAAAGGTACAGCAAAACACGAAGAAAATCCATTATAATAACCACTATACCTTAGAGGTTGTAAGGATGAAATTAAATAATTGCACAGTACCTCTCCCAGCTCCACAAACGGTCTCAATTCTTCATGGTATTATTAATAGACAGGACCTTTGGAGGACAGGGCCTCTCTCACTCATCTGGATCCCTTCAGATTATGTCTCGTCTCTCATTCTTATCTGATGAAGGAACCAGTAGCCAGATTTTGGGCTCTCTGTTGCCAGCTCTATATCGTAAGTTGGCTTGGGGGGGGAAAATCAGTATGTGTCAACAATACTGTGACCATGGAAACAGCAAGAGAGAGCATCTCATCCATAGAGAACAGAAACCAGCAGATGGACGCAAGTACACTGGGCCGAGGGGCTAACGCCAGACTCCACTGGGGACTTCTTTTTATATATTTATTTATTATGTATTTGGCTGTCTGGGATCGTTGGCTGTGGCGAGCGTTAGGCTTCTCTCTAGCTGTGGCACAGGGGCTTAGTTGCCCCTGAGGCACGTAGGATCTTACTTCCCTGACTAGGATCGAACCAGCCTCCTCTGCATTGGAAGGCAGAGTCTTAACCACTGGACCACCCGAAGTCCCCACTGGTGGCTTCTTAACCACAGGTAAGAATGGTGCTCTGTCAGTGGCCACGTCCTCAGGGCCTGGTTCGGCACCTGGCACAAGGTGAGTGCTCTTTGAAAAGTGGAATTTTAGGTCATTTCAAGGAGGGCCAGTGGGACCAGATCCAGGCCCTCTTAACGCTGTGACCGAAGATTGAGTTCTCCATTAGGCACAGGAGTCACGCAGTGGTGCTGTGTTTTCCTGATGGAGATACAGAAGCCTCTCATAATCCATGACTGGCGATGTGGGAAAGTAAAAATAAACGTAAATTTCTCCCAAGTTAAAAAAAAGGTGGAGTTTTTAAACTGGTACATAAAGAATCCCTAGTCTGTGCCAGGCACAGCAGCCCTTGTTTTATTTCTAATTCTTAACAGTTGCTCTGAAGAGGAGATGGTGTGTAATTGCCATGTTGCAGATGAAAGCAAACTCAGATAGGTGTTTAGGTTTTATTCTCTGGGCGAGTCATTTCACTAGTAAATGACAAAGGCAGGGTTTGGCCTCAGAGACCCTGAATCTCACTGCTTCATGCACCAGAAGCACTTTTCCCCCCTCTTACATTTTCAGTAGGTATCTTCCAGAACATAAATGAAACACTTCCTGCTGAAATTCATTTAATTATCATGACCAGGTTGCCAGCCCGGAGAAGCTGAGTTGGGTAATTGGAGTTTATCTATTTGCCCTGCCCTAAAATAGCTCAGACTACTGTACTTCATCTTTTTGGAAAATAGAAGCTTTATTGAGGGGACATGCGGTTTACTCGTTTAAAGCGCTCTGCTCAGTGGTCTGCTGCCGGAGATGCATCCAGCATCACTAACCCCAGACTGTTTCCATCACCTAGAAAACCTCCCACCCGTAAACCGCCACCCCGCTACTCCCAACCCGAAGAGCACTGGTCTACTTGCTGTCGGTAGGCTTGCCTCTTCTGGACGCTTTACATAATGGAATCACACAGCGCGTGGTCCTTGGTGACTGGCTGCTTTCACGTAGGACGTTGTCAAGGACCATCTGTGGCCGCGTGTTTCAGCGCCGCGTTCCTTTTTGCTGCTGAATGACATTGCATTGTGTGGACACACGTTTCTATCCATCCCCTGGCAGGTGGATATACGGGTTGTTTCCACTGTTTTTTTTATGGGCTTCCTAGGTGGCTCAGTGATAAAGAAATCTGCCTGCCGATGTAGGAGGTGCAAGTTCAACCCCTGGGTCGGGAAGATCCCCCTGGAGAAGGGAATGGCAACCCACTCCAGTAGTCTTGCCTGGGAAATCCTAGGGACAGAGGAACCCGGCGGGCTGTAGTCCATGGTGTCGCAGAGAGTGTCAGACACGAGTGAGTGACTTTCACAAGTTTAACTGGGTCCTCACCACCAATAAGTACGATAGGTGCTTGGGCTTTGTGACTGCTGATCAAGCAGCTTTGAGACTCTTGGTGCTTAACACCAACATTTTATTTAAAAGAGAGAGGAAGGGAAGAGAGAGAAGGAAGCCTGGCTTCCCACAAGCAGTGTCCCCCGACGCTCCCTTCACGCCTTGTCCTCTTTGCTCGTCTTCTTGTAGTGACCTCCCCCAGCCCTGTTTGTCTGCCTGACAGCGCCTACTCTTGTATTTAACTCTTTAGGAATTTTTCAAACAGGGATCGTCAGTAAATAGTGTCCTAAACCTCAGTCATCAGTCACCAACTTGTGGTCAGTCCTGCTCATCCACACACCTGCCTTCCCCTCCCATCTCTCTTCAGACTGGATCCTTTGAGAGAAAATAACCAGGTAGCATACATTACTTGTCCTTTTGGGGTTTTTGTCTGTTAAAAAAAATTTTTTTAACTATGGTGAAATTCACATGACATAAAATGAACCTTTTTTTTCCCCCCTCATTTCAAATGAGTTGGTTTAATTTCAGGTGGTACAGAGATCAGGATAGAACACAGACTTAAGAACACACTGTGGCAGGATTCTGGACTGGGTTTATTCATGGCTGAGAAGAACTAAAGATGAACAAGTGTGTGATTTTTTTTTTTTTTTCACAAAAGTTTATTCTCACATGTAGAATAGGTTCCATGACAACATTTCCTTCTGGATGTCAGTGGCAGCGAAGCCAGGCGTTTACACAGGATTGGAACTAAGGGCCATCGTCGCCTCGGGCAGAAGGACCAGCTCCCCTTTTGGCCAGGTTTCCCGACTCCACCGCGGGCCGGGGGCCTTTCCCCGAGGCCTTCGCTTTCAGCGCCTTCCCCTCTTGCTCCTGCTTGTGCCTGACCGCCGTATCTTCCTCCTCCATCTCCTCGTTGCTTCTTCAGCTGCTCCTCGGGCTCCCTGGCCTTCGCGGCCCCCGTGGCCCCCGCCACTAACAGGAACCAGGTTACAGAGCGCGGCTCGGGGGCGTCTGGCGGGTGCTGGGGCCGGGCTGCTGCACGACCGTCGCCGCCCCCGTCTAGCGTGGCAGCCGTGTCCTCGCCCCAGAAGGGAGCCCCGAGCTGATGCGCCGAGTACCCCCACGCCCCCGCTTGCGCACGCTGCGACCACCGCCCTGGGCTGTGTCCCTGGATGTTCTCTACGAAGGCAGTCATCGCAGACGGGACCTTCTGGCGGGCTCCTTTCCTCGCGTGTTCAGCGTTCGGCCGTGCTGTGGCCTGGATCGGCTCCTCCCCGCGGCTGAAGCAGATCCCGTCTAGAGGCCCGCGCGCCGCCGCCTGCTGGCCGTCGGGGCCGTTTCCGCGTCTGGCTGCTGTATGTTATGCAGACTCCCTGCGGCCATGGGCGCAGGCCTGCACGCACTGGGTGGAGTCCCTGTTTTTAGTTCTCTGGGGTGTATGCCCACGAGCGACCCTGCCGGCTCGCGTGGCAATTGTGTGTGACCTCCTGGGGACGTGAGCAGCCTGTCCCCTGTGGAGCCTGCCCTGACTCCCCCACGCACACTCGGGGGACGCCGGCTTTGCCAGCCCCTCCGTTACAGCAGCCCCCTCACCGAATGGCGTCTTTGGTTTAAGCGTGTTTTTGCCACGCCGCATGGTTTCCTCCGGTAACCGAGCCCTCGGTCAGGAAACACCCTCCATCCCTTCTCAACACCATTCAGGTGAAGTAATCCCATGATCCTAGCTCAGGAGACGGACAAGTAATTCCAGGCAGGGCAGTCCGCATCAGTCCGGAGGCTCTTGCTGGCTGAGTTGGGAAAGAGGAGCTCTTCTGTTTGTTATTGACAGGGACCCTGTGTGCCCAGGGCTGCCACGAACACAGCCCGAGGTCAAGAGGGAGGGAGGCAAGGCCAAGACAAGGACAAAACAGGTTCCTGTCAAACCAGTTTGACTCCTGGATGCAGCCATGCTTGAAGCCAGTTTCAGTTCTAGAAGCTCCCGGTTCAGGAGCCAGTGCCTGCGTGCTCACACACTTCAATCGTGTCCAACTGTCTGCAGCCCTTTGGACTGTAGCCCGCCAGGCTCCTCTGGCCATAGGATTCTCCAGGCAAGAATACTGGAGTGGGTAGCCATGCCCTCCTCCGGGGATCTTCCCAACCCAGGGTTGGAGCCAGTGTCCCCTGCATCACAGGCAGATTTTTATTTTTTTACTGTCTGAGCCACCGGGGAAGCCCCGGAGGGTGTCGTGAGTCACCTCGTCAAGTACCCAGATCCGTAGCCAAGAGGCAGTAGATACTCAGCAAAGGTCCAGCAGCCCTGCCGGTGTCCTGGACGCCCTCCGCCTCGCCTGACAAAGCGCTCGCTGTTGCCTCCACCCCTTCGCACGCGCTGTTCTCACGGCCCTGTCCTCCATCCGTCTGCTCAAGCATTTCTCTTCTTCCTTCAGAGAGCCCTGCTTCTCAGAAGTCTTCCTTGATCAGCCCTTCTCCCCACAGCCCCCAGACAGACCAGGAAGCCGTCTTCAGTCCCTTCTCCGTGTCTGGGGCCCAGCGGCAGCTGAGCAGGGCTCCCGGATCACACCATGAGTGGCGGTCGAGCAGTTCCATGACTGTCAGCCTCGCTGGGGCTCTGAGCGGACCTGGGAGGGGCCGGTTCCTCTGCCCGAGACCTCGGACTCTCACTGTTCTCAGGTGTGAAACAGTTAGCGGTTGAGGTAGACATCTCCCAGACATGGGACAAGCACCCAGAGGAGCCTGTGTCTGCAGGGAGCCCGGCCTGACACTTCACAGCCAGCTGCCTGGACCCACCCATCGGAGAACTGCAAACTGCTTAGCTGGCGGCCCCTGCGAAAGAACTCACCAACACCGCACCCTCTTACGCCTTCAAAAATCGACATCGACAATGTCGAAGCCAAAGTGGGTACACAGGGTGTACTTTTGGGGTATGTTAAATGTTGACACTGTAAGCTTGAACCGTTTGATCACTCCACGTTACACATCCCGTGAAGGTGAAGAGCATAGTGGCCCCGAGTACACTCATGTAAACGGCACACAAGCGAGCTCCTCTGTATTAACGAGGTTTCGCGTCAGTTTCCCTGAAACTTGTCTTCAGTTCCACTCCTCTCACAAAGTTTTAGCCCAATGTAATTTATTCTTGTGGGCGTCCCTGGTGGCTCAGTGGTAAAGAATCCACCTGCCAACGCAGGAGACGCAGGTTCGATCCCTGGGTCAGGAAGATCCCCTGGAGAAGGAAATGGCACCCCACTCCAGTACTCTTGCCTGGAGAACTCCATGGACAGAGGAGCCTGGTGGGCTGCAGTCAATGGGGTCACAGAGTCAGACACCACTTAGCGACTGAACAACATACACTTTAAAAATACATATATTTATTTGACTTCGCTGGGTCTTAGCTGTGGCATGTGGGATCTGCTTCCCTGACCAGGGATTGAACCCGGGCCCCTTGCATTGGGAGTGCAGCGTCTTACCCCTGGACCCCCAGGGGAGCCCTCAACAGTATATGCTCATGCCTGAAAGTTGCTGACTAATCACACCATCTTCTCTGTGACAACTGTGGATGTAAACCAGTTTTAAATTTTTAAAAATTTTCTGTGCTCCTAAGTCACTGAGTGCAAACTGTTATTCTGCAAAGGCATGATTACAAATACTAGTACGTGATTGATCAAACTATAAATAAGTTCTGTTAGATACTGATGACACAAAGTATTATTTCACATGACATTTTTAATGGTTTAACTGGATTTCCCCCATCTTGTGTACCAGTGAGAAGTATTACTTATCTCTACAGCTCCATCTCTTCTTCATTCTTATTTTTACGGCTATAAGCACTCAGAAATCTTGTCACATAAGGAACAGAAAAGAAAGGAAGGAGTCCTGGAGTAACGTTAACCATGTTACCTCTATTTGCGTTTTACGCCAGAAATCAATAGTAATCCATCGGAAAGAATTACTTTTTGTTGCCACCTGGTGATTGGCATTATAATTTGTGCATGGTGCCATTTTTCGTAATAAAAGTTAAAGACATTATGATTACTCTCTGTTCGCTGACAAAAGGATTGGGCCCTCCTGCCATTTTGCTGCAAGCAAGAAATGGAAGCCAGTGGACGGGCCAAAGGATTTATCTCCCAGTACTGGCAGCCCTTACAGCCCTTCTCCCTCTCCAGACCCAGCGCAGGACTTCCCCTGGCCTTGCCAGCTGGGGGCATTTGCCTTTGTTTCCCAAAGCAAGAAGCTGTTTCCTCAAGGAGTCATTTGAAACCCCTGGAGAATGGCTGGGGAGCAGCCCTTGGCCAAAGGACCTGGAGAAATGGTTCAGGCCAGGAAGAATGAAAAAGAAAGACTCCATCTCAGGCTGTAAGTGCATTCTCTGGCCCGCTCCGCCTCTCCCACACACCCTGCCGAGAATCTGCCACCTTTCAGTAGAGAAGGCCTGAGTGGGACCGGCCCCGGGGCCCTGTGGTTAAGGAGGGTGAGGCTGGAACTCTTCACATGCATCTTTTCCAAATACTTCAGCCTGAGAAGGCTTAGTGAATACATTTCATTTAACATAAAAATGAACAACTAATTGGATCGGGATTTGGAATGGGGATGGGGTACAGGAATGCTATAAAAGGCCTCGTTGGGACAACTGGCAATATTGGAATAATATTTAGCAGAGTACATAATAGTCTTGCACCATCATTACATCGCTGATCTTGAAAACTCGACTGCGGTTGTGTAATAGGATGTCCTTGTTCTTGGGAAACACACACTGAAGGATTTTGGGTTCAAGGGGCAGCACGTCTGCAATTTACTCTCCCCATGCTTGAGGCGGGGGCGGACTTGAATATACATAGAGGAGGGTCCGAATGCTAACACTTGATGAATCAGATAAGAAAGTCCTAGAGTTCTCTGTTACTAGTCTCAGAATTTTTCTGTAACTTCGAAAACGATTCAGAAAGACTCTGGCGCTGCAAGCCCGGTCTCTGTCGCCGCCTGGCGGCTACTGAGGGGAGCGCACCCTCCCTGGCGGAGACATTTAAACTCCGGGCCTCGGGCAGCGGCTCCCGGCGGATCAGAGATTCCCGCCCAGGGCATCCCTGGCTGGGCAGGTTTGATTTTCCATTCCTAGGTCCATCCGCCATCTGTGAACCACTGCCTTTATTGTGCAACCAAGGTGAGGTCGCGGTAATGTTGGTTGGAGAGGAGTCAGTTTCAGAGAGTCTTCCAATCCAGATGCTTTCTGCAACCAGGGAAGGCGAGGCCGGGAGAGGGCACGTCGTCGTCGAGCAAAGCTGGAAACGAAGTCTTCCTGACCTCTATTCTCAGCAAACTGCCGGCCCGTCTCTTCATCGAGTTTGACTCAGATGCAGCCCCTAAAGTCTGGGCTCCCACGAGTCGGCTCTCTGACTTCACTCCCTCCCACCAGGCGCCTCCCTGAGCCGGCCTCGGACCGGGGTCTCGGTCCGCACGGCTCCTCTGCCCCGACTGCGCCCCACCCCGTCCCCCGGGGCTGCCTCTTCCTCCCTCGCTTTCTGCCAGGACGTCACCTGCCCAGAGCCTCCGGCGACCACCGTCTCGCGGAGCCTTCCCTCACCGGTCTCCCAGCTTGTGCAACCGTGCAGTCACTGACTTGTCTAAAGGACGCTCTGCGCCCCCTCTGCCCCCGCCCCCCACCGGAATGGGGGCCCCCTGCAGACCTCGTTCAAAGCGGGGCGCTGGCAAAGGACAGGAGGTTTGCCCCGTCTCCCCGACTCCCCAGCTTTGCGGCCACGTGACCCTCGGCGAGGGACTTTGCAACCAGGGAAGGCGAGGCCGGGAGAGGGCACGTCGTCGTCGAGCAAAGCTGGAAACGAAGTCTTCCTGACCTCTATTCTCAGCAAACTGCCGGCCCGTCTCTTCATCGAGTTTGACTCAGATGCAGCCCCTAAAGTCTGGGCTCCCACGAGTCGGCTCTCTGACTTCACTCCCTCCCACCAGGCGCCTCCCTGAGCCGGCCTCGGACCGGGGTCTCGGTCCGCACGGCTCCTCTGCCCCGACTGCGCCCCACCCCGTCCCCCGGGGCTGCCTCTTCCTCCCTCGCTTTCTGCCAGGACGTCACCTGCCCAGAGCCTCCGGCGACCACCGTCTCGCGGAGCCTTCCCTCACCGGTCTCCCAGCTTGTGCAACCGTGCAGTCACTGACTTGTCTAAAGGACGCTCTGCGCCCCCTCTGCCCCCGCCCCCCACCGGAATGGGGGCCCCCTGCAGACCTCGTTCAAAGCGGGGCGCTGGCAAAGGACAGCGAGGTTTGCCCCGTCTCCCCGACTCCCCAGCTTTGCGGCCACGTGACCCTCGGCGAGGGACTATCTCCTCCCACCCCATCCACCCACCCGCTAGCGGCGTCTGTGATTTCGGAGGGGCTCTGGTAGGCTGCGGTCCATGGGGTCGCTAAGAGTTGGACACGACTGAGCGACTTCACTTTCTTTTTTCACTTTCATGCATTGGAGAAGACAGTGGCAACCCACTCCAGCGCTCTTGCCTGGAGAATCCCAGGGACGGGGGAGCCTGGTGGGCTGCCGTCTATGGGTTCGCACAGAGTCGGACACGACTGAAGCGACTTAGCAGTAGCAGTTAGCAAAGCCCCAAGGGGAAGGGGGAGCGGGTGGCCGAGTGACCTCTGGGCGCGGCGCAGCGGGGCACGCGGGCTCGGTCCCCGGCGCTGGCCTCCCTCCTGCAAACAAAGAGGGGAGGGCACGAGCAAGGAGAGGCGCCACTGCGCGACCCGGGGGACCCCCAGCCCAGGGCCCGCGGAGGGTCCCACCCCTGGGACAATGCGGGGCGGGGCCGCAGCGGACGTGCGGACAATGGCCCTCGCCCACCCGGCGCCGCTTCCGGCCTTTCCCAGCCCCGGCGGGCGGGAGGGGGCCCTGGGGAGGCCGGCACGGCTCTGGGGGCCACGCGTCCCGGGCCGAGAGACTAGGCAGCGCCCGCGCGCGGAGCCTCCCGCGGCCCCCACGGCTGCGGCGCCCTAGGAGATGAGTACGCCCGGCCCCGTCCCACAGGTGGCCAACAAGGGGAGTGGTGGCTTTAAAAAAAAGAAAAGGTTTTGCTTTTTTCCTATCGAGATGTAATTTAGCTAGAGGGGAATGGACAGATGTCAAACGTGAATGTTTACAGGGTTATACCCTGGAGAAGGAAATGGCCACCTAGCCCAGGATTCTGGCCTGGGAAATCCCATGGACAGAGGAGCATGGGGCCCCAAAGAGTCTGAACTATCCTTATTCACGAGGGCTCCACCTTCAGGACCACTCCCCCTGCGAAAGATTCCCCTCCTAATGCAATCACACAGCGGATTAGACTTAACAGATGAATTTGAGGGGGGGACCGCGCTTGACCTACCGCAGAGCCTCCGGAAGAGTCATTGAAAAACAAATGAGGAAAGAGGGGAGTGAACACCGGTGCTGCCTAGAAGCCCAGGATGTGGGAGGCAGGCAGCAACTCATGCATCGGCAGGCAAGCAGGCCAGCCTTGCTCAGGCCGTGCTGCGGAGCCACCTCCTGAACCTGGGCGGCACCGGGAGGCCGGGCCCCACCTCCCTTGTGCTCTGAGTTTTGGAAAATGGGGAGGTGGGGCTAGGAGGGGCCTGTCTCCCCGTGTCCAGCAGGTCTTCGTTGCACATGTGCTGTGTGCGGGCCACTCTGGCAAGGAGCGCCAGCCGCTGCCCTGGTGGAGGTGCCAGTCCGTCAGGAGAGGTGGCTGGCAGCCCTGATGAGCCGGGCGCGCCCCTGTGGAGGGGGCTGTGGGAGCAGACATTCGAGTGATGAGAAGGCAGCAGCCCCGGGGAAAGGGCGTAAGAGGCAGAGGGGACAGCAAGGCCAAGGCCGGGGGCTGAGAGCAGGCCAGGTGGACTGAAGAGCGCGGGACAGCGGGATGGGCCGGGACCAGCCAGGGCGCCAGGGAAGAGGGCATCTTGGCTGGCTTCGGGGGCAGAGACAGTACCGCCGCACGGCCACAGAAATTTCTTTTCCTGCAGTTCTGGAGGCCAGAGTGCTTCCCTGACGGCTCACACGGAAAACCACCTGCCTGCAACTGGACCCCTGGGTCAGGAGGATCCATGGAGAAGGGAATGGCTTACCCACGCCGGTATCCTTGCCTGGGAAAGCCCACGGGCAGAGGAGCCTGGCGGGCTACAGCCCGTGGGGTCGCAAAGAGCCCCAGCGGGCTCACTGGAGGCCAGAAGGCCAAGGCCGAGGCGCAGCGGGCTTGCCTGCCCCTGCCGTCCCTCTCCTGGGCCTGCAGGTGGCCCCCTTATCACTCCGGCCACACGCAGTCTGTGTCCCAGTCTCTTCCTGTAAGGACACTGGTCCCGTCGGCCTGGGCCCACCCATATGACCTCGGCTGAATCACCGCCTTGAAAGGCCCTGCCTCCAAATCCAGTCACATTCCTAGGGGGCTGGGACCTGGGGGTGCAGTTCAGCCCCTGACAGGCGGCTTTTGCGCTCGGGGAGGTGGGGGCCTGGCTGAGTGTTGAGCGAGAAGACACAAGATCTGATTTGCATATTAATAA